>CAWUFW010009371.1:600000-791151 GCA_963921515.1 Calotriton arnoldi | reverse complement strand
ATCAGGGCATGTGCTTGCGTGCATGCAGCGGCGTGCCACTTGTTGTTGCACTGTGGTGGTTACTGGACATGTCACAGTCACTGGGGTCGTGTTGTTGTTGTATGCACTTGTCGTCCATGCAAAGGTCCTGGTATGGGATTCCCGGGGCGGGGGTGGGAGGGGTGCAGCACCCACAGACTCCAGGCGACCTATTCATGTCCACTGAGCGGTGTGGGTGTCCATGTGCGCTGGATCCATGTCGTGTCCTGGTTGTTCGTGCAGTTCCGTCCATGTGGGTGCGATGCACAGAGCCCATGCCACTGCCTCCCACGATGCATGCGGTGTTCCTGGATCTGATGGGGAACAGTGTGCATGTCCCGGTCATATCCGATGTCATGGCGATGTCGTTGATGGTGTGGTTACAGTTGCCGGTCGTTTGGTATGGCTGTTGTGGTGGTGACTGGCCAGTCCGTGCGGAAGCTGAGCATGGGTGCGGGGTTGGACTTCATAGGTCACTCGGGGAACCTGCGTTGTGGTCCGACGTATTTACAGGTTGTCAGGTATGCGATGCCGTCCAGCAGGGCTTCCATGTCATTGGTGGTGTACATGTTTGCCAGCCAATGAAGCGGATGGTGGCTGTCAAGGTGTTGTTCGTAGGTTGTCCCTTGGAGGACCATGATGGGGCATGCTGGGTGACATTCGATGTAGCTGTTCTCGATGATCCGTCGTGTGGAGGCACAGTGGTTCCATTTCAGTGCGCGTGCAATGTTGGCCACATACGCCATGCCCCCATAGGCAGAGCAGGCCCTGTCGTGTGCGTCCAGAGGGAGGAGTAGTGGTAGCAGGTCCGCCTTCAGACATGCCGGGTTGGAGAGGCATATCTCGACGGGATGCTGGTAGGGACACCTCCGACAGTAGAAGACGGGCATGACGCAGCTGAACAATGTGATGCGGTAAGTCAGTCGGTAACTTACGTTCAGCAGGGACAGGAGATCGCATCCCAATGTATGTATCGTGTTGGTTTGGTACAGCTTGAGCTCTTCGGCGTAGTTGGGTAGGTGTGTTGCGGTTGCCATTTCGCAGCGGTTCGTAGAGGTGGCGTGCTCCGGCTGTGTGTGCAGTCTGCAATGTGCACGCTCCGGGGTTGCTGTGAGCTCTGTGTAGTCGTGGGGAGACAGGACTTGTGTTCTGTTGGCTTGTTTGGAGGACACGGGCCCTCTTCCCACATGCTTCTCAGACAGTTCAAGGTCGGTGCTGTGTGACTCCTTCCAATTAACTTGCATGTGGCCGACATGGGGGAGTGTTTTCTTCTTTCTTCCCCGTCCGTTGTGTGCTTCTGTGATATGCGCTATCTGCCCTGTGGTCGGTCTCCTCGGCATGCCTGTGTTGGTCTATTCTTGGACAATGGCTGTATTCACCGGCTTCTGTCGTAGGGCTGTGGTTTTGGTGTTGGAATGGAAGGTCATTCAGTGCTGTCTGCTCTCCCTTGTGTGAGCGGCAGGCTGCCTTTCCGCTCTGCGTTGGGCCTTGTGTGTGGATGTAATTCTTGGCCCACCTGTTGTCGGTCCCCGTGCTCTTTGGTGTTCCGTTTTATATGTCTTGTTCATATGTGCAGGGTGGTATGGGTTTTTCAGTGTGGTACTGGCGTTCCTCTTCCCGAAGGGGCCCTGCTTCTCCTAGTTGGTGTTGCCGCCGCTGTGTGCTACGCCATGTTTGTTACACTGGGGTGTGTCCTGCTGTTGCGTGACTTCACTGACATGTGTGCGTCGGTTGTGTGGCGTTGGGTGTTGTCCGTGATTTGGGCGTTGGGGACATGTCTGTGGCAGGCCTGTCACGTGTCATGTGCGTTCGGGGTGGGGCTGATGTGTGTGCTGCTTGGTTGTGTCCCTGTGTCTGTGTGCGACGCATGCATGGCGCTGCGGTTGGCCTCTGCGTTGTGCGCATGTGTGGCGGCGTCATCGGCGCTTTGTGGCCGTGACGGGGTGGTTGGTTCCTAGTCCCAGGTGGTGTGTACACATGTGTTCCGCGATGTTAGGATTTGGCCTGTGTGTCATATGTGGATGCGATGGTGGATGTGTAGTGTACACGCGCTGGTGGGGGGTTGTCCGCTTTTTCCGCCCTTGCACTGTGTGCGCTGTTTGCGTGCACTTGTTGTGTGTGTGCCTACCTGCGTCTCCGCGGTACGTTGCGTCCTTGGTGGTGCATCAGCAGAAGCATGGGGAGGGCCTGCAGTGCTGGATTCATGCTCGGGATGCCGCTTCTTCGTTTTCCGTGCTCTGCGTCCGTGTTACCGCCTCTCTTTCACGTGCGGTGTCTCTTAGCCGTGGGAGCCGTTTGTTTGCGGCATCGTAATTTATACGCCGGGCGGGACGTGTTTCGTCGGACGGTGTGTGTCAGTTGTGCTGCGCCGCTACGTGTACGGGCGCACTTTGATGGCGGACGGTGTTGCTGGCTTGCCGGCGGTGTTTGGCCTACTTTACGCATCGTAATTGGACGGGCGTGTGGACTGCTGCGTGCCGGCGGTAACTGGTGGTTTTTGCATCCGCCAGCACGGCGGTTGTGCTTCCGCCCGCCATCGTAATGAGCCCCTTAGTGAATACATGGGTTAGTGAGTAATGTTTAAATATGTAAATATCTGAATAAGTCTCTCACTTTGTGTATAAGTGGCTGCATGGATTGGTGAGTAGCTACATGAGTGTCTATATGGGTTATTAGTTGGTTTTTTGACTATCAGTATGAGTGTCTTAGGGGCATATCTACAAGGGCTTTATCTCCGTTTTTCTGGCTTTAAAAGCCAGAAAAACGGAGATAAAACTATCGCCCTATCAACAAGAGGGTGCTAACATGCATAATCGCATGTTAGCACCCTTTTTCCCGACGCCCCCCTTTGCATCTCTAATGAGATGCAAAGTGGGCTTCACTGGGCGTACCCTGGATGGACTGCCTTGCAAATATCGCTGATGTTCACATCGCGATATTTACAAGGCAGCCCATAGGATTTTAGCAGACGTTAGATTTTGGCGAAAACGGCTGTTTTCGCCAAAATCTAACGTCTGCTAAAATCCTGACTTACCTATGTTAGACATAGGGGATGGATTATGCTGATACGACCACAGGGTCATATCAGCAAGGTTATCGCCGTTTTGCAGGGAACATCGCTGGAAAACCAGCGATGTTCCCTGCAAAACGGAGATAACCTCGCTATCTCTGGAATTTTTATCGCCCTGGGGAAACGCGTTGTTAATAACGCGCTACCAGGGCGATAAATACCAGAGATAGCCGACGTTAGGGAATTCGTCGCTCAGCACGGCCAGCGATAATTATCGCTGGCCGTTGATAATATGCCCCGTAGTGTCTATATGGTTAGGTGGGGGGTATTACTTAGTGCATAGATGCATGAATGAGTGACTCACTGTTTGTATGTGTTGAACACAGCATGTATGCAGGACTGTATGGGTGGATGAGTGTGTGTATGGGTGTGTTAGTGAGTGAATGACTGTCTCAATAGTGTCTTTATGAGTAAGTACATATGTTTTAAACTAGTATATGTGAGTATTGGTGTATGTGAGAGTGAGAGATTGGAAGAGTTCCTGTATAAATAAGTATGTGTTTCTATAAGTGATTGTTTAAGAGAGTAAGTATGTGTAAGTTTCTGTAGAAGTAAGGGTGGTGGTGTGTGTATAACTGTATATACAAGTAAATGGATGTTTGATACTTTGTTTGCATGTGTGACTATGTGTGTGAGTAACTCTATGGATGAGTGTCAGTGTGTAACAGGATGTATAGGTGTATGAGTACATATGATGAGTGAGTACATATATGAGTGACTGTATAGAACTGTTGGTGAATGAGTGAATGTGTGTGTAGATCTTGGAATTACTGAATAGGTGTGTTGTAACTGGTATTGGTATCTCCATTGTTTTGAAAAGGTTGGTTTCTATTTTTGAGTGTGTGTATCAAAGGTTATATTAGGGTGAGAGGAGGTCTGCCACTCTATCACAAGGATGATGTCATCAGTGATGTCATCAGTGATGTCATTTGAGATGTCATCAGTGATGTCATGAGTGATGTCACTGACCATGTCATGAGTGATGTAATATGTGACATCATCAGCAGTGCATTGCGGGCGAGCGAGTTATAGTTAGCTGAACTAACTATAACGTGGGAATTTCTATGGTTTTGTACGAGTGAAATGTCCAGCTAACTATAACGCCCCTGAAACCTATGGTTTTTTCAGTGAATTTCTAAGGTTTTTAAATGCTAATTTCTAACTATAACGTGCCTGAAACCTATGGTTTTTTCAGTGAATTTCAAAGGTTTTTTAAATGCTAATTTCGAACTATAACGTGCCTGAAACCTATGGTTTTTTAAGTGAATTTCAAAGGTTTTTTAAATGCTAGTTTCTAACTATGCCTACAGAGGTAGGACATGTGAAGAAAGAAGAAAAACGCACAGAAAGAAGCAAAAGAAATGCAGAAAGAAGCAACAGAAGTCCTCAAAGACGAAGAAAAGTGCATGAAGAAGCAAGACATGTGCGGAAAGAACCAACAGAGGAGCAGAAAGAGGCCTTGTTACAAAATCATCCTGTGCCCACAACTTTTTCAGACGGGTACTGGTGTTAACTGACTCTGACTAACCAGACCTAGAGCCAGTGGTATGCTAAAAGACACTTAGAATACAGTGAAACCACCTACATACACTAGGGAACACTATGCGTTGGGGTACCCCTGTGATTAGCATGACCTCCTCTGTAAGCCCCTAGTATATAATAGGGCAGGGGGATTAAAACTACCTCTTAAAACACGCCGCAGGGTGCGTTTGCACACTGGTGAAGGGAGGGGGGGCCTGAGATGACATGTGTGCAAACACGCCCTGTGGCGTTTTAAGTTGGAGGATAAAGTCCCTTTGAATCCTGAGGGTCCCTGGGGGATCAACTAACCCACCAGGTATGTCCAGTAAGTGCCACAGAGTTGCATTGCAGAGAGGTGTAAAATGGGGCATGGCCTTGGACCACATCTCTGCAACGCAGCTCTGTGGTGCTTACTGGAGGTACATGGTGGGCTAGTTGGACCCAGGGACTCTCAGGATTAAAGGAGACTTAATTCCCCAACTTAAAACGCGCCACAGGGCGTGTTTGCACACGTCACCTCAAGCCCCGTCCCTTCCCTTCACCACTGTGTGAATATGCCCTGTGGCCGTTTTAATTTGGGAGATTAAGTCCCCTTGAATCCTGAGGGTCCCTAGGGTCCAACTAGCCCACTAGGTACCTCCAGTTAGCGCCACAGAGCTGCGTTGCAGAGAGGTGTAAAAAGGGGCACGGCCTAGACCACCTCTCTGCAACGCAGCGCAGTTGCGCTTACTGGAAGCACCTGGTGGGCTAGTTGCCCCCAGGGGCACTCAGGATTGAAGGGGAATTATTTCCCCAACTTAAAACGCGCCACAGGGCGTGTTTGCACACGTCACCTCAGGCCCCGTCCCCTCCCTTCACCACTGTGTAAACACGCTCTGTGGCCGTTTTAAGTTGGGAGATTAAGTCGCCTTGAATCCTAAGTGTCCCTAGGGTCCAACTAGCCCACTAGGTACCTCCAGTAAGCGCCACAGAGCTGCGTTGCAGAGAGGTGTAAAAAGGGGCACGGCCTGGACCACCTCTCTTCAACGCAGCACAGTGGAGCTTACTGGAAGCACCTGGTGGGCTAGTTGGCTCCCAAGGGCCCTCAGGATTGAAGGGAAATTATTTCCCCAACTTAAAACGCACCACAGGGCGTGTTTGCACACGTCACCTCAGGCCCGGGCCCCTCCCTTCACCCCCGTATAAACACGTCCTGTGGCCGTTTTAAGTTGGGAGATTAAGTCCCCTTGAATCCTGAGTGTCCCTAGGGTCCAACTAGCCCACTAGGTACCTCCAGTAAGCGCCACAGAGCTGCGTTGCAGAGAGGTGTAAAAAAGGGCACGGCCTGGATCACCTCTCTGCAACGCAGCGCAGTGGCGCTTACTGGAAGCACCTGGTGGGCTAGTTGGCCCCCAGGGGCCCTCAGGATTGAAGGGGAATTATTTCCCCAACTGAAAACGCGCCACAGGACGTGTTTGCACATGTCACCTCAGGCCCGTCCCCTCCCTTCACCACTGTGTAAACACGCCCTGTGGCCGTTTTAAGTTGGGAGATTAAGTCCCCTTGAATGCTGAGGGTCCCTAGGGTCCAACTAGCCCACTAGTTACCTCCAGTAAGCGCCACAGAGCTGCGTTGCAGAGAGGTGTAAAAAGGGGCGTGGCCTCTGAACACATCTCTGCAACGCAGCTCCCTGGCGCATACTGAAGGTACCTGGTGGGCTAGTTGGCCCCCAGGGACCCTCAGGATTGAAGGGGAATTAATTCCCCAACTTACAACTCGCCAGGGGGTGCGTTTGCACAGTGGTGAAGGAAGGGGGCGGGCCTGCGGTGACATGTGTGCAAACACGCCCTGTGGCGCGTTTTAAGTTGGGGAATTAATTCCTCTTCAATCCTGAGGGTCCCTGGGGGCCAACTAGCCCACCAGGTACCTCCAGTATGCGCTAGGGAGCTGCGTTGCAGAGAGGTGATCCAGGACGAGACACATTAAATGAGGTACCTACCTTCTCCAGTGTTGTACTTCATTTCACTGGCGACGACGAGTGTCCCGACTTCAGCTTCCCCTCCGGAGTGAACCTGTGCCTGCTGTGCCTGCTGACCGATTCCTGTTGGCGCCTTGTTCCCCTTTCAGTGTGGTCCCTTTCCTTCTGTGCATCCTGGTGGTCCCACCTCCCGTGTGGATTCTTCCTGTGGTGCTGCTGCTCACCATCCAGTCAGGTCTGCCTCCTGAACGACGCCGTTCTTGGCCATTTTAAGGTACTTTAACAAATTTTCAGCAAGCGCGCGCTATCGAGCAGTCTTCTGTTGCTCCTTGTGCTTTCCGTGACGTCAGCCTCAGCAGACACTCTACGCGTCGCACGCATCTGCCTGACCTGCCTGGCACCCCCATGTAACGACGTAACGTCGCAACGTGCAGCCATCTTGGGATTTCCTCGTCACTGAATGCGTTGCCATAGCAACGCGTGTGCGTTTCCTCGCTGATACGCACAGCTGTTTAAGCGGATTTCGCGTCTTTGGCACCAGCGCACTTTCACTTAATGTGCGTGTTGCCTTCACGCTGATGCGCACAGCTCCTTTAATAGAGTACTGAAATGTTTTTTTTTTGGCGCACTGCAACAACAACACTATTGATGTTTTCTTCGCTGATGCGCACAGCTTTTTAACATCTTTACTCATGTACTGAATCTTCACATTTCTTATTAGTGCTCTTTTAAATCAACTTTACCGTGTTTTCCTCGCTGATGCACACAGCTTTCAACATTTATTACGTATCTGCACAGCACATCATTCTTTATCGGTTTGAGGTTGTTATTCCCTCTTCAGTGTTGCACTCACTGTGGGCATCATAATATTTTCACTGTGTTCAATTGCATATTTGGCATTTTAGAATTTGTCATAATTGTGTGGGCAGCAACTCACCCACGCGCAGTGTGATTATGGATCGGGTGTTAGCTCCGCCACCCTTTTTACAATCTCCTGGTTCTCCTCCCATTTTATGGCAACAATGGAAGGACACATTCGAGAGTTATCTAGGAGCCATTGATGGCGATACGTTCACCTCAAAGAAGAAGAAGGCACTTCTTATTTATAATCTTGGTGCTGAAGGTAGAAGCATTTTGAAAACATTACCTCTTGAGGTTGTCAGCACCCTTGTGAGTGGTGGGGACAGTGGTGATTCATTAATCATTGATGACTATGCATCACTGATTAAAACTTTGGACAAAAGGTTTAATCCCAAGAAGAACATTGTGCTTGAGCGACATAGATTTTTACAACATGCCCAGGTTCCTGGTGAATCTATCGATGATTTTGTCGCTGCACTCAGAACCCTTGCCATTACTTGCAATTATAGAGAGTTTAGAGATGAAATCATACGTGATCAACTCATCGAGCGTACATGCAACAAAAAAATTCAAGAAAAGCTTTTGTCATCCGACGATCCCGACCTTGAAACAGCCCTTACTATTGCAAGAAGCATCGAGCATTCTCAATTTTGCATGAAGGAGATGAGCAATTCTCAACCTACTGAAGTTAAACAGTTATCAGCAAAGCACAAAGTCAAGTCTACTAAAGTCTCCACCGAGAATGCGATGCGGAATTCATTTCCTCTACCTTCGCCCAAAGTCAAGCCTGACAAGATGCAACCTTTTTGCTTCCGATGTGGGAGCAAATCTCATTTAGGGAATGCTAGGTTCTGTTTTGCCTTGAACCAGACTTGTTTCAAGTGTGGAAAGAAAGGTCATCTGGCTCGTCTTTGCAAGGCTACAGGGTCCAATAAAGGAAATATGCAGATCATCAAATCCATTGAAGAGGACTTTATTGACTCTAGTGACGAAAATGACAATGAGTTATTAATGTTGTCTTCTTCATCTGTACCATCTGAGGGTGTTGTTGAAATTGCGTCCATGGGAAGTTTACGCAAGAGAAAATCTCCCGCATGTGTCATCAGTGTGAATGGGAAAAATGTAACTTTCTTGGCTGATTCCGGTTCCCCATTTACTCTCATTAATGCTAAGGATTTTGGGGGGATTGAAGACATTCAATTACACCAGTCTAACATCAGGATTTTTGCGTATGGGGGCAAGAGAGTAGATGTTCTAGGCAAATTTGAAGCCAAATTGGAATTCTGTGGGGATTTTGCTACTGGTACCGTATACATAGTACAGGATGGTGCTAATTTGTTGGGGTGGGAGGAGCAAGGAGAGCTTGGTATAATTCTTGATCCCAATCATCCCGACATGGTCCTGTCTAGGCGTGAAGCATGCAAATTTTATACTTCGTCCTCATCCTCTAATTTATCCACTGAGGAGGCAGTGGGACACTTATCAGGTGATGAATGGATTCAGAAGTATCCGGAAGTCTTTTGTGACAAACTAGGCAAGCTAAAAGGTTTTCAGCACCGTATTATCTTGAAAGATGGTGCCAAGGCGGTAGCGCATAAGGTACGTAAGGTACCCCTGATTTTGCGTATGGAGCTGAAGCATGAGCTGGAACGTTTGTGTAACATGGATGTAATCGAAGCCATTGAAGGTTCCAAATGGTTGGCCCCCATAGTTCTTGCACGCAAGGCTGATAAGTCTCTTAGAATGTGTGTAGACTTGCGCGATCTCAATGCTAATATATGGATTGATCGTCAGCCTTTGCCTAATATAAATGAAATGCTGACGACGTTAGACGGTGCCAAGTATTTTTCATCTTTTGACATTTCCTCAGCGTACCACCAGGTTGAGCTAAGCAAGGATTCCAGACATCTTACCTCTTTCGTAACACCTGAAGGAGCTTTCCGTTACAAACGTATGCCTTTTGGTTTGGCATCAGCTTCCGCTGTGTTTCAGCGCCTTATGGGCAACCTTTTCAAAAACACGGCGGGAGTTGTGTTTTTCCAAGATGATATATTGGTGTATGCACAAACTGAAGCTGAGCATGATAGTAGAGTTAAACATGTACTGGATATTGTGAGACAACATGGGCTTACCTTAAGGAGGGATAAGTGCAAATTTTTTGGGGAGGGTGTGGATTATTTAGGCCACCATATTTCTAGCAAAGGCATTGAACCCAAAGTTAAGATTTTAGATGCCATTCAAAATGCACCTCCACCCACCAATAAAGATCAACTTCGTTCTTTCTTAGGCTTAGTAGAGTATTATGCCAAATTTGTGGGAAATTTTGCAGACAAGACCTCCTGTTTGCGTGAGTTACTGAAGAAAAACATCAAGTTTGTGTGGTGTGATAAGTGTGTTGATCAGTTTGTTCTTCTCAAGAAAGAAATTGTCCAAGCACGACCTTTGAAATTGTTCGACATTAATGACAAATGTATTGTTTCTACAGATGCCAGCAACATTGGGTTGGGTGCTGTCCTCATGCAAAAGAGAAGTGATGGTCGTGAGGAGATCATTGCATTTGCCTCCAGGACTCTTCGTGGTGCTGAGGGTTCTTACTCTACCATTGAGAAAGAGGCGTTAGCCTTATGGTGGGGTGTTCAGTACTTTCGAAATTTCCTGTGGGGAAATGAATTCATCCTCAGGACCGATCACAAGCCATTAGTTGATCTCTTCACTACCAAAGGTGGAGGTCGTGCCACTCCACGTATTGCCAAATGGCAATATAGGTTACAGGAATTCAATTATCGTTTGGTGTATGTTGCTGGTGCCAAAAACATCTTTGCTGATTGTTTATCTCGTTTACCTCTTATTGATGACGTCAGTGGGATTACTGAGAAAGATCTTGACATTGTGTGTGCTGTTGGTACCGTTGGTGACATTATGAAGGGCGCACTTTCTGAGCGTGAATGGTTACAAGCTATTTCAGAGGACGAGGTGATTAAATTGGTAGTTGATTATTTGGTCCATGGTTGGCCTGCCAACAAGGATTTGTCCCTAGAGTTAATTCCTTTTAAAAGGGTCTGTGATGAATTGTCCATGGTGGATGGTATATTACGCAGGTGTGGTCTTCTAGTTGTTCCGGCATGTATTCAAAAAAGGTTTTTAGATCTAGCTCACGAGGGTCATCTTGGCATTCGTGCTATGAAGCGCAGGATCAGAGAGGATTTCTGGTGGCCTGGGGTAGACAGGTCCATCGAGCATTATGTCAGGGATTGTTGTGCGTGCGTATTAAGTGATAAGACTCAGGTAACTTATCCCTCTCCCATCGAACCGATTGTTGTCAAGAATCTACCTTGGTGTAAATTAGCTTTCGATGTTGCTGGTCCTTTTGGTATCACTGGAGATTCTCCTCTGTATGCTTTGGTTTTGGTGGATTACATGTCTAAGTGGCCGGAGGTTAAGTTTGTGGAGTGTGTGAATTCTTTGTCTATCATTAGTTTTCTCAAGGAGGTGTTTCTCCGCGAGGGCTTTCCTGAGGAATTAGTGACCGACAATGGGACCCAACTGGTGTCTTTGGAAATGGAAAATTTCCTTAGGGAACATGGTATTAAACACGTTTTAACTTCACTTTATCACCCCCGCAGCAACGGCTTGGTTGAACGCTTTAATCGTGTTGTCAAAGATCAACTACAATTGGCTTTAGTGAATGGTTTGCACTGGTGTACTGCCATTGCGGATATGTTGTGGGCGATTAGGACCACCCCTCATATTAGTACTGGGATGTCTCCTTTCACCTTGCTCAGGGGCAGGGTTGCTGGTTCAAAGTTGAATAAAGACTGGATGTCCAGGAAAGAAGTTGATCAGAGTAGACTTGGCAAGGTAGCGGATGTGAGATCTGGAGTTCAATCGAAGTTCGCCACTGTTTCTGGAAGAGTTTCCGCTGTGTGTGTTAGTGATTGGGTAAGAATTAAAAAGCCTGCTTTCATCCGCAAGGGAACTTCTCGGTTTTCTGCTCCGGCTAAGGTAAAGATGGTGAAAGATCGTGTGGTGGTGTTGGAGAATGGAAAAGTTTGGAACAAGTGTGCCATTTCTGTTGTTCCTCAATCCAAAGCTGTGTATGTTGGTGAGAAGATGGGGGTTCATTTTGGTCCCTACGATCATTCTGCTCATTCTGATTTTTCTTCTGTAAAGGTAACTCCTGTTCGTTCAGGTTGTTCTTCTGCTAATGTTGTTCCTTCTTCCAGGAATGTTCGCTCGGACTACTCTTCTTCCAAAAGATGTTCTTCCAGAGCAAGGTCAACTCCTATTAAGTTTCAAGACTATGTTATGCATTGATCATGCTGTGTTTCCTTGTTGTTCAATCTTGTTTTCTCTCTATTTTGTTATTATTCCTTTTTTCCTTACATTCTCTTCCTTTTGTTCTTTATTGTGTAGTAAGGGAGGTGTGTGGGGATCTGTGTAGAATGCAGAACATCTCTGCCTCACTGTATGCCTCGTGGCACTGTTCCCTGCGTGGAACATAGAATGTGTTATCTCTGGCAGTTGCTGCCTGGGAGCTGATGTGACGAGACACATTAAATGAGGTACCTACCTTCTCCAGTGTTGTACTTCATTTCAGAAGGACAGTGTATGACCCTGCAGGGGGAGAAACTATCCAAGAATAGTAGCCCAGTGTGTTCCTAGCATAGGAAACACCTAGAGAAATCTTATTGCCCTATACAGCGAATTCAGAAGTGGGAGGGTCCCCTAGTTTCCCATTTGAACTGCACCAAGACGTTGCAAGTACGAGCAGCACTGTGCCATCTGGCATCCCACTGTGGGTCCAATAACTGGTGCTGCTCCTCCAGATGACGGAGAAGAGGAGCCGCGTCACAGCTAAAGCAGGAGCTCAGTTGGCCTAAAAGGTTGCAACTGCTGAAAACACAACACTGCTGATGACTCAACCCAGACACCGCAACTGCCGAGCCTGGGTACCCATTTGCATTTTGCCTTGACTGCTGCAACTTCCAAAGATGTCATGCCTTTGTGCATGACCGTCCACTATGACTTCATCCAGCGTTTCCTTTTCTACAGTAAGTAACTGTTGCTGCAAAGAGCGGAGATGCAAGCTGCAACTGCCACACTACTAGATCTACAACAACCATCAAGCAGGTAAAGTAGGCTTTAGCCGTGAACGGAACAAGGGACTAAAAGTATGCAGAAGAATCCGGCACCAGGACTTAAGACTTATGGCCCAGTGAGTGTCTGGCAACTTTTGTACTAAGCTGTGCTTCTAACTAGTAGGGTATATCGATGAGATCTGCACCTGTGCCTAATTAATGCCTACGCCTGCATGATTCTGGTAGACATAAGAGCTCTCCTACAATGGGAAGCAGGTACCGATAGGGAATGTAGCACCTTACTGAAGATCATAAAGGAGATTATTTCCTGTAATTGTGATTCCTGGTGAATTATGTGGCATTTCGTTTTGCTCGGAGAGTAAAGTACTTTCCTTTATAAAAAGATAAGCTCTGGGTTGGACAATACATACTTGTGTCTTGGTTGACTGTTGAGATCTGCGCTCTTGTCTCCCACACATTGCTGCAAAGCCTTTGTCTGCTAGCCCTCGCTACCCTGATAATCAAGTGCGAAAAGGGTGGCACTTGTCCCAGTTTGCAGAGCCATAGTAGGACAGTCCTCAGGATATCAGTGGCAAATGACATCCTCCACCATGGTTGGGCCCAGTGGGCCCTGTCCGCCCCGTGGCCTCAAAAAAGGACACCGTTGCTCTTCTCCTTCTCAGTTATGTAGCAATCAGGGGTAAGTAGAGTATCACAGCAATATAATGTTTCATGAAACACTAGCCTCCCTAGTCTTGTGGCTGTGCAGCACTTAAGTATCGGATGGTACTATCATCTCGTTTAAAAGTACTCATTTTATCAACTTAACACGGTTAAAAGGCTGAGCGTCCCGCTCGCCTTAAACATATTATAGCTGTGCTGTACTCAAATCTCTGCATAAGTTGCATTAATTTGTTGAGAGTAGTAATAAAATGATTATTGAATGCTCAAACCATTTACTCTATACAGATCAAAGACGTATTAAATGGGAGGCCTAAAGAGGACCTTAGGGAGGTCAGACTCGGTTGCACCAAAATTCAAATTTGAAATATTTTTCTCCCCAAAAATAAAAATATTAACAACTGAATTTCGGGAGTACAACAATTTGTAAAGAAATGAATTCCCCTCTCTGTTAAGCGGGACACATACATTGACAGAGTAGTTTTTTCCAGATTTACTAGTCAAGTGCCAGCGATCATTCTGACTCATGTTTTATTCTGTGGGTGAATGTCTTAAAATAGCGGCGCTGGCATCTCCTTGTGCAGTCCGTGCAAGCATACCTTATCCTGTTCTTCCTTCTCTAAGGTGATTTGTGCTTCTGATGTTGAAAATAGTTTGTTTACAGAAGATATATATGAACATATTTTGAACATAACTCAAGAACCTTTTCTCGTGCTACTGTTGCCTATAATTCCCAGGTGTTTATGTGAAATATTTTTAGCTGTAGCATAGAGAGAAGCAGAGGATTGCTCTTGTAAGTGCATGCTCCGTGGCATCTTCATAATTAATCTTCTCGGGGTGGTACTTAGTTAACCTATACATATAAGACAGTCTGGGCCAGATCACAAAATATTTTTGACTGGCGCTATATCATGTCCTTGGTTGTAAGTTTAGGCAGTGCTTGCTGCAAACACCTTTAACCACTGCTTTACGAGAGCAGGTTTCTAGGTGTGATAATGTGTTTCGTACACACAGGAGTGAAAGGTATAAATAAACACTATTGAAATACTGCACTGCAGGCGCGGCCCATGGTAGGAGTGCCGGTCGGGCGGTGACGTGGGGCGGGGGAGGGGCAGGGTGGGGGGTAGTAAACTACGGATTAAGGACGAATACAGGTAAGTGAACATTTAAATAAATAAAACGAATTTTGTTGCGCGCACTGCATCGCATTTGGCGATGAGTGGGAATTATCCGCCCATCCTGTATTCCCAGTCAACACATTTCAGCCTATAGCGATAGCTCAAATGGTCAGTAGACCTTCTCCTGGACAGAAAGAGCCCTATTTATTGTCATAACACCCTATTAAAAACTGTTCCTACATGTACGAGTAGGTGAACAAACAAACACAAAACGTGATTGATACATGCTTGTATCATTTACAGTCACAGGAATTTTCCTGTTCTAATTAACTATGTGCTACATGTGCGGAAGAGAGGAAACATCTTCCTGTAGTCACACTTTCATCAAGGGACTGACTGATTTCTCTTATTTTCGTGTGCTTTTCTGCTCCCTGATAATAATAATAATAATACCTATAATAATACTGAGATAGGACAATAAGTAGGAATCTTTCAGTCCTGACGAAGATCTACTGGCCCATAGGGGTTATCTCTATAAGTTGAAACATGTTGACTAGGAAACAGGAGGGGTATTTCAAATGTGCCCTACAACCATCCACTCTTCTAGAGTTGTTTTACTCTTGCCAGAGTAATGTACCCACAAATAAACTATTAGCTAGGTTACTCTAGACAACTGTATTTTACTCTACTTCCGAATGAATTGATTTTGAGCCCCATACATAATATCAAGAGCTACCAATTTTTGGGTAGAGGCCATCCCAATGCAAAAATGTTTTGGATGAAGATAGGTTCGATGATGAATCATGCCACAAAATTGATTGTGGATGAAAGCTGTTTTATTTTTACAAAAGGGATTCTAATAAATAAACGCAATATGATATTACAATAGTGTTTATTGATCTTGCTTTACCTTGTGTGTAATGGAGGCAATGTATAGCTAGAATATTTGTTCATATTTGTTTGTGTAGTATTTTGTTCTGGAGACGATGTTTTCTATTTTTTTGCTGTGATTTTCTGCTGTATTATTGTAATGTGATGCTGCCTTTAGCCATATTAGACCATGGAGACCCCATCCCCCAGTGCCGAAATCTATGGGCGGCCCTCCTCCCTGAGCCTTATTAGGCCCCAAGAACCCCATACAATGGGGCCATATTCCATAAAAAAGTGGAGGGGGCCACATGGCACCCCTCCCACAGTCTATTTTGGCCCCAGGGACCCAATACCCTGGGGCCAAACCCAATAAAAAAGGGGAGGGGGCTATGCTGCCCCCCTACCCGAGCCTTATTAGGCACTGGGAACCCCATTCTATGGGGCCAAATGAAACTAAACAAGGGAGGAGCATGCGGTCCCCTCCCAAAACCTTCTTGAACCTCGTGGATCCCATATCCTCCAGGACCGAATTCTAAGGGGAGGGGGCCACACAGAACCCCCTCTCTAAGTCTTATTAGGCCCAGGGGACTCCATCCCCCTGGGCTGAATTCTTTGGGGAGGGGACAAGTTGTCCCCCTTCACTAGCCTTATTAGTCCCCGAGACTGCATACCCTGGGGCCAAATGCAATTTAAATTGGGAGGGGACCACTCAGCCCCCCTTCAGACCCTATCCCCAGGGCCAAATACCGTAATTAAGGGGAGGGGAGGGAAGTGTGTAGCCCCACGTACAAGTAAACTAATTAGGCCAATTGGGTGTAACCCAATTCTACCATGATTTAAGGAGAGAGCACATGCACTTTAACACTGGTTACCGACAAACACAGGCTCAGAAAACAGGATGGTGTAGTCAAAATGGTCGGAGAGGATCCTGCAGAAAGGGCCAAGTTCCACACCCGAGATTGCAGATAGGCATCTACCTATTGAATGAGCCGTGTTAGATTGATTAGGGCATCTCATGAATCAATAGCTTTCGTCTCCTATTGCATCAGTACTACAGTGTCAATGCTGCAGCAATGATATCAGTGGCCTTAGCTACCTAAGAATGCAAAAATATATGTGCAACCATGTGCTGTTTGTCAGAAAATAAAACATTCAACTGTAGTAAGTTCAGAACCTATTCCCCTCGAGTGAGGCTTGTGTTGCAATGCTTGAGCTGTTTTCAAACTGTCATTTTGAGAATTCCATTGACATATCAAGCTGCAATTCCTGTTGATTGCTGGGAAGTAACTTGACTGATCAGAGAGCACCAAGTGTTCTGTAATGCAATGCAGTTACCCATTGTCAAAGCTGTTATGTCTGAGGCTTCACCTGTACTTACACATGAGCTGACGTACATGGGAACAATCATTTTATAACTCTCAGACACACTCAGGGGTCGATTCCGATCTCGGTCGGAAGGCCTCCGAATCGGATTCGGCTTTACCGGATCCGAGTCGGAGGCTTTGTTTCCGACCGAGTCGTACAGAGGTCCGGACGCCCAAGTACGATGCGAATGAACGCGAAATCGCCGACCGACTCATTTCCGGGTCCGAACCGCTCCGTACGACTTGGTCGCAGACGAACCGTACCGCGCAATGGAGTCGATTTCCGACCGAGCCAGTACAATGCACGATTAGGACAGGCGGATCGAGTCGGAGTCTCCGGGACGAGAAAAGCTCCGGGAAGCAGACTTCGGGGGTCCGTGCCGGAACACCCTTCACCCGTAGCCTTACAAGTCGGACACAGGGGGGACCCAAGGTTCCCCCCTATACATGCATGTACGGTGCGGATGGCACCAACGCGTACCCACTACAGGGGGCACCCTTTTGCGCAACGTACCCATTGAGTCAATGGGAGCCCATGTACGCGTCGTACGACCGGCTCCCATTGACTTCAATGGGAGTCCGACCGAACCGAGTCCGGCAGCATGCGGCTGCATCGTACTCGCTCGGTCAGACTGCAGGAGTCCGGCTCGGTCGGAAAACAATCCGGATCCGGATCGGTCGGAGTGCTTTCCGACCCAGATCGGAATCGGCTCCTCAGTGTCACTTCATGGTCTGCTTCCACAATTACAGCTGCTCCTCCTCTGATGCCATATTCATCCGCAATTTCAAAATCTTCAATCATTAATCATATTCTATCTTATTCATCCTCAACAGTTGGTGAGTGCTGCATTCACTGAACTTAGGGGAATATGTACACCAGAAGTGGTGGAGTGAGGCGTTAGCTGTCATAGCTTAACGCCTCATTCCGCCACTTCAGAAAAACAAGGCTGCACCATATTTACAACAATATGGTGCAGCCTTGCGTTTCCCCCTGCACTGGCGCTACACTTAGCAGTGTAGCGCCAACGCAGGCACCCTTGCACTATAGTGCAAGGGTGTCTGCGTGCAGGGGAAAGATTGTTTATGTACAGGAAGGTCCCCCTTCCTGTACATAAACAATCTTGAAATGCCATTTTGTCACTTCTATGTGTGCTGATTAATGCTGCACACATGGAAGTCACAAAATGTCATTTTTTAAAAGATTGTTTATTTGCAGGAAGGGGGACCTTCCTGCACATAAACAATAAAAGCTTTTGCTTTTTCCATGTGTGCTGCACAAGGCAGCACACATAGAAAAAGCAAAAACAAGGAGAAATATAGCATTTCTTCTCATTTCGCCACCTTAAGACCAGGTTTTCCCTGGTCTTAATTTTAGTGCTGCCTCCTATTTACGCTGCCCTTGTAAATAGGGGGCAGCATCAAAATCAATAGGTGTTGCAGTGGAATGCCCACCGCAACACCCACTGCCCACCCCTTTCATGCTAAGCATAGTGTGAAAGGGGGCCTTATTTACAAGGCAGCATTAAGCCACGTTAAACGGCTTAAGGCTGCCTTGTTAATAAGGCGAAGCCCCTATCGCCACAGAAACGTCACAAAAAGTGACGTTCCTGTGGCGATAGGGGCTTGTACATATGCCCCTTAGTTCAAATCCCTATGATTTTTTTGCCATGAATTCTTTCTTGAATGCTTCAGGTTTGAAACTTTCCATTTTGTTTTTGTCTTGATACGGACTCATTATAACAAGCAAGAAAAATACAATTAGGAGCTGCTGTTGTTTATCTGTTTATCTGCTTAAGCCAGTTTATTGCATTTTAATCCCTTTTTGGATTACTTTTATTTTGTATACATAGTTGCATAGTCTAATTAATGTGGAGTTTTCAATTTTCAGTGTGCATAGGCATATATAAACATATATTCATTAGAATTGTTGCTCTATCATTTGAGGGATGATGTAATCTTTACATCTCTCTGCATGTGTAGCCTCCATTGCATTTCAGAAATTTATATAGTCATTTATTTTAGTGAAAATTTCTCATGTACAAATGCATGCTGCATTTATTATTGTTTGCACTTGCATGGTGCAGAGACAGAATATCGAGTAAAAAATATCGAGTTGCACAAATATCGAGTCATTAATTTCGTGGTCCAGAAACATCGACAGCAAGAATATCGTGGTCAAGAATATCGACTTAAGGTAAGTAATATTGATTTTAAAAATATCGAAGTGTTTAATATCGTTTGCAAAAATATAGTTGTTAAAAATATCGTTTTTTTATTAATATTATGCATTTTAGTATATATTTTATATGTGCTGTATGTTTTTTTGTATAAGAGTTGTTTGTATTTTTAATATTTGTGTTACGTTTTTAGTAGTTATTAATTTTTTTTATTTGAATTTTGCGTTTTCAGTTCCATAGCGGGTTGTGGGATTATAGGGGAATAGGGTGGGAAGTAATTTAATTATATTACATGTATTGATTATTTTTTATTTATTAATATTTGTTTAATTGAGATGTTATAGTGTTAAATGTGAAAAGTAATGTATTAATAATTAATTAATAATTGGTTGTTAATTAATTGGTAATTAATTATGGTAATTGTGTAATGAATTTTAGGTGTGTGCTGTGGTGTTTATAGGTGTAAAGGGTGGGAACAAATTTATTTTTAATTTATGAATCAATACTATAAGGCCCATTTCGATACCAGGCGTAAAAAAATCCGCCACCCATGAAAGCGGCAAAAATCCGCCCGCCTACACCTTCTGAATACCGACCCAGCAATTATGATGCCTCGAACCGAAAACCGCCAGCGGCGGTAAAAACACACAAAATACCGCCCGCCCATGCCCGAGTCGGAGTCAAACCGGCCGCCACGGACGGAAAGACGCACGACAACACAAAACCACCCGCCCTCACGGTCGAGACACCGCACGTGAAATTACGATCGCACCGACATGAGCGCGGAAAAACAACAAATACACCGCCCGCCAGCGGAAACAACACTGAAGAAAATGGACACGGCAGAAGCCATGGCGGCCACGTCCCTGCACAGAAACAACCCCGGACTCAAACAAACACACACAACATGGCAAACAAGTCCACACTGCAACCCACGTACAAATACACATACAAAGTACACATCCCGAAAACACACCACCCCTGGACAAACAAATAAACCACAAAGCCCAGAACACCAGCCACAACACACCTGAAAACAACAGACCATCAGGACACACCCAAACAGGTAAGTACAAAAACAGCCCCTCCACAGACCACAACCCCTTGCAACATTGAAAAGCAGAGAGGAGAGGAGAGGACACAGTGACACAGCAAGGACAGCAGCACACCACAGATACGCACACATCACACCCACCACCACCACCACCACCAAACACCGGCACCACAAACCCCCTGCACATCACACATCACACACCGCACCAGCACCACAAACACCATGGCATCACACAGAATGCCCAAGTTCACTTCCACTGAGCTGACGGTCATGGTCGACGAGATCGTCAAGGTGCACACACAAATCTATGGCAACCAGGTCCAGCACACACCACTAGCCACCAGAAACAGAATGTGGAACAGAATTGTAGACCAGGTCAATGCAGTCGGGACCGTACCCAGAAACAGAGGAGAGATAAACAAATGGTGGAACGACATCAAAAGCCTGGTCAAGAAGAAGGAGAGCAAAAATCGAGAGCTGGCTGCCACGACTGGCGGAGGGAATCCCGCGCATTACAAGACCTTCAAAGCGTGGGAGGAGAAGGTGCGAGTCATCATCCATCCGGAGATCCTCACCGGATTACCAGGGGGAGTGGAGGCTGGTAAGTACAAACAAATGTATACCAGCACACCGCTATGTACTCACATGCACTACCACCATGCCATAGCTCCGAGGGACAAACACCCCCATGTCCAGTACACAATACACAACACATCACTCACACATGCAACAGGCACCACCACACACACAGCCCAAACATATCAACTAACAGAACCATGGGGGCATGTGTACACCCAGCCAGCCACGTAACTACCAACAGGTCCCCTAGTACTCCAGAAGCGCCACAACGAGCACCCCCACACCCATGTGGCAGCCGTAGCTGCACCAACCGACAAGTAACAGGTAAGTAGCCGCAACACAAAGGCAGTGGGTGGGAGGGGGACAGCTGAAGTACAACACCCACCAGGCCCCTAGTCCTACAGCACAGCAAGGAGGAGCACAGCCCACAGCCCACACCCACGTAGCAGCCACTGCAGTGCACACCGGCAGCCGACAGGTAGACATCCCGCCCCAGGACAAACGGTGTCAGTGGGTGTCCAGCCATCACCATGACCCATAACACCGCCCCCACCCCCACAGACCTGCAACATGGAGCACCCACCCGCCCATAACCATGTTGCATCCAGTCCAGTGCACGCTCAAAAACAACCTGCAGGTGGGAAACTGGACAGGGCGGGGTGACTGGAGGCATGAGGACTGAATTACGACTAACACATGGGACATGTCAAGTAGCAGAGGAACACGCAACACTGCTCCCTGCCACAACCATGTGAACAATGTGCACACGGACATGAACCACAGAGTCACACCCCACATGACCCATCACAGACACAGCAAACCCAAGGAGCCATGTCTGCATGCACAAGTCACACTGATTACAGAACCACACGGCAGGCACAGTGCAACCCATCACACACAACTGCAACACCATCGAAGTCCTGTCCATGTAGCCCCAACTGCCTGTCAACCACACATCCCACAACTACGCCCATTTAAGACATACCACACTAGACGCAACAGCGTGGAACAACATAAATGCACACGAACACCACTGGACCCATCAAACACACAGACACACAATGCACATACAACATACCATCCATCTCATCCGTCAGCCCCAGACACATGAAAGGTATGTCATCCGAACAGCTGGTCCACATACAGTAGTCACGCAAAGAAACATGCCCATGACAAATCATGTGCCAGAAGTGAATGAAGCGCACGTCACACTGTGAGCAACAACACACATAACATGGGCCACACACCCCCGAGCACTGCAGTGATGCACATGGCACAGGGCAGCACGCACACCAAGGAATTGGACCATCTGCAATACGTCGTGTGGCACACAACCATCACTCACTCATAACAATGCGTCCAATTACATGGCCAGAAATCACAACAGACAGCAAATATGCAGGGTATGTCAGACATACACACACCTCAGACCATGCACTGTCATGTTGCCACAACACATGTCACGTTCTGCACCCATGGCACACAGTATGTACCCCAAAAGCATAGTTCATCTCAAATGCGTTTCAGGGGCTGACCCCCATTTTGCCATCTGCGTTTCGAAGCGTTACATTTGAACCCCAAGAGCATAGTACAAACCAACCTCCACGATGGGTCTGGAGTCCGCATACACCAGAGCCACAAAAAGCAGGAGCACAGCAACACACCCATCGGCATTGCCAATCCGTCCCATGCCACATGTCCACAGCACACAGTCCCATTGGCATGCCCACACAACAACAAATAGCACAGCCACACACACGGCTCCGGGAAACCTGTGCACGACTGTGCACGAACTGTGGATGTCAGACAACCTATACATACTTTGTCATGTGCAACACAATAACATATCTCATTCCCCCCACAGGTGACGAACTGCTGGATGCTGGAGATGGAGACAGCAGCCAGCACAGCCAGCCTGCAAGCCCCCAACAAGGACTCACGGATGTGGAGGATCTGTCCTCCTATTCGGACACGGACCACCCAGCAGGCCCATCTGGTGTGGCAGGGCCCAACCGCACCCCAGGCACCCTCCCACCCACCAACCCATCATCCAGGGCTGATGACCACTCACAGCCCCCTGCTGCCACTGTCGTAGCGGCCACTACCACTGTTGTGGCGGCCACTCCCACGGTCATTGCGGCCACTCCCACTGCCGCAACCACCACCACGTCATCACTGGCCCCAGCCCCAGCGCAAGTGGTGGTCCGGCCGACTGGGTCCACCCTGGGAGCCACAGCGAGGACCGTGGTGAGCAATGTGGCTAGTGGGCAGGTCGGTGGCAGCAGTACTGGTAGGAGGAGCAGGGCCAGGCCAACGCCAACTGTGCCTGGGAGCCAAGCCCTGCCGCCAATCGACAGAGTCCTTGGGGCCTATGAGGAGGCCCAAGGCGAATGGGCCAGGTCGGCAAGCGACACGCGGGAGGTCCTTGCGGTGTTGAGGTCCATGGACGCCCACATGGCCCAAATCGCGGACCTCATGGGCCAGCTGGTGGTGGGGGGAGGGCACAAGCAAGGCCAGCAACACCACCTCCGCCACCACCTGCTGTGGCGCAGGTTCGTGCAGCATCGCGTTCCCCTGCGTCCACAGCGAGTGAGCACTCCTCAACTACCACCAGCGGAACATCAACACCCCCCCCACCAAACGTGGAAGGGGCCGTCCGAAGAGGAAACAGGTGTCCAGAGAGGACTTCGCCCGCACCAAACGCCAGTGAGTCAGCCAGCCACCTTGACCACCTACTGCATTGACTTGTAATACGATCCTAGCCCACACTGCCATGTGTCTGTTGGACTGTGGACATAGAACTCCATGGGTACACCTTGACCATCACGCAGCCATGTCCGTCAACTCATTGTCACAGCATGCACCACATTTGTCATCACCTTGCACACAATCACATGTCACCGCTGTTAATAAATACACCTTGATCACAATCGGCTTAATGTGTCCTGGGTTTATTCCACGATGTGCAATCGCCACCATGAGCAGATTAGCATCTGCTGTGTGGCATGTCGATGGGACAGGAGAGGCTGCAGGGACCTAGGGGTGAAAAACAGAACAAGAGTACATTCAATGAGTGTGTCACACACTCATCACACAGTACTTGTCACCAACTACAAGTAATGCACACACATCTCAGAGAGCAACAGGGCACAATGCTACAGCCACTGACAGTGGCATACCAACCTGGACATGGACCATTGACACACAGCACTCAGTGAACAAAAGGCCCCAGTAACAGAGCACACATACACCTGCACAACTACAGCTACATCAGCTGTCGTACATGGTCACTCACCGTCAAGTGAAGTAGCGGGCGATGAGCTGCTGACGCACATTCACAGCTTCATCCTCTCCACTGTCCTCTTCACTGGAGCTGTCCAGGTGTGCAGGCTGGGGCCCTGGTTGATCTCCGTCATCCACAATTAGGGGGATCTGCTTTCGAATGGCCAGATTGTGCAGCATGCAGCAAGCCACCACTATCTGGCACACCTTCTGTGGGGAGTACGCCAGCGCACCCCCGGTGCAGTCCAGGGATCTGAACCTGGACTTGAGGAGGCCAAAGGTACGCTCGACCACACGTCTGGTCCTCCCATGTGCCTCATTGTAGCGGTCATCTACTGGGGTCCGAGGATTTCGTAATGGACTGAGCAGCCAGGGCCCATTCGGGTAAGCCGAGTCACCTGGGCGTGGGGGACACAGAGAACCGTTGCAATTCAAACAGGACAGTAGACAGCATCCTTAAGCCAGCACGCTACACAACTCCACATACTCACCGACAATCCAGCCACGGTCCTGTTGCAGATTGGTCATCAGTCGTGGTAATATGCTGTTTCGCATGATGTGCGCGTCATGGGCCGAGCCTGGGAACTTTGCACACACGTGGGAGATGACCATGTCCGCAAGGCACACCACTTGCACATTCAGGGAGTGCGTGTGCTTCCGGTTGCGGAAGAGCTGCTCAGTGGCCTGTGGTGGGACAAGGCCAACATGGGTGCAGTCAATGGCACCAACGACGTGTGGGATCCGTCCAAGGGCATAGAATGCACCCTTCACTGCCGCCAACTCACGTGCCCTGGGGAATCGGATGTACCTGTTCCTGTACAGCATCATGGCTGCCAGTACATCCCTCAGCACCATGCTGAACATGGGCTGGGACATCCCACCTCCACTGCCCACTGTGTGCTGGAATGACCCAGTGGCGAAAAAATGCAGTGCAGCCATCACCTTAGCCGTGGGGGTGAATGCTGTCGGATACACCCTGCGAGGACGGAGGTGGGGTTCCAACATGGCACATAGTCGATGCAGGGTTGGTCGGTCCAGACGAAATTTCCGGATGACCTCAGAATCCTCCATGTCTGCCAACAATTGGTAAGGGCGGTAAATGTTTGGTCTCCGCCTAGGAAAGATGGGAGTGGACACATGTCAAAGCAACACGCCACATGGCATTTTCACATACACATAACTGATATGACAGAGCAAGAACATGAGTCACAGAACAGCTGTCATGCAGGGACAGCACAGCCACAATACACTTACACAGGTCTCCCACCAATAGCAATGGGCAGTGACACAAACCATTGCTATGTGCATGCACATGAGGATCCAGGCCTCAATGACCTGTGAGGCGTGCTGATGGGGACTGACTGCATATTCGGCAAGCGGCAACACCACGGCAACATGACTGGCGGCTGTGCATCACACTGCTTCCGAGGCTGGATGAGTATGGCACACACCAACGACGATGTGGGCACAGGCTGAGCGGCCAAGACAAGTGGGACCTGTGGCACGAGGGGATATGAGACAGTCATTGATGTCACCACTGCACCCTATGTGCAGCACTGTACGGATCACACCTCCAGAAGCATTGTCAGGTGTACACATTGACAGCCCCATGCCAACACGGCTGTGTGCTTGCAAATACACATCACATGTGACACGTAACCTTGCACGTGCCAAGTGGCAGATGTACATAGTGAGAGATGACATGCGTGTGCATATGCGTATACCATGCACCCATGCCAATGTGCAGATGATGACATGCTAACAGACATGTGGGGGCCGGCCACTGGCCGTCCCTGCCTATGCACACGGCATGTTGTGGCCCCGTCCATTGTGCACCTGCACCCACGCGCACATCATGGCCACACCTGCAGATGCAGTGCGCACATCATACTGTGTGGTGCACATGGCATCAGCGGACTGTCACCAACATGGGCCAGGCCATTACGGCCAACTCCGATGACCCTCGCGGTTGCACCCTGCGTGTTCCACTATGGAGGTAGGCGTCCCGGGCCAGCTGGGTGCAGGCCAACGTCTGCAATTGCCAATGCAGGTCTCAGTGCACTTGTTGCTCGTGTGAATGTCAGGCTGGGCCATGCTGCCCCTCTCAGTCCCAGCAAGCCTGGCCTGCACATTGACTGCACAATGCCAGTAGGTGACAGCACCGACTGCCTAGTGGGTTGCATGTGTCTCCTGTTCAGGACCCTCCAGATGGGCGCTAACTCAGTACTGACTATTGGACACACCATGTCTCGTGATAGGGATGTGTGTGTGGGATGGTGGCACTGAATGTGACCTCCTTTGTGTGGTGGGCCATGCACAGGGCGAGTACGTCGATGATTGCGCAGTGTTGGTCACAGTGGGTGCACCCACACAGATGTGTTGCCCTATGTTCATTTTCTATGTCCGCATGATAATGGACTGTAGATGTGGGCAGACTACACATTGGTCGATGTGCTGTCAATTTGAATGTGCCTTCACACCAGGCACAGCTGCCCCTGCACATGTAACCCCTGCTGCACTCGCTGCTGGGTCTGTGGAGCTGATGCACCATCTGTGCGTGGGGCGGACAGCTCTCCTCACTTCCGTCATTGCGCATGTCATCACTTTGCCGCAGGTGACATGGATCATGGAGGGCCCACATGTACGCGTGGGTGGCCTCAACAAGTGTGTCCAATGGTTGTCACCCCCAGTCAGTGCTTCGAATGTGAATGATGTTGTGCTGGTGCTAATTTCAATGTGGTGGGTGGGCGGGGCTAGGTGCGGGCTTACATGCAGGACATGGGAGAGTGATCGGATTAGCGACTAGTTGCAATACACACAGGGCACGTCTTTTCCTGTCCACATCAGGGTCATTCCTTGAACTCACTGACAGTAATACAGTCGTCTTTGTCCCTGTCCTCATGGCCTCCCCTCGCTCCCCCAATATGCATTTGCAACTGTGGGGCTAGCGCATGCAGATGCAGCCCCAAGCTCGCCCCGGAGAGGCCAAGGAGTGTATGTGTGGGTCCAGTTGAACGAGTGGTCTGTCTCACGACATGATGTGTGGCGGGACGCCGTCCACCTGCGTGGTGCCCCGACTCGAGACACGGGCAACATAGACAATGCATAGCAGTCTCCGCAGTCCGGATACACCACCTGCGACACACAGAGGCTGTAGCTGCCCTAGCGGCCCATGCCGCGTCCATCTGGGGCTGATGGACCCACACATTCACTCTTTTGCCTCACTGGGGCGGGCTCGGAGGTGCTTGCGCACGCGCTGGCTTCTCTGTTGCAACGGCATGTGACGTGTGTGGAGATGTAGGCAATGGGTGGGATGGTGCGAGCCACCTTCCGTGACGTCACTCCTGCTCGTGATGTGTGCGTCCCCCAATACTTCCATATGACTTGAGCCATGCTACACATTGAGGATGTTTTGCCTGCGTGATGTGTCCCGGAGGAGCGTGCAGAGTCCTCTCCCCCACCATGCTCCACTGCCATCCCGTGCCCTGGATTGCCTGTGCAGGTTGACAATGTTGGGGATACACCTGGTCGGCAGGGGCTGTGTGTGCCTTGTCAAGGGCCTGGCGGGCGCACAACAGGATCCAGCTTGTCCACAGAGGGTGGGCTGACGTGTACGCCTGATACCGCATTGTTCGTGTGCCCGGCTGCTGTGCACACACGTGTTCACATCCCCCCCCGACATGTGGCCTTTGACATTGCCCAGGGAAGCGGTAATGTGCAGTTCCGGACCCCTCCCGACACAGCGTGTTTCAACTTTGCATGTGCGCATCTACCCGTCACACCCACCCACCTGAGCGAAGCGTCACTCCCGCTTCACACGACACATGTGTGTCTTCCACAGTTGTGCTACTCATTTGCGTTGACATCGAATGACAGTGGACTACATAGTCATGTCACGACTGCCGTGTACATCACACACTCTCATCATCTCACATTCGTACTTGTGAAAGGAATCAGCAGAGACAGTATCTTTCTTCAAACCATGTATTGTGACTTATGTCCTCTGTGATGCAGTATAGTGGACACTACTGGCAGCGGTATGCATGTGGAGGATATACTGAGCATGATTACACATAGCTAAGGGTGTAGGGGTACATGTGATTAGCTGTTGCATGTGGGATGTGGGCTTCAGAGTTACATCTGCTTGGCTGTTGCTGTGCTAATGTTCATTTGCAAGTAGCTGCGGTGCTGCGGACTTTGACACAGACGGTATACATTTAGCCTACCAGACCGCTTGGCATCATGGGCACAGTCCATCTCAGTTCCATGTGACAGGTGTGCTGCTGTTGTTACTCTTGCACGCGTGCGTGTGAGTTGACATCAGGGCATGGGCTTACGTGCATGCAACGGCGTCCCACTTGTTGTTGCCATATGGTGGATACTGGACATGTCACAGTCACTGGGGTCGTGTTGTTGTTGTATGCACTTGTCGTCCATGCAAAGGTCCTGTTACGGGATTTCCGGGGAGTGGGAAAAGGGGTGCAGCTCTCACATACTCCAGCCGGGCGATTCCTGTCCACTGGGCGGTGCATATGTCCATGGGCGCAGGATCCATGTCATGGCATAGTTGTACGTGCAGTTCTGTCCATGTGGGTGCGATACACATATCCCATGCCACTGCCTCCCCTGATACATGCAGAGTTCCTGGATGTGATGGGGAACGGAGTGCATGTCCCGGACACATCCGATGTCATGGCAGTGTCGTTGATGGTGTGGTATCAGTTGCAGGTCGTTTGGTATGGCTGTTGTGGTGGTTACTGGCCAGTCCGTGCGGAAGCTAAGCATGGGTACAGTGTCGGACATCATGGCTCAATTGGGGGATTGCGCCGGGGTCCTACGAATTGACAGGTTGTCAGGTATGCGATGGCTTCCTGCAGGGCTTCCATTTCATTGGTGGTATACATGTTTGCCAGCCAATGTAGCGGATGGTGGCTGTCACGGTGTTGTTCGTAAGTTGTCCCTTGTAGGAGCATGATGGGGCATGCTGGGTGACATTCGATGTAGCTGTGATCCATGATCCGTCGTGTGGAGGTACAGTGGTCCCATTGCAGTGTGGGTCCGATGTTCGCCACATACGCCATGCCCCCATAGGCTGAACAGGCCCTGTCGTGTGCGTCCAGAGGGTGGAATAGTGGTAGCAGGTCCGCCCTTGGACATGCCGGGTTGGAGAGGCACAACTCCACAGGATGGTGGAAGGGACACCTCCGACAGTAGAAGACGGGTATGACGCAGCTGAACAATGCGATGCGGTAAGTCAGTCGGTAACTTACGTTCAGCAGGGATAGGGGTTCGCATCCCAGTAGCTGTATCAGGTTGCGTTTGTACAGCTTGACCTGTTTGGCGTAGTTGGGTAGGTGTGTTGTAGGTGCCATTTTGCTGCGGGGCGATGTGGTGGCGTGCTCCGGCTGTGTGTGCAGTCTGCAGTGTGCAGGCTCCGAGGTTGCTGTGAGATCTGTGATGGTCGTAGGGGGGCAGGACTTGTGTTCTGTTAGCTTGTGCGGAGGGCGCGGGCCCTCATCCCACGTGCTTCTCTGAATGTTCAAGGTCAGTGGTGTGTGACTCCTTCCAGATAACTTGCATGGGAACGGCATGGGGGAGTTTTATATATTTTTTTCTTTCCCGTTCGGTATGTTCTTAGGTGATATGCGCTATCTGCCCTGTGGTCGGTTTCCTCTGCATGCCTGTGTTGGTCTTTTTTTGGGACAATGGCTGTATTCTCCGGCTTGTTTAGTCGGGATGTGGTTTCGGAGTTGGAATGGAAGGTCATTCAGCGCTGTCTGCTCTCCCGTGTGTGGGCGGCAGGCTGTGTTTCCGCTATGCGTTGGGCCTTGTGTGTGGGTGTCATTCTTGGGTCCACCTGTTGTCGGTCCCCGGGCTCTTTGGTGTTCCGTTTTGTATGTCTGGTTCATGGGTGCAGGGTGGTATGGGTGTTTCTGTGTGGTACTGGCGTACCTCTTCCCGACGGGGCACATGTTCTACTGGGTGGTGTTGCCGCCGCTGTGTGCTTCGCCATGTTTGTCACACAGGGGTGTGTCCTGATGTTGCGTGACTTCACTGACATGTGGGCGTCGGTTGTGTGACGTTGGGTGTTGTCCGTGAATTGGGCGTTGGGGTCATGACCAATGTTCCCTCTAATTTTTTTTCTCTGTGTGCGGCAGTGTGAGGTCTCTGTGCGCTCCAGCCACGGCAATGTGTGCCAAGAACCCGACCACGTGTGTGGGTGCAGCAACAGTGGTTTTGCCTCGGGGTTCCTGCTTTATTGTGCAGATAACTGACTTAGGTACTGGAACGGAGGAGGCCTGTTTGATGGGGCAGGCAGAGCCTGACTGGGAACCCAAAGTAGCCTGGCAATTTTACTGCACCGGCTCCCACCCTCCTGTAACAAAACTGGCCCCCACTGCTCCAAAACTGACCCCCACCCTTCCAGCCTCCCAGGCAAACGCCTGATGCCTACTAAGGCAGTCCAGCCAGGGGATGGCCTTCGTATTGGTGACTGGAGTACAATGGTTGTGTCATGTTCGAAACGAGAAAGTGCAGTGCAGAGCATCTGCAACCACAGCAAAGCTACACTAATATATATTAGAAAACCAGGGCAACCGGCCTCATTCCACAGTGCCAGTGAACCTCTTCTTTCCTAACTAACAACACAGCGGCGGCTCAGGGACATCTTAAGGACTTTGAGCGCCCTAGGCCATACGTATTTTAGGGGCCTCTGTGCGGATCAGCTTTGAATTTATGATCCAGTTTCAGCTTTCTCGTGTCCTTTTGGCCAGATCACAAACAGTGCACAGACACACTGGTTCAAATTCCAAATGTGTTTATAGTTAATATTCAGGGATAGTGATGTATTTTTCTAATATTGTAACACAGTAGAAACTCACTAATACTACTGCAAATAATCACTGTGACATCCTCCCATTTCTCATATCTGAGATCCTGTTTGGATCTACAAGAAACATTTTTATGGATTTTGCATGAAACAAAAACACATTTGTCATAAAATGTCTGTAATACAATCTCATAGCAAAACCAAAGGGGATGATGGACGGAGTGTTGAATATTGCAAGCACCCACCCCCAGTCAACTGATCTGGGTTTAATCCATCATCATTCTGTAACCCACTCTGCCACCCCAGTTAAGACATGGCCATATGCAAATCAGTCTGACCCTGTGCCTCATGGGAACAGTCCAGCCCGAACTGCCAAGCCATGTCTTCCCTGGACCGGAAACAAGCATCCTGGGACCGGTTTCTGGCTTACAGCCGTCATCAGCCAGTTCTGCATTCTGTCCATCAATTGTTGTTTTTGCATTTGTCATCCTGAGTGGGACGGGTATGCCCAGACCTGGGTCCCGTGCTCTCCATGCCACTGGAATCAAGCTATCCTGGCTGAAGAGGGGTGAAACCCCGAAACCCGTCCTAGGATGCTTGTTTCCAGTCCAGGGAGGACCTGGCCTGGCAGTTCGGGCTGGACTGCTCCCATTGGGCACAGGGTCAAGACTGATTTGCACATGGCTGGGTTCAAACTGGAATGGCATGGTGAGAAAAAATACGATGGATTTAGGCCCAGATCTCTGTACTGGGGTGAATGTATGACACTGTTCTGCATTCTGTCCATCAATTGTTGTTTTTGCATTTGTCACCCCGAGTGGGACGGGTATGCCCAGACGTGGGTCCCGTGCTCTCCATGCCACTGGAATCAAGCTATCCTGGCTGAAGAGGGGTGAAACCCCGAAACCGGTCCTAGGATGCTTGTTTCCAGTCCAGGGAGGACCTGGCCTGGCAGTTCGGGCTGGACTGTTCCCATTGGGCACAGGGTCAAGACTGATTTGCATATGGCTGGGTTCAAATTGGAATTGCATGGTGAGCAAAAAACGATGGATTTAGGCCCAGATCTCTGTACTGGGGTGAATGTAGGACTTGTTCTGCATTCTGTCCATCAATTGTTGTTTTTGTAATACAATCTCACACATTACCCAGATTAAAAATAAATGAAAGGAAAATGCTATTTGCAATATTCTGTTTAAGAATTATTCAAGGTCATCAGGGTAAGACTCTGCAGAACAGAGCTGGCTCTACCAAGGTGGGGGTTACTCCACCCTTTAAAACTGATAATCATGAGTTCACTTATCAGCTCTGAAGATGGTTTCCTGGATACGCAGGGGGGAACGTACATAGAAGTCCACCATGTGTGCTTTCAGAGTCACTAATATATGTTAGTGATTCTGAAAGCACACGTGGTGCTTTTAGGCTTGCTCAGGGCTTTAAGTGGGATGAAAAAACTGGGAGTCTCTCAAAGGGGCGTGCCTGATGTAATTAAGGGCGTGGCTTAAAACACGTAAGCTAAAAATCTGTGCTTAGCATAGTGTGCCGCCCGACCGTTATTGTGCTGCCTCTGTCATTGCATCAAGATATATAATACAACAAGTAACATTATACCTACAACAAGCCAGGACTATTGGCTTTGTCAATGGTTGTTAGTTGCATAAGATAAATAAGCAACAACTATGGCTTTTTTTAATATAATAACGAAAATGCCTCAGTTCTGAAATGATCAGACTGTGAAAAACTATAAAAAGTCCTCTGAAGTTACACAAAAGGCTTTGAGCAGTTGCGCTGCTGCAGAGTTGAGATTTTTTTACCCTGAGGGTGAGGGCAAAAATGAACAGCCTGATAGGGACCTGTCTCAGCACCGGCTTTTAAAAACTCAGCATCGGCAGGACCCAGCCCACTTAAAGCCCTGGGCTTGCTGCATGCTTTTGTTAATAGAGCGTGGCTGCGGGCAGATTGTGTACATTTTTGAAAGTATACATCCTAATTGCAGCAATTAACATGAATACTTTAAAAAATGCACACAGTCTGCCGGCAGCCATGCGCTATTAACAAAAGGCATGCAGCAAGTCCAGAAGCGGACGTGTGCTTTCAGAATCACTAACATATATTAGTGATTGTAAAAGCACACGTTATGTTTTTAGGCTTGCTGCATGCCTTATTTTAATAGAGGGCGGCAGATTGCGTGCCTTTTTGAAAGTTTTCATGTTAATTGCAGAGCCCGACATACTAATACACGGGGCTGCATTTAACATGAAAAACTTTCAAAAAGGCACACAATCTGCCCCGCTCTATTAACAAAAGGCGTGCAGCAAGCCTAAAATACAACGTGTGCTTTCACAATCACTAAGCCATATTAGGGATTGTGAAAGCACTCGTCGTGCTTTTAGGCTTGCTTCATGCCCTTTCTTAATAGAGTGCGGCTGGAGGGAGATGGCTGCTTTTTTAAAGTATTCATGTTGATTGCAGCGCCAGTCATGGTTCTACAGGGCACTGCGATTAAGATGAATACTTGTCTCTCTGGGATGTGCTGTGTGTGTGCGCGCTTTAAAGAAGACACTGAGCGCTCCGAGTGACATGAGTGCGCGCACCATACAGGGAACAGTGGGCCTGGCCTACAAGTGCTATCCTCAAAGTCCTGGACCTTTGGCTGGAGTCAGAGTGTACTATTCCCTGCTTGTTGGAAATTGGGTTTGTGGTTGAGTGGGGTGAAACCCTACTCAAACAGAAACCACATTCTGTCAGGATGAAACACAAGCAAACCCCAAATTAACCTGTGCTTAACCCTCTGGTAGCGTGGCAAAAAGCAGTCAGGCTTAACTTAGAGGCAATGTGTAAAGTATCTATGGAGCACTTCAAACAGTATTAAAGTCAAAACACAACACAAAAAACTCCTACACCCATTTAGGGAAATAGAGTAAACCGTAATAATTATTTGACACCAAAATGACAAACATCCAATCAGTAGTACGAGAGACATGCATGTTTAAAGATTTAAGTAAAAACAGTGCCTATAAGCACTAAGCGCCAACTATAGATATCTAGTCACGTCGGACTGGGAAAAAGTCATAGGTTCAGGCCAACCGCGATGCAACGCTGGTCAGATACAGGGACCCAGTTAGACCCGCTGAACAAGAGTACCTTAAATCGTGGTTGTAGAGCGTTGCGAGATCCCGCGCCGAGGATCAATCGTGTAATGGAGGATGTATGAGGTTCTGATGTGGACATGCGTCGCTCAGCAGCGGTTCCTGTAAGCTGCAATGCTGCAAAGCAAGGTCCTGCATCGTCATCGAGGATGCAGCTAACGAGGGGCATGCGATGGGAAGTCCTGTGTCGGAGATGCATCACATCCTGGCTGGTTTCAAGGACATTGCAGGCAGTCAATGAGATCAGGATGCAGAGCATCAGTGTAAACTCCAGGGCCTCTCTGTCACACGTACGACCCAGCCCACAACAGAAAGATGTGAGGCCCCAACATGAACAACAATGGATCTATTCTCAGCTGCCTAATTAAGAGTCAACACACAGGGACATCTTAAGGATTTTGGGGGCCCTGGGCCAAATGTATTTTAAGAGACCCTGTTCTGAACAGATTTGAATGTATTATCCTATTTCAGCTCTTTCATGAACTCTTTGGCCAGGCCATTGACAGTGCACAGGAACACTCGTCCAAATTATAAAGTTGTTACATCTAATATTCAGGGATAGTGACGTGTGTTTTCAATATTGTAACACAGCAGCAGCTCAACAATATTACTGCAAATAATCTCTGTGACACCCTCCCATTTCTCATATGTGAGGTCCTGTTTTGATGTAAAAGAAACTTTTTATGGATGTTGCGTGAAACATAAATGCAACATTTCTCTGCAAAATGTCTGTAGTAGACTCTCACACATCACTCACATTAAAAATAAATTGATGGGAAACAGTATTCAGACAATCTGTTTAAGAATTATTAAAGGGCATCAGGGAAAGACCTTATGCAGAACAGAGCTGGCTCTATCAGGGGGACCCCTGAAAGGCTGCGGCCCTGGGCCAGAGCCCACTTTGCCTATCCCTTAAAACGTCTCTGTCAACACAGTCAGCCGACTGGTGGATAAGCTCCGGGCATTGGGCATGCCTCAGGCTGAGGCGCAGACAGTCCCAGATATGTCATAGCTGGCAGCCAGAGCTTTGTAGTGTTGTATTTCAAAAACTACTCAGTCTAACGCTTGATGCGTGGTATTTGGCATAGATGTGTATGTACGATTTAGCCAGTTTCATATAAATAGCTTGCAACTGTCCTGATCACCGATACTGGACAACAATTGCTCAGACAAGTGAAACACCGATACTGGACAACAATTGCTCAGACAAGTGAATATAGTTTCTGCAGAAATAGACTGCACAGCCCAAACATTGATGTTAGGATATGTAGCAGAGGTGTTGTGTAGCTAGTATTACTAGTGAAGCTTAGGCCAGGTAAAATATAGATGTAGGGTTCTGCCCCAAAAGTTCAAGAAAAGCTGAGATACATATGCAGGCGCTTGTCGTGAAATGGCAACACGCGCACAATATTGCAACAGATTAGAGCCGGATCTAATGATGGGGCCCGTTCAGCAACAATTTGGCGGATAGTATAAAAGCTGAAGCAGGCCCCACTTGAACAAACGTGGATTTTTCTTAATATCTGTTATCCTTGTCTGCATTTTAGGTATGATGTTTGATTAAAAAAGAAAAAGTAAGAAAGAGCGGTACTGCTCATGCACTTTCAACTTCTGACAGGCACCTGAAAGTTTGACTACCTTACCTCAGCCCTTACGTGCCTTAGCAGGCATCATTTGAAAGTCAAAATCAAATCCCAAAGCTCAGCACACAGTATAGTGTATGTCTTACACTCATCAAAGGATCACTGAAGCCAGCCGTCGCTGATTCTGGAAATTGTGTTTTTCAGGCTCGGTGGAAACAGTTCAGAAATCCCTGCATTCCGATCCTTGCACTCGCACTTGACATTCTGAAAACACCTAAATAAATTCCGCCTCTGAATTTCTTTCTAAATAAATGTATTTGCGTTATCTTGCTATTAAGGATCACTGCCTTTCTATCTCCTTGATGAATCCGCTCCTCTGCTTGCTCCCCTGTCCTTGTTTACATTTACTGAGTTTGTTTATGCGTTTTTTTTTGTTCTCTTTTCTTTTGATACCTATCTCTTCTTTTTCACCATGCAAGTCCAAAAGCACGACGTGTGCTTTACACGTTGTTTTTTGTGCTTGCTGCATTAATTTTCTTAATATAGCACGGCTGCGATCTGATTGTGGGCATTTAGGAAAGTATTCTTGTTAATTGCAGCACCATCATGCGCTGCAATTAACATAAATATTTTCACAATGGCCCACATTCAGGCCGCAGCCGTGCTCCATTAAGAAAAGACATGCATCAAGTCCAAAAGAACGACGTGTAAAGCACACGTCGTGCTTTTGGACTTGCTGCATTTCTTCTCTTAAAGGAGCGAGGCTGCGGGCTGATTGTGGGCCATTGTGAAATATTTATGTTAATTGCAGCTCATGCCGGTGCTGCATTTAACAAATATTTTCACAAAGGCCCACAAACAGCCCCCAGCTGCGCTTCATTAAGAAGGAAATGCAGCAAGTGCAATAGCCTCCACAACCAGAAAATTACCATTTTTCGCGCCGCTCGCATTTTAAAAGCGGCGGTGCGAATTCTCTCCCGGGATGGGCTGTGGGTGCGCGCTCCACACACAGCACTGCGCGCTCGGAGGAACAGACGTGCGCGCGAGCGCAGGCGCGCACCTTACTGGGAACACTGGTCATGACTGTGGCAGGCCTGTCACGTGTCATGTGCGTTCTGGGTGTGGCTGGTGTGTGTGGTGCTTGGTTGTGTCCCTGTGTTGTTGGTGTGCGACGCATACATGGCGTTATGGTTGGGCGCTGAGTTGTGCGCATGTGTGGCTGCGTCATCGCCGCTGTGCTGCGGTGCCGTGACGGGGTCGTTAGTTCCTGGTCCCAGGTGGTGTGCCCATGATAGTTGCGAGATGTTGCACTTTGCCCTGTGTTACATTTGTGGGTGCAGTGGTGGATGTGTCTTGTCCACGCATGGGTGTTGGGGGGTGCCATGTCCTCCTTTTCCGCACTTGCACTGTGTGCGCTGTTTGCGTGCCCTTGTTGTGTGTGTGCCTACCTGCGTCTCCGCGGTACGTTGCCTCCTTGGTGGTGCATCAGGTATAGCATGGGGAGGGCCTGCAGTGCTGGATTCATGCTCGGGGGGTCGCTTCTTCGGTGTCTGTGCTCGGCGTTCGGGTTTCCGCCTCACTTTCGCGTGCGGTGTCTCTTAGCCGTGGGAGCTGTTTGTTTGCGGCATCGTAATTTGTACGCCGGGCGGTACGTGATTTCGTCTGGCGGTGTGTCTCCATTGAGCTGCGCCGCTACGTGAGCGGGCGCACTTTGATGGCGGACGGCGTCGCTGGCTTGCCGGCGGTGTTTGGCTGCCTTTTCACATCGTAATTTGGCGGGCATGTGGGCTGCGGCATGCGGGCGGTAACTGGTGGTTTTTGCATCCGCCAGCACGGCGGTAGTGCTTCCGCCCGCCATCGTAATGGGCCCCTAGGTTGTTAATTTTAATTAATGAATTGGTAATTAATGATGGTAATTGTGTAATTAATTTTAGGTGTGTGTTGTGGTGTTTATAGGTGTAAAGGGTGGGAAGTAATTTTTTTTAAATTTATAAATTAATAATTGGTTGTTAATTAATTTTAATTAATTAATTGGTAGTTAATTATGGTAATTGTGTAATTAATTGTAGGTGTGTGTTGTGGTGTTTATAGGTGCATAGGTTGGGAAGTAATCTATTTTTAATTGGTGAATTAATAATTGGATGTTAATTGATTTTAATTAATTAATTGGTAATTATTTATGGTAATTGTGTAATTAATTTTGGGTGTGTGTTGTGGTGTTTATAGGAGTAAAGGGTGGGAGGTAATTTGTATTTAATTAATTAATAAATAGGTGTTAATTAATGTTAATTATTTAATATTTATTTTGGGTAATTGTTTATTTTTTGTGTGTTGTTTTTACTTTTAAAGGGGTAAAGGGTAGGTATTAAATACATTTTAATTACTTTATTATTAGTTGTTAATAGTAATAGTTTTTAATTTAGAAATAAGTTTTAATTGTGTTTTATTAATTTATAGTTTAATTTAAGTATGTGTTGTGGATATTATAGTGTTAAAGTGTGTGTGGTCATTTAATGTTTATTAGTTTTTTTATTAAAAATATTTTTTATATTGATTATTAATTGTGTTAATTATGGAGGTAAATTTAATAAAAAATGTTGAAGTGTTTTGTTATTGGTGTGGTGTTATAGGGTAGGGAATAAAATAAATACATATATGTATTAATTTTTTTGTTTGTAAATATTTTCTAGTTTAAAAGAATTATTTTTGATAAATGTATTTATTATTTTATTTTAGATATTAATTGTTGGTTTTTGTTATATGTAATTAATATTATAATATGTTTTCTTTTTATATTTTTAATATATTTGATTTTTCCGCAATCCAAAACTTTCTCTACTGTTGCATTCACTGGAGTGGGAATAGTAATTTTTACCCCTCCGCTATCCAACACTTTCCCTACTGTTGCACTCACCAGAGTGGGAATAACGTTTTTTACCCCTCTGCTATCCAACACTTATCCTACTGTTGCATTCAGTGGAGTGGGAATAGTAATTTTTACCCCTCCGCTATCCAACACTTTCCCTACTGTTGCACTCTTTGGAGTGGGAATAGTCATTTTTGCCCCTCCGCTATCCAATACTTTCTCTACTGTTGCTCTCACTGGAGTGGGAATAGTAAATGTTACCCCTTTGCTATCCAACACTTTCCCTGTTGTTGCACTCACTGGAGTTCAAATAGTAATTTTTACCCCTCCGGTTTCCAACACTTTCCCTACTGTTGCACTCACTGGAGTGGGAATAGTAATTTTTACCCCTCCGCTATCCAGCACTTTCCCTACTGTTGCACTCACTGGAGTGGGAATAGTAATTTTTACCCCTCCGCTATCCAACACTTATCCTACTGTTGCACTCTTTGGAGTGGGAATAGTAATTATTACCCCTGTGCTATCCAACACTTTCCCTACTGTTGCAATATTTGGAGTGGGAATAGTAATTTTTACCCCTCCGCTATCCAACACTTTCCCTATTGTTGCAATCACTGGAGTGGGAATAGTAATTTTTACCCCTCCGCTATCCAACACTTTCCCTACTGATGCACTCACCAGAGTGATAATAAAATGTTTTACCCCTCCGCTATCCAACACTTATCCTACTGTTGCATTCAGTGGACTGGGAATAGTAATTTTTACCCCTCCGCTATCCAACACTTTCCCTACTGTTGCACTCTTTGGAGTGGGAATAGTAATGTTTGCCCCTCTGCTATCCAACACTTTCTCTACTGTTGCTCTCACTGGAGTGGGAATAGTACATTTTACCCGTTTGCTATCCAACACTTTCCCTATTGTTGCACTCACTGGAGTTGGAACAATAATTTTTACCCCTCCGCTATCCAACACTTTCCCTACTGTTGCACTCACTGGAGTGGGAATAGTCATTTTTACCCCTCCACTATCCAGCACTTTCCCTACTGTTGCACTCACTGGAGTGGGAATAGTAATTTTTACCCCTCCGCTATCCAACACTTATCCTACTGTTGCATTATTTGGAGAGGGAATAGTAATTTTTACCCCTCCGCTATCCAACACTTTCCCTACTGTTGCACTCTTTGGAGTGGGAATAGTAATTATTTCCCCTCGCTATCCAAAAATTTCCCTACTGTTGATCTCACTGGAGAGGGAATAGTAAATTTTACCCCTCCGATATCCAACACTTTCCCTACTGTTGCACTCACTGGAGGTGGAATAGTAAATTTAATTCCTCCGCTATCCAACACTTACCCTACTTTTGCACTCACTGGAGTGGGAATAGTTATTTTTACCCCTTTGCTACTCAACACTTTCCCTACTGTTGCACTGATTGTATTGTGAAATTTAAGTTTAAATATTCTTTAATAGTTTGATGTTTTAATTTATTATAGATTTTTGTTTTCTATATTTTAAATCATTAATATATATTATTTTTTATATTATTTTTAACTTTTAACATACATTAAAAATAATAGTTTATTAATTGTTTTAAAGGAAATATATATGTATACATTTTTATGTTTGTGTGTTTATTTTTTTGTTAAGTTTATTTGTTATATTTTATTAAAATGTACATTACATTTATCTTATTAAAATTATATTTAATATTTAATATATTTAATATTTATTAATTTACTTTATATTTATATAAAGTCAATATTTTATACATCTATATTTTTAATGTCGATATTTTTTAGTCGATATTTTTGTACTTACCTGTTTAAGTATAGGAGTCGATATTTTTGTTGTCTATATTTTTAACTCGATATTTTTTACATCGATATTTCTTACATCGATGTTGTGTCAGTGAACCCACTTGCATTATGCATTACATTGGCTTTATTATAGACTGATAGTGCATCAATTATTCATATATATGCAGTCATAGTTCATAATCTTGAATCTTCCTTTATTTTTCCATCCTTACCAACAAATGTTTCCTCTTTTGCAAGATTACATGGCTTTGATTCTGATAACCTCACAAACACGATTGGCTCTTCACTGGTGCCTCGCTTCACCCAATTTTCTGATAGGGTACCAGTTGACTCAACTGTCCCCTCTTGTTATATCTACAGATGCCAGCAAGAAAGTTTGGGGGCAGTCCGGAGAACAATCAAGGCTTTGGCATGATGGTCCATCCAGGAGTCCCATTACTCATCCAACTGGAAAGAGCTGGCCAAAGTGAAAGCAGCTCTACCATTTTTTCTTCTCCTTATCAGGCATCAATCTGTTTCCATTTAGACAACCAACCAGGTTGTGAAAGCCTATGTGAATTGACAGGGAGTGATGGTTTAAACTCTCTTTCTTCAATCTAGGGAGATTTGGTTCTTGGTCGGAGCTCAATGTCCAATCTCTGAAGGCAGTGTATGTTCTGGGAAGGGAGAATGGGCCTACCTACCAGCACAGAAGGAGGCTTTCCTCATCAATATTCCTTTATCTCTCACAGCCAGTGTTTCAAGAGATATCTTGGAGGATTGGTCTCCCATGGTTCGACCTCTTTGCCACGGAAATGAATTCCCTTCTGCCTCAGTTTGGCTCTCTAGTTCCATCCCGGTACACTGGGCAATAGATGCTTTCTCCGTGAAATGGCCTTGGGTCTTCTAAATTGCTTCTCACAGTTTTCTTTGATTTTTCAAGTCTTGCAGCAAATTCGAGAGGATCAGGCCAAGATTCTATTAGTGGTCCTGAGGTAGTCAAGGAGGCCTTGGTTTCCCTTACTGCAACAGCTGGTGATCTCACATCCATGAGTCTTCCCTCTACAGCCGCCTCCCTTGAGCCACCCATTTCTCTCCCAGTGGTCACTTAGCTGGCTGAACCTGGTGGTTTGGCTGATGAATGGTTGATTCAGTAAGCACAAGGCTGTTCTTCGGAAGTGGCAGACTATCCAGTATTCTTGCCGTCCCACCACTCGTATATCATGCTGCTGCCCTTGAGGAACTTTTGAGAAATGGTGCGTGTTTAAAGGTTTTAGTCCGACTTGTTGTGAACCGGTAAAAATCCTAGTTTTTTTTACGAGATCTCCAAGGGTTGGCGGTTACCACCATAAAGGTTCAATGGGCTGCAATTCAGGCTTTTTAAGGGGAAGAGATTTCTGGGATTGCCCCTTTGGCCTCCCGATTATTACACAGTTTCTTTCTGCAACAGGCAGCTATTCACTCCCCCATTCCACCCTGAGATTTACCCTTGGTTTTTCAGGTCTTAACTAATCCTCTTTTTGAACCGCTTGATACAGTGGAGTTGAATGTTTTGGCGCTGAAGGTGGTATTCTTGGTGGAAATTTGTTCAGGAAAAGGAGGGCATGAATTCGGAGCTCTGCTTGTGGTTGCTCCAAGTATTGGCTTTCTTCCTGATAAAGTGGTGCTTCGCCACAGTTCCGCCTTTTTACCCAAAGTTCCATCTCCCTTCCATTGCTCACAAGACATTGTTCTCCCAGTGTTTCATCCAACTCCCTCCTCGACTGAGGAGGAACAGCTTCATACTTTAGATGTCCATAAGGCTCTTTCACTTTATTTGGACACAACATTTTCGTACCAAAAGTTGGACTCTTTGGGGCATATTTACAAGAAAAGTGATGGAGCGCGGTGTTAGCCTTCGTGGCTTAACGCCGCGCTCCACCACTTTTGAAACGCAGGGCTGCACCGTTTTTACAACAATATTGTGCAGGCCTGTATTTCCACCTGTGCTGGTGCTCATAACAGCTGCCTAGCGCCAACACAGGCACCCTCGCACCATAGTGCAATAGTACCTGTGTTGGGGGGAATGATTGTTTATGTGAGGGAAGGTGTTCATTTCTGCACATAAACAATCTTAAATGGCGATTTGTAAATTCTATGTGTGCTGCATTGTGCAGCACACATAGGGGTCGATTCCGATTCGGGCCGGAAAAAGCACCGACCGACTCGGATCCGGAAAAAATACCGACCGACACGTACCCGTGGCGCACGACACGTCAAGTACGATGCAAGGCGCGAAAAATCCGACCGACACGTACCGAAACCAAGTCGACCGACCGAGCCGCACGGAAAACAGCAATCCGGCCGGAAAAACACGCGAATCCAACCGACCGACACGCACCCGGAACAAATCCGACCGAAACGTACACGCGAACTCCAAAACGCAAAGTACGATGCAAGGCGCAAAAACCACGACCGAGTCGGACGGAGGACAAGCCGTACGACCGACACGCATACAAAACCGAGCCGAAGCAACACAATACACCGCAACCGACGCGTACGCAGCATAGAAAACTGCACAAACACAGCGTGAACGAAACGGAGAACACCGTACGAGACCAATGCAGGGTCCGACTCGGTCAAAAGAACGTTTCCAACATACACAAACAGCACAAAGGAAAAATCACCCAAAAAAAGGCCAAACAAGCAATTACCAAGCCAATAAATACTGGGGGGGGACAGAGAACAAAGACACACCCTCAACTCCACCTATATAAAGGACACAAATCACTACCATGAGCCTTTGCAAATGCCATTCCACTGCCAGCACCCAAGAGAAAGCAACCACACACCCACAGCTCATCCCTCACACAAGCCACACACCATCAGCACACCAACAAATACCTACCTCACATACACCCAGCAAAACACACACTCACACACCCTCACCTGCACACCAACACACACATCACTCACCATCACCACCCATCACCATGCCCCCCAAGAAGAATCCCAAGTTCCTAGATAGTGAATTGGAAGTCATGGTAGACGAGATCCTCAGGGTGGAGCCACAGCTGTTTGGCACACTGGTCCAACAGACCCCCATGTCGCAGAAAACCAAGATGTGGGAGAGGATCATCAACAGGGTGAACGCCCAATCACCATGTCGGCGCACAAAGACCGACATCCAGAACAGGTGGTATGACGTGCGCAGGAGGGTACGGAAAATGCTGAAGCAAGACTACATCAACAGCCAACACACCGGCAGTGGCCCTCCTGCCAAGCCAATATACCTCAGGCCCTGGGAGGAGAAGGTACGGGCCATCCTTCCGCCAGTGAGCGTATATGGACTAGAGGACATCCCAGAGCCTGGTGAGTACACAACAAATGTACACAATATACTGCCACAAAACACACACATCACTGTCAAGGGGAGAGTCAAACCATGCACTCATAGCAATTACACAGCAACCAGAACAGAATCATCCCAAAATGTGTATGTCAGTCAGATAAACACAACACATGCCATCAAGAAAGTCACATCCAACTGTGCCAACACATGTACAAACACAACTACAACTACAGCTAGGCAGTGGCACAAATAGAACTAACAAACACATCCAGACATGTAGCCACCACAACAACACCAACACACAGTGAAGACCACTCAAAGGAAGGAATTCTGTGTATGCTGGCCAACTCAGTGTAGCCAATAGCATCATGGGAGTCGCAGTCACACATATTGCCCCCCCCACAACTGTCCCATCAACACCACCATGAACCATGCACACATCACAGGGAGTGGAGAAGGACTCACAAGATGGCTGACACTGGCTACTGCTGTGGGGAGCACAAGGCCCTGCTGGCAACTGTGCACCAACAAACAGCAGGACACCACTGACTGACATCCTGAGAGACAACTTACACTCCCTGCAATGCAAGCACGTTCCATGGTGGGATATCTGGCTAGCTGGCTGGGAAGGGGGACTTGCAGCACTGACCATAGTCACAAGCACCTCCCCTCACACCCCCCAACACAAACTCCACAGAACACACCTGGTAGAATGCAATGCCCCCCATCCTAACACAAGATCCCACAAAGAACCACCACCCTGGGTTATGTTGTGTGAAGCACAGGGACACTCTTGGGACTCTTAGCCAAACAACTGCCAGGACAACACTCCCAGCCATCCTGTCAGCACAGCCAGCCCACCCCACAGGGAAGCAGAATCAAAAGGAAGGAAGCATGGGCATGCTGGGAAGGGGGTGGAGGCAATAGCATGATGGGAGTCGTAGTCACTGATATTGGTCACCCCCACAACTGGCCCATCAACACCACCCTGAACCATGCTCACATCACAGGAAGTGGAGAAGGACTCACAAGATGGCTGACACTGGCTACTGCTGTGGGGAGCACAAGGCCCTGCTGGCAACTGTGCACCAACAAACAGCAGGACACCACTGACTGACATCCTGAGAGACAACTTACACTCCCTGCAATGCAAGCACGTTCCATGGTGGGATATCTGGCTAGCTGGGTGGGAAGGGGGACTTGCAGCACTGACCATAGTCACAAGCACCTCCCCTCACACACCCCCAACACAAACTCCACAGAACCCACCTGGTAGAATGCAATGCCCCCCATCCTAACACAAGATCCCACAAAGAACCACCACCCTGGGTTATGTTGTGTGAAGCACAGGGACACTCTTGGGACTCTTAGCCAAACAACTGCCAGGACAACACTCCCAGCCATCCTGTCAGCACAGCCAGCCCACCCCACAGGGAAGCAGAATCAAAAGGAAGGAAGCATGGGCATGCTGGGAAGGGGGTGGAGGCAATAGCATGATGGGAGTCGTAGTCACTGATATTGGTCACCCCCACAACTGGCCCATCAACACCACCCTGAACCATGCTCACATCACAGGAAGTGGAGAAGGACTCACAAGATGGCTGACACTGGCTACTGCTGTGGGGAGCACAAGGCCCTGCTGGCAACTGTGCACCAACAAACAGCAGGACACCACTGACTGACATCCTGAGAGACAACTCACACTCCCTGCAATGCAAGCACGTTCCATGGTGGGATAACTGGCTGGCTGGCTGGGTGGGAAGGAGGACTTGCAGCACTAACCATAGTCACAAGCACCTCCCCTCACACACCCCCAACACAAACTCCACAGAACCCACCTGGTAGAATGCAATGCCCCCATCCTAACACAAGATCCCACAAAGAACCACCACCCTGGGTTATGTTGTGTGAAGCACAGGGACACTCTTGGGACTCTTAGCCAAACAACTGCCAGGACAACACTCCCAGCCATCCTGTCAGCATAGCCAGCCCACCCCACAGGGAAGCAGAATCAAAAGGAAGGAAGCATGGGCATGCTGGGAAGGGGGTGGAGGCAATAGCATGATGGGAGTCGTAGTCACTGATATTGGTCACCCCCACAACTGGCCCATCAACACCACCCTGAACCATGCTCACATCACAGGAAGTGGAGAAGGACTCACAAGATGGCTGACACTGGCTACTGCTGTGGGGAGCACAAGGCCCTGCTGGCAACTGTGCACCAACAAACAGCAGGACACCACTGACTGACATCCTGAGAGACAACTCACACTCCCTGCAATGCAAGCACGTTCCATGGTGGGATAACTGGCTGGCTGGCTGGGTGGGAAGGAGGACTTGCAGCACTAACCATAGTCACAAGCACCTCCCCTCACACACCCCCCAACACAAACTCCACAGAACCCACCTGGTAGAATGCAATGCCCCCCATCCTAACACAAGATCCCACAAAGAACCACCACCCTGGGTTATGTTGTGTGAAGCACAGGGACACTCTTGGGACTCTTAGCCAAACAACTGCCAGGACAACACTCCCAGCCATCCTGTCAGCATAGCCAGCCCACCCCACAGGGAAGCAGAATCAAAAGGAAGGAAGCATGGGCATGCTGGGAAGGGGGGTGGAGGCAATAGCATGATGGGAGTCGTAGTCACTGATATTGGTCACCCCCACAACTGGCCCATCAACACCACCCTGAACCATGCTCACATCACAGGAAGTGGAGAAGGACTCACAAGATGGCTGACACTGGCTACTGCTGTGGGGAGCACAAGGCCCTGCTGGCAACTGTGCACCAACAAACAGCAGGACACCACTGACTGACATCCTGAGAGACAACTTACACTCCCTGCAATGCAAGCACGTTCCATGGTGGGATATCTGGCTAGCTGGGTGGGAAGGGGGACTTGCAGCACTGACCATAGTCACAAGCACCTCCCCTCACACACCCCCAACACAAACTCCACAGAACCCACCTGGTAGAATGCAATGCCCCCCATCCTAACACAAGATCCCACAAAGAACCACCACCCTGGGTTATGTTGTGTGAAGCACAGGGACACTCTTGGGACTCTTAGCCAAACAACTGCCAGGACAACACTCCCAGCCATCCTGTCAGCACAGCCAGCCCACCCCACAGGGAAGCAGAGTCAAAAGGAAGGAAGCATGGGCATGCTGGGAAGGGGGAGGAGGCAATAGCATGATGGGAGTCATAGTCACAGCTCTACATCCCCCACCACATGGCCCAGCAAGCTCACACTCACGCATGCACATCCCACAGAGAGTGGAAAGGCCCATCAAAGATGTCTGACACTGTTGCTGTGTCGTGGGGAGCACAAGGGCATGCTGGGTACTGCACACCAACCAACAGCAGGACACCACTGTCAGCCATCTTGCCATTGCTCTCACACCCACACACACTGAACTCCACACAAATGCAAGTAAGTATGGGAATGCTGGGAAGTGGGGTGGAGGCAATGGCATGATGGGAGTCGTAGTCACAGACATAGCTCACCCCCACAACTGTCCCATCAACACCACCCTGAACCATGCTCACATCACAGGGAGTGGAGAAGGACTCACAAGATGGCTGACACTGGCTACTGCTGTGGGGAGCACAAGGCCCTGCTGGCAAATGTGCACCAACAAACAGCAGGACACCACTGACTGACATCCTGAGAGACAACTTACACTCCCTGCAACGCAAGCACGTTCCATGGTGGGATAACTGACTGGCTGGGTGGGTGGGAAGGAGGGCCGGCTGTCAACCAAACACAACCAATGCAGACCATGTTCACACCCCAGAAAATACATAGAAATGCCCAAATAATGCAGGACAATGTGCCACACCAATATCAACCCCTGACTGTGACGACTTAGGACAATGCAATGTACAGGCCCGCACCCAGAGGCACAGTCACAACTGTCATGTGTGTCAACCATTGATGCCTGCAGAAACATAACATACATTGTTTGTGTCTCCCAAAAACAGGTGATGATGGGGACACAGCAGCAGACGCTGAGGAGTCCCAGTCCCAGGCTCAAGAGGATGCCGAGCTCACTGGCGTCGTACAGCCTCTGTCCTCCTCGGACGATGAAGAACAACCTGGCACATCCGGTGCAAGTCAACATGCAGCACCAGCAGGACCACCAGCTGCAGCACCAGCAGGACCACCAGCTGCACCCCCTGCACCCACCCCTCCAACGACTGTCACCACGAATACCATCCCTGCCGACATGGACAGAACAAGGAGCAACACCAGCACAGTGACCCTGGACCAACCTGGGGCCATGGACACCACCACCACCACCAACCCCCAAGGTGGACCAGGGTTATCTGTGCGTGCCACTGCACACACTGCACATGTCAGCAGGGGTGGTGGGAGGGGTGGGAGACAGAGGTCGCTGCTTGCAGACGTTGCTGGTGTGCATGATGACCCACAACTGGTACGCATAGCTGATGCGTACCAGTCCAGCACCGGAGAGCTCAGCCAGCTAGTGGGGCTCCTCAGAGACATTAAACAGCAGCAGGCTGCCCATCATGCCCGCTTGGACTCCCACATGTCCCACGTGGAGTCACACATGTCCCGTGTGGACTCACACATGTCCCGCGTGGAGTCCAAGTGGGATGCACTGCATGAGATGACGGCGGTGCACAGGGACATTTTACAATGCCTCCGCCAGATGAACAGCAACCAGTCCACACCTCCCTGTGTGCCAACAACATCTGGTGCCGAACAAACTGCAACTGCCACAGGGAGGGAGGAGGACTCTGGCGGAGAGTCCCCTGCACCGCAGCAGCCTGTACTTGAGGGGCCCCCCAAGAAGAGGGGTCGTCCGAGGAGGGAAAAGTGAGAGGCCGATGGCCAAGCGCAACTCCCAGGAAGCCTGAACCTGTTCTGGATGTTCGCCTTTGTGCACAGACTGTTCACCCTGTTGACGGCAACACTACTCCCACACATTGCATGGGGAGTACAAGTTGGACCAATGTGTCAGACAACTGTGGCCCCGATACTGGGGATCCTGTCTACCAGGACTTTCAATTCACCTAGGAACTTGGGATTGCAAGATTTATGTACAGCACAACCCATCCTATGCACTATTAACACAAATGTATCACAATAAACACACTAATACACCATACTTGCCTCTGTCGTGATTCCAACGTGGGTGCTGTTATGGGGATGATGAACTGCAAAATTACACTGTGTATGCGAACTGCAAGAGCAAGGACAACACCGGCATGTGAGTACAGGCAACGTGACACACATGAGGGAGACACACCACCAGGGCTACACAACACATACACACCTAGGTCATCTGACTCATTGCCTACACTGATGTTGCCAGGGAAGACGGTGCAATGCACAGACACCACACCCATTCCCAGTTGTAGTCAAGTAGCCCACAGGTGCAGTAAGCAAATGGCAGTCAAATGTGTGACCACAGACAACGCACATCACAAAGTGGAGCACAGGTTTATTACACAGTTGCAACATGCCGTAACCACTACAGATGCAAGGTAACCCCACCTGGCAGCGGGCACACAGTCAACAACTGTAGACGGAAGGAAGTCCATGGGTGTGGCGCACATCACCTGTAGGGACACAACAGCTACCAGCCTGGATGTGCAATCACGTCGTCGGTGGACACAGTTGACCAAACGAATCTGAAAGTACCCTGTGAAGGACAGAAATGACACACAGTCAAAAGCAATGGAGTACAGGACAGAACAGCAAAACTCATGCACAATACATGTTACAAGATACCCACCCAGAACCAAGTTAGCATGTCAACACTGTTGGGGAGTACAGCCCACCTGTCACCACACATCGCAACACACATCCAGTCAAGTAGCCCATGGACACACTCCAACAGCACCAGAGCACCACCCACACATCATGCCAACTCACATCATTGACATGACACCTCAGGATACTCACATTCAGCTAAAGAAGTTGGTGATGAGCTGTGTGCGGACATCACCATCATCATCATCATCGTCACTGGCATCGTGGTCCAGGCCAGGATCCTCCACAGGTGGCGGATGTTGGTCATTGTCATCCTGGATGAGAGGCAACTCCTTCCGCACTGCCAGGTTGTGGAGCATGCAGCAGACGATGATAATCTTGCACACTTTCGCAGGGGCATATGGGAGGGACCCTCCGGTCTTGTCCAGGCAGCGGAAGCGGCTCTTCAGGAGACCAAAGGTCCGCTCAATCACTCTCCTGGTCCGACCATGTGCCTCATTGTAGCGCATCTGGGCTGGTGTCACAGGGTTCCTGAGGGGTGTCAGCAACCACGGCATGTTGGGGTATCCCGAGTCACCTACGGACAGACAAGTGCACATTATCTGACTTGGAAAAGTGGGCGGAATACTACAGATCAGATCACACACAATGGCACAAAGTCAGTACACACCGACAAGCCAGGCACGCTGGTTCTGCATCTGTGCCATCATCCTGGGGATGCGACTACTCCTCATCACAAAGGCATCGTGTGCTGAACCAGGGAAACGGGCACACACGTGTGTGATGGTCATGTCTGCAAGACACACCACCAGTGCATTGACCGAGTGGTAGTGCTTGCGGTTACGGTAGGCCTGCTCCTGGGCCTGTGGTGGTACCAAAGCCACATGTGTCCCATCAATGGAGCCAATGACATGCGGCATCCTCCCCAGGGCATAAAAGTCACTCTTCACGTCAGTGAGTCGTCGCAGTCTAGGGAAATAGATGTACCGGTTCAGGAAGAGCAACATTGCCGCCAAAACATCGCGGAGCACACGGCTGAACATGGTCTGTGACATCCCACCAGCAGTCGCCACAGTATGTTGGAAGGTACCGGTGGCAAAGAAGTGTAGGGCTGCCATCACCTTCACCTTGGGGGTCAGCGCTGTAGGATACGGCCGGCCAGGCTGCAAATGTGGGGACAACTGCACTGCCAAATCCTCAATCAGCTGCCTGGTGAAGCGGTACCGTCGGATGCTGTCCCGTTCCACCATCGTTGCCAGGTCTGGGAATGGCCGATGGACAGCAGGAGCCCTGCAGTGCAGAGGAGAAGTAAGCAAGATTGTCAGTCACCCCACATATGCGGCATTGAACACACTCAAGATCCCAACATACATCATTATGAGGCACAACTACATGAAGTGTGCAGTACCGGAAGGACATGTATGGTACATACATGGCCAACATCTGTCAACACGGTCCAACAGGTGGCATCAATTAGTCCCAGGTTGGCCCATTGGATATCATGAGGCCGTGTCACAGTTCCCATCTCCTGCTGCCGTGTCACAATAACCCCCACAGTGACTTGTGAGGACAGATGTGCCCCAGGCACCACAGCTCAACGACAGGTACATTCCCAGGGACCCTGTAATGCCACATGGACACTGGCATTACATGGAGTATCATGTATACACCACAGCAAAACAACCATGACCCCCACAGGTAGTGGCCCCACTTGCCACGGCAGGACAGACATGGACGTCTGTGACACACACGCACAACATCAGAGTCCATGCACACACAACGTGGATGTGGAGACTGTCTCCCATTGTGCACATGAAATCAGAGACATTGTAAACACTACATGCACAAAGACTGTGGAGGACCATCACTATTGTGCCACTGGGACACCCTGGCTCAAACATACCGTCCCACATGGGACTCACGGGGTATGTGACATGACATACACATACACCACTGTGAAATGTGACCATGGCACATGCACAGATATGAACAGTTGCACATCACAGTGGTCATGTACACGTAACACCCAGGATCCTGTCCCCATGAACACGTGCACAGCCTGGGGGTGGCTGCCAACAGGTGACACCCACAGGACAACATGTACACCAACATACACACAATAGGAAATGTATCCTTACATGCCTTATGATTAAGTTTGGACAGGCTGTCGAGATGTAGGTGTGCCCCTCACTCCCTGGGAGCTATCTGTGGCTGGCATATGTCCATCTGAGACAGGCTTGCTGACATATGCCAGTCACATGTACAGTGATGCGTTGTACCGCAATGGACCGATCAGTGCCTCCGGCCGGCCCATTGCATTCAATGTGTGCGGGTACGCGTTGTACCCCTGTGCGCGTTGTACCGCAATGGACCGATCGGTGCCTCCGGCCGGCCCATTGCATTCAATGTGTGCGGGTACGCGTTGTACCCCTGTGCGCGTTGTACCGCAATGGACCGATCGGTGCCTCCGGCCGGCCCATTGCATTCAATGTGTGCGGGAACGCGTTGTACCCCTGTGCGCGTTGAACCGCAATGGACCGATCGGTGCCTCCGGCCGGCCCATTGCATTCAATGTGTGCAGGTACGCGTTGTACCCCTGTGCGCGTTGAACCGCAATGGACCGATCGGTGCCTCCGGCCGGCCCATTGCATTCAATGTGCGCGGGTACGCGTTGTACCCCTGTGCGCGTTGTACCGCAATGGACCGATCGGTGCCTCCGGCCGGCCCATTGCATTCAATGTGTGCGGGTACGCGTTGTACCCCTGTGCACGTTGTACCGCAATGGACCGATCGGTGCGCACCCATTGACAATGGGCTTGCCTGGCAACGGACGCGTTTTCGAATTTCGAACGAGTCGGTTGCTGGAAATTCAGTTGGTCACCCACAACAATGTTGCAAAATCATGTATGTCATGAAGTTGAGGATTTGAAGGATGCTGTGGGCGTGTTTTGGTGCTGCTATTCCATGGATTGGCCAGATTCAGAAGATGCAAACGACTTGGACCTATCACTTTGGACACAAGGGACAGTATCTGCCTCTCCAGCACATATATATTGCTGGCTGTTTCCCTGAGAGCTCACTTGCCTGCACTACATGCTCCAGGACGACATCTGCCACTGCACTGCTGCTGTCTCTGCCCCTCTGGACCCTGCAATGGCACGTACTGTGGAGAGAGCCCCAGCCTTCAGCCTTGAAGAGAACCAGGCCCTGCTGGACAGCCTACTTCCACAGTACAGCAAGCTCGTATGGGACACCAGGGGAGCAGGTGAGTGTTCTGTGCACTGCCTTTCTGAATGTGCATTTTGTGTGACTAGCAAGGCTGAGAGTCTGCACGCCACTGGCTAGCAGGCTCACTGAGTAGTTGTCACCCCCCATAGTGTGTAGTGACTTGCACTGGACAGGTATGGTGCAGTGACAGTGCATTTGAACATGGTTTTACTTCCCATGCAATGATACCATGTAGTGACGTCTGGCAAACTGTCCATGGTCAGCTTTGCACTGCCTGTGTACATCATGTGCCCCTGTGATTGAGACATGTATATACAACTGTGTCATGCACGGATATGTTGCATGTGTGGTAATGGCCTTTTCACTTTGTCATCCTGACAGGTTAATGCCCATCGGAAGCAGGAGATCTGGAAGGACATCGTCCGGGCTGTCCGGTCCGTGGGGGTCTACAAGCGCCGGATCCGCAACTGCCAGAAGAGGTGGCAGGACCTTCGGGGCTGGACCCGGAGGATTGCACGGGTCCAGCTGAAGCTGTCGCCTCCTCGCAGGAGGGGCGGAACACGGACCCTGACCCCCACATGCTCCAGATCCTGGCGGTGGTGTTTCCAGACCTGGATGGGCAGCTGAAGGCCAGACAGCAGCAAGGAGGGGGTGAGTCAAAGACTGCACTGTGAACTCTGTATTACATGCTTTGTGCCCTCCTCTGGCCTGGTTCAACTGCCACAGTGCAGCAGTCATGTTGTCCAGGAGCCATGTCCCTCTATTGTGCACTGCCCACTGCTCATTTGATACCCAGGTGTGGCCCTTACATTCAGGGAATTGTGTCACTTGGGACTGTGTCCTTGCAGTTTGCTTCACTAAAGGTGGGGGACAGCATCTGTTTCCCTAACTCTGTTGTGGGCATCATGGGTGGGTCCATTGTTCACACAACGCCTGGGTTTGGACATGTGATCTGCGTGTTGCTTTGATATGCGGTCCACTTGCTGAGCTGAGCTACCACATGTGCCTGGGGTATGTGGCACACGCCCATGCAGCGGGTGGGAACAATGTTTGGGCACCAGGAGTGTGCAGATTATGTGTGTCACACATACATGGCCAGCTATCCACTGTCCAGGGCACATCCCTCATTCATGTGGAGCAGGACAGTCATGCCTACTCCAGGCCATGCAATGCACTCTGTACTCCCACTCCCGTGTATCAGCTGACACATTGTGCACAGTGATTTGACCCCTCAGGTGTCTGCCTCTGTGTCAGTGTGCTGTGGATTAGTTGCCAGGACTGCTGGGGTGTTTCTTGGTAGGGGCTCAGCATGCCCCTGGAGATGTGACCATAGCAGATGATACTTGTGTGTCACATAGGTGTTTGATCAGCTGCCCGTGCAGACTGGGGTATGCGAATGTGAAGTTCAGGCAGCTGTTCCCCATTCACAGCAAATTGTGAGGGGCTCAGGTTCCAAGGGTAGTGTCACAGGTCTCCCATATGTCCAATAGGTGTGACCTGGACAGATGAGGGTTAAGATGATGTGTTGTGTGGGGGATGTACATGTGCACTTGTGCAGCTCCAGGACTTGCATTCCCCATGACCTACTGTTGTGACACAGTGCATAGTGTTGTTGTCTGGCTGCCAAGTCATACATCACTGAGACAGTGATGTATGACTTAGCAGTCATGCCTCTGCCATGGCATGTGTCAACTTATTGGTGGTCCTGCAGGGGAGTGACATGTGCTACATGCACACCATAGTGGCGCTGGCTATCAGGACATGGGTGCATCATGGTGTCTGTCGCTGGTATGCATCACATGCATTTCCTATTTGACTCTGGGCATCCCTTTCATCCGGAAACCTGTACTGACTCAGTGGCAAGAGCTGTGATGTGTGCATGTCCACATGCTACACCGTGTCCTCTGCACTGTCCAACTACTGTGTACTTGGTGCATGTGTCCACACTGGGGTGTTGCAATCCAACAGACACCAGACAGATGGGTGCAAGGCCATGTGGGATGTGAGTGCCATGCTTGGCATCAGACTGACAATTGGCTTCTCCTGTTCAGTTAGGGCACTTTTAGCAATGTACAACTAATGATGCCAGGGCTTGCTCTGTAATGTGCTGTGCTCACAGTGGTGTGTGCCTTTGGTGCAGGTGACTGATGTCTGTCTGTTTCCCCATTGTTTGCAGATACATCCAAGGCCACGGAAGGGGACAGCTCCACAGACCAGGAGGAGCCAGAAAGCCAGACTGGGTCAGCAGCCGAGGAGTGGTCGGAGGGACCCAGTGGCACGGAGGGCGAGGGGAGCCACACCGAGGAGTCCTCAGCACCATCCACCTCAGCTGAGGACCAGAGCAACTCGGAGGATGACTCCCTTGTGGAGGCGGGTGTCAGCAGCCACCACACGCCAGCTAGTGTTGCTGTCCCCGCCACCACCAGCACCACCACCGCCCTCCCATCCGCTCCCATTCCCCAGGTCCGTGGAGGCTCCCATGTTCGGGAGCGTGTCTCCTTTGGCCCAGGCACCGCACCCCCTGCCCCTGTGTCCCCTGCTGCCCTGAGTGAGGAGTCTGTGTACCTCCTTCGCCAGCTCCATGTAGGGCAGACAGCCATGCTGAGTGTCCTCCATGCGCACACCGCACTGTTGACTCAGCTGGTGTCGTTCATGGAGGGCATCTCATCGGGCATGTCTGACCTACAGAGGGGCAACAGGTCCATGGACTCCTCCCTGATGGCAGCAGTGTCCCTCCTCAGACAGTCCCTCACCCCTCCTGCCTCTGCTCCATCCACACTCCCCAGCACCTTACCCGTCCCAAGCACACACACACCGGCACAGGCACACACCAGCACACACACGTCCAGCACACAGACACACACGCCACAAACTAAACGCACACGCACGCACAGTCAGGGGACTGAAACCAGACTCACAGGGGATGGGGCCCTGGTACACACACACGCATCCACGGGCACTGCGCAGTCCTCAGTTGCCTCTCCCTCCAAAGCACCCTCCCTTGCCTCACCTGCAACCTCAAAGACCCAGCGCCTCTTCCTCAGTGACCTCGGCCTCTTCCCCTCCGATCCAGCTGCCCCAGCATCCAGGGGGAAGAGGAAGCCCCCACACGGAGCAGAGTGCCCCTCGCCCCCGGACACCCTCCCCCAGGCGCAGACAGACTGAGGCCCCCACCCGCAAGTCCCCCGGAGTGCTAAGAGCAAGACCCCGCCGCCGCCCTGCAGCTCAAGCACCAGGTCTCCTTCCTCCATCCCTCAGGCCCCCACTCCACAGGTGCCCCCACCACACCCTGCCCCAGGTTCCCCCACCCACAGATATACCATCCCCAAGAGGCTCCGGCCTTCTCCCCTGCCACTTGCTCTCCCGGAACAACACCCCCGCTGCGCTTGTCTGTGCCACTGATGTGGTGAGGGTGTCCTCCCCCTCTGTCCAGCCCACCTTGCCTGTTCCCCATTCTCCTCCCCTGGTGGTAGGCACTGCAGTGGAGTCCACTACCACCCTGTCTGACTTGGGCACTGCAGTGGCGGACCTGTCCACTCCATCTGCAGGGTCCACTGCAGTCGTGCCGGCACCCACAACATCTGAGCCATGCCCCCAGTTGTGCCGGCACACACCATGTCAGACACCTCCACTGCAGTTGTCAGTGGCTCTTCAGCACCCACCACCCCTTCCCTGCTTCCTCCTGGTGAGCCCTGATCCTGTCCCTGCGGTGCCTGGCCTACCCCCCCCGGTTGCCCCTCCTAGTGGATTGTCCCTGGTTTTGTGCAGGCATGTGTAGGGTGGCATCTGCCACTGTCACCCACTTGTGACTTTGTTGATGGACTGGCCATTGGCCTTTGTTTATGTTCTACCGGACTTCTACTTTTAATGCCACATATGCTGAATAAAGCAACTTTCTGTTCTCTAGTGCTTTTGCTTCTGATGTATATGATGTTGATGATGCTAACCATGCCCTTGCTGCAGTGATGGTGATATTTGGTCTCATGATAATGAAGTGTTACTGTGCAGGAACCCATGTGGTCCAGGGGGAATGTGTCCTATCCTGTGGTGTATCCATGTCATCCATAGCAGCATCTGAGGGTGTCATGTGTTCAGTATTTGGCAATGGGATTTCCTACTTAGATTGGCAATTTCACATCTGTGGCTTCCACCCCTGCACATCTGTTGTGCCTGCCATTGTTCTATTCGTCTACTTCCCTGACCGTGTGGCCATCTCCAGTGAACATGCAGGTTTGGGCATCAATGGGGAAGGACTCATCTGTGTTGTCAGTGCAACATTGCTATACAAGTGTGTTGGATCTGTGCTGATGATTCCGTTGGCACTTCCATGACCAGGCTGATGGGACGGGAGCCCTCATTTGGTTCTAATTGTTGATTGTGTGTCCCATTGCTGCCATGGTTTGGTATCTGTTCGCCTCACATCTGCAGTCTCCACAGGGTATCTGCATGTGTGTGCCCATTGGTGCAAATATGTGGGTCTGCATTCGGATGGTCACTTCTGTCATTGTGTCATTGATGATTGTTGACGGTGTCAGCCCCCATGGGTGTTGTTTGTCTGCACATGGCCAAAGTTATGTCTTATTTGCACTGCAGGATTTGGCTCCCCCAATTTATGTTGCAATGGGACACATACACTACTTTGCCACTGATGTGTTTGTTGTTCTGTGACCAGGAATCATCCATGCAGTTTGGCAGTTGCACCTCTTACTTTGTCAACACTTACCTTTTGGTCACTGTGATGATGGGGGTTTGGACCCCATTGCCACAATGTTCAAAATGTGCTGCAGCTATGGACCCCACACTTACCTTTTGGTCACTGTGATGATGGGGGTTTGGACCCCATTGCCACAATGTTCAAAATGTGCTGCAGCTATCGACCCCACACTTGCCTTTTGGTCACTGTGATGATGGGGGTTTGGACCCCATTGCCACAATGTTCAAAATGTGCTGCAGCTATGGACCCCACACTTACCTTTTGGTCACTGTGATGATGGGTGTTTGGACCCCATTGCCACAATGTTCAAAATGTGCTGCAGCTATGGACCCCACACTTACCTTTTGGTCACTGTGATGATGGGGGTTTGGACCCCATTGCCACAATGTTCAAAATGTGCTGCAGCTATGGACCCCACACTTGCCTTTTGGTCACTGTGATGATGGGGGTTTGGACCCCATTGCCACAATGTTCAAAATGTGCTGCAGCTATGGACCCCACACTTACCTTTTGGTCACTGTGATGATGGGGGTTTGGACCCCATTGCCACAATGGTCATGGCCTGCTTGCGTTGTGTGTGCCACACACATATTTGTGTGGCACATGTGCTAGGGGGTCACATTGTATGTTCGAAGTCATGTTCGGTGTTGTAGGCATTTGACACAGTCTACACACGCTTGTCATGGTGTTGGGGGGATGTCTTCTTCTTGCATTCCCTAGGTTGTGGTGTGCTGGTTGTGTCATGCATTGTCCATCCTATGGGTGGGGGTGGTAGTGGTGGTAGGCATCCTGCCCCCCTGGGTGAGGGTGGTAGTAGTGGTAGGCATCCTGCCCCCCTGGCTAAGGGTGGTAGTAGTGGTAGGCATCCTGCCCCCCTGGGTGAGGGTGGTAGTAGTGGTAGGCATCCTGCCCCCCTGGGTGAGGGTGGTAGTAGTGGTAGGCATCCTGCCCCCCTGGCTAAGGGTGGTAGTAGTGGTAGGCATCCTGCCCCCCTGGGTGAGGGTGGTAGTAGTGGTAGGCATCCTGCCCCCCTGGGTGAGGGTGGTAGTAGTGGTAGGCATCCTGCCCCCCTGGCTAAGGGTGGTAGTAGTGGTAGGCATCCTGCCCACCCTGGGTGAGGGTGGTAGTAGTGGTAGGCATTCTGCCCCCTGGGTGAGGGTGGTAGTAGTGGTAGGCATCCTGCCCCCCTGGGTGAGGGTGGTAGTAGTGGTAGGCATTCTGCCCCCCTGGGTGAGGGTGGTAGTAGTGGTAGGCATCCTGCCCCCCTGGGTGAGGGTGGTAGTAGTGGTAGGCATCCTGCCCCCTGGCTAAGGGTGGTAGTAGTGGTAGGCATCCTGCAATCCCTGGGTGAGGGTGGTAGTAGTGGTAGGCATCCTGCCCCCCTGGGTGAGGGTGGTAGTAGTGGTAGGCATCCTGCCCCCCTGGCTAAGGGTGGTAGTAGTGGTAGGCATCCTGCCCACCCCGGGTGAGGGTGGTAGTAGTGGTAGGCATTCTGCCCCCCCTGGGTGAGGGTGGTAGTAGTGGTAGGCATCCTGACCCCCTGGGTGAGGGTGGTAGTAGTGGTAGGCATCCTGCCCCCCTGGCTAAGGGTGGTAGTAGTGGTAGGCATCCTGCCCACCCTGGGTGAGGGTGGTAGTAGTGGTAGGCATTCTGCCCCCCTGGGTGAGGGTGGTAGTAGTGGTAGGCATCCTGCCCCCCTGGGTGAGGGTGGTAGTAGTAGTAGGCATCCTGCCCCCCTGGCTAAGGGTGGTAGTAGTGGTAGGCATCCTGCCCCCCTGGGTGAGGGTGGTAGTAGTGGTAGGCATCCTGCCCCCCTGGGTGAGGGTGGTAGTAGTGGTAGGCATCCTGCCCCCCTGGCTAAGGGTGGTATTAGTGGTAGGCATCCTGCCCACCCTGGGTGAGGGTGGTAGTAGTGGTAGGCATTCTGCCCCCTGGGTGAGGGTGGTAGTAGTGGTAGGCATCCTGCCCCCCTGGCTAAGGGTGGTAGTAGTGGTAGGCATCCTGCCCACCCTGGGTGAGGGTGGTACTAGTGGTAGGCATCCAGCCCACCCTGGGTGAGGGTGGTAGTAGTGGTAGGCATCCAGCCCCCTGGCTAAGGGTGGTGGTAGTGGTAGGCATTCTGCCCCCCTGGGTGAGGGTGGTAGTAGTGGTAGGCATCCTGCCCACCCTGGGTGAGGGTGGTAGTAGTGGTAGGCATCCAGCCCCCCCTGGCTAAGGGTGGTGGTAGTGGTAGGCATTCTGCCCCCCTGGGTGAGGGTGGTAGTAGTGGTAGGCATCCTGCCCCCCTGGGTGAGGGTGGTAGTAGTGGTAGGCATCCTGCCCCCCTGGCTAAGGGTGGTAGTAGTGGTAGGCATCCTGCCCCCCTGGGTGAGGGTGGTAGTAGTGGTAGGCATCCTGCCCCCTGGGTGAGGGTGGTACTAGTGGTAGGCATCCTGCCCCCCTGGGTGAGGGTGGTACTAGTGGTAGGCATCCAGCCCACCCTGGGTGAGGGTGGTAGTAGTGGTAGGCATCCAGCCCCCCTGGCTAAGGGTGGGGGTAGTGGTAGGCATTCTGCCCCCCTGGGTGAGGGTGGTAGTAGTGGTAGGCATCCTGCCCCCCTGGCTAAGGGTGGTAGTAGTGGTAGGCATCCTGCCCCCCTGGGTGAGGGTGGTAGTAGTGGTAGGCATCCTGCCCCCCTGGGTGAGGGTGGTAGTAGTGGTAGGCATCCTGCCCCCCAGGCTAAGGGTGGTAGTAGTGGTAGGCATCCTGCCCACCCTGGGTGAGGGTGGTAGTAGTGGTAGGCATTCTGCCCCCCTGGGTGAGGGTGGTAGTAGTGGTAGGCATCCTGCCCCCCTGGGTGAGGGTGGTAGTAGTGGTAGGCATTCTGCCCCCCTGGCTGAGGGTGGTAGTAGTGGTAGGCATCCTGCCCCCCTGGGTGAGGGTGGTAGTAGTGGTAGGCATCCTGCCCCCCTGGCTAAGGGTGGTAGTAGTGGTAGGCATCCTGCCCCCTGGGTGAGGGTGGTAGTAGTGGTAGGCATCCTGCCCCCCTGGGTGAGGGTGGTAGTAGTGGTAGGCATCCTGCCCCCCTGGCTAAGGGTGGTAGTAGTGGTAGGCATCCTGCCCACCCTGGGTGAGGGTGGTAGTAGTGGTAGGCATTCTGCCCCCCTGGGTGAGGGTGGTAGTAGTGGTAGGCATCCTGCCCCCCTGGGTGAGGGTGGTAGTAGTGGTAGGCATCCTGCCCCCTGGCTAAGGGTGGTAGTAGTGGTAGGCATCCTGCCCACCCTGGGTGAGGGTGGTAGTAGTGGTAGGCATTCTGCCCCCTGGGTGAGGGTGGTAGTAGTGGTAGGCATCCTGCCCCCCTGGGTGAGGGTGGTAGTAGTGGTAGGCATCCTGCCCCCCTGGGTGAGGGTGGTAGTAGTGGTAGGCATCCTGCCCCCCTGGCTAAGGGTGGTAGTAGTGGTAGGCATCCTGCCCACCCTGGGTGAGGGTGGTACTAGTGGTAGGCATCCAGCCCACCCTGGGTGAGGGTGGTAGTAGTGGTAGGCATCCAGCCCCCCTGGCTAAGGGTGGTGGTAGTGGTAGGCATTCTGCCCCCTGGGTGAGGGTGGTAGTAGTGGTAGGCATCCTGCCCACCCTGGGTGAGGGTGGTAGTAGTGGTAGGCATCCAGCCCCCCTGGCTAAGGGTGGTGGTAGTGGTAGACATTCTGCCCCCCTGGGTGAGGGTGGTAGTAGTGGTAGGCATCCTGCCCCCCTGGGTGAGGGTGGTAGTAGTGGTAGGCATCCTGCCCCCCTGGCTAAGGGTGGTAGTAGTGGTAGGCATCCTGCCCCCCTGGGTGAGGGTGGTACTAGTGGTAGGCATCCTGCCCCCCTGGGTGAGGGTGGTACTAGTGGTAGGCATCCAGCCCACCCTGGGTGAGGGTGGTAGTAGTGGTAGGCATCCAGCCCCCTGGCTAAGGGTGGTGGTAGTGGTAGGCATTCTGCCCCCCCTGGGTGAGGGTGGTAGTAGTGGTAGGCATCCTGCCCCCCCTGGGTGAGGGTGGTAGTAATGGTAGGCATCCAGCCCCCCCTGGCTAAGGGTGGTGGTAGTGGTAGGCATTCTGCCCCCCCTGGGTGAGGGTGGTAGTAGTGGTAGGCATCCTGTCCCCCCTGGGTGAGGGTGGTAGTAGTGGTAGGCATCCTGCCCCCCCTGGCTAAGGGTGGTAGTAGTGGTAGGCATCCTGCCCCCCTGGGTGAGGGTGGTAGTAGTGGTAGGCATCCTGCCCCCTGGGTGAGGGTGGTACTAGTGGTAGGCATCCTGCCCCCCTGGGTGAGGGTGGTAGTAGTGGTAGGCATCCTGCCCCCCTGGCTAAGGGTGGTAGTAGTGGTAGGCATCCTGCCCCCCTGGGTGAGGGTGGTAGTAGTGGTAGGCATCCTGCCCCCCTGGGTGAGGGTGGTACTAGTGGTAGGCATCCTGCCCCCTGGGTGAGGGTGGTAGTAGTGGTAGGCATCCTGCCCCCCTGGGTGAGGGTGGTAGTAGTGGTAGGCATCCTGCCCCCTGGGTGAGGGTGGTAGTAGTGGTAGGCACCAGCCCACCCTGGGTGAGGGTGGTAGTAGTGGTAGGCATCCAGCCCCCTGGGTAAGGGTGGTAGTGGTGGTAGGCATCCTGCCCCCTGGGTAGGGGTGGTGGTGCGCATTCAGGCCCCTGTGTGCATATGTGGCATTGGTGATGGGCATCCCGCCCCTATGGTGCTGCTGTTGCTGGTGTAAGTATATTCTGCATCCCTGTGTGTGTGTGTGATGTGTCGTGTACGTGTTGTATGTGTTTTGTGGTTGGTGTCTGGCTTACCTTCTGCGCCGTACGCGTCCGTGCCTGTTACGGTAGTATATGTAGAATATTGGTATGATCGGGACGAAGGGATTCATGGTTGATTCGTGTCGTTCGTCCTTCTCGTTGCTTCGTGTCGTCCTCGCCGCTTCGCCTCGTCCTCGTCGCTTCGCGCCGTCCTCGTCGCTGCCGTGTTCGTCTCGGAGCCGTGGATCGTGTTGTGGCGTGAATCGGAGCTTATGTGCGCCTCTCCGGATGCTTTGACGTGCCGTGGCGTAGCGACGGGTTCGGCGCGTACGGAAAGCGCATCGTACTTGTCCGGCCGGACGGGGCTGCATTTTTCCTTCCGTGCGACTCGATTCGGCGTTTCCGGATTCGCCTCGGTCGGAGAACAGGACCTGGTTTGGGTGAGTACGGCTCGGCCGGATTCTTTGCTGTTGTGCGCATCGTACTTACTCGCTCGGTGTGTTGTATGGATCGGTCGGGAAACAGGCTTTCGCATGGCTTTTTTCCCGACCGAATGGTATTGGGTGCGCCTCCGACCGAGATCGGAATCGGCCCCATAGAAGTTGCAACTCGTCATTTTTAAAATGATTGTTTATGTTCCCAATGATTGTGCAGGAAGGTATCCCTTCCTGAACATAAACAATCATGCATGGCATTTTGCTGTTTTTATGTGTGCTGCACAATGCACCACACATAGAAACAGCAAAAATGTAACTATGGGGCAGCGTCAAAATCAATGGGTGTTGCAGCGGAACGCCCACCGCAACACCCATTGCCCACCCCTTTCACTCTAAGTAAAAGTGTAAAATGGTGCCTTATTTACAAGGCAGCGTTAAGCCACGTTAAGTGGCTTAACAATGACTTGTAAATAAGGCAAAGCCCGTATCGCCACAGGAATGTTGAAAAAAGTGACTTTCCTGTGGCGATAGGGGCTTGTAAATATGCCCCTTTGTTTGTTACTTCTGGAGTTCCTAAAAAGGATTCACGACCTTCCACAGTCGCTCTATCTACAAGGATTAAGTCTACCATAACCACACGTTATGAAATTACTCACACATCAATTCCTTTACAGGTATAGGGTAGATCGATGAGAGGAATGTTGACCTCCTGGGCTTCTTTTAAAGGGGCTTCATTTGTTTTACAGATACATGGAAGTCTCTACATGCACACACTTTCACATTATAGAGTTCATGTGGATGAATGGTTTTCTGCTTCTATTGGGGATTATGTATTATCTTCTGTTTCAGAATTGTAATGTGTACCTTGCTAACAAGAATTCTGTTTGTTTCCAAAGAACAAACTATCCTTTATTAACTATCAGGTTGCATACATAAAATGGTGATTGTCTTATGATATTGCAATTTTGAAATATAATCAATAAGTTATGGTTGGGTATTATCTCGCATGTGAGGACTGGATCAGGAAAGATGGACGAGGAGCTAATGTACTGGTAACTTATCAGTAATCTTCATTACTCCGAGTCCAAGTCTTTCCCTAAATAACTTTCCTTCCTACTATAAACTGGGATGCCACAAGGTGATACCCTTTTTCCATACCTATTCAACATCTACCTGAGGCATCTCCTCTGAATCATCAGGAATTATGGATATTCATTATACTCTTATGCTGATGACACTGATCTGGCCCTGACTGCTATGGAAAGGCTCTTCCAGGACTTTCTAAACAGCATCAATCACTGGATGGACAAAAACAGACTAAAAATATCTATGCCTGCATCCTAACTGAGGTGGCATGGTGTGCAAAATATCGATGGACTGAGATACTGCCCCAACTAATTACCAGCGGCTGTGATTATTTCAAGCATTCCATCCATCACTTTTTGTATACTTCACAATTAATATGGAGAAAACTGAGATCTTACTAGGAGGCAAAGATCCTGCTTTTCAGTTCTCTGTCTTCTGGCCTCTTGCTCTAGGCCTCTGTCTGGAGATTCAACCTTTTGTAAGGAGTCTCAGCTTCAAATTGGATTCTAAATTAAGAATGGACATTTAGCTCTCCTTGGTTGTCTCAACATGTTCGCTATATCTTTGAAAGCTCAGACCCATTCTTCCTCTTTTATCCCTTGTTGAAAGAAAAACAGTAGTTGCAGCACCGGTTGTTTCTCTGTTTGCCTTCTGTAATTCTCTTTATCTTGGTGTATCCAAATAATTACTTAGACTTCAGATGAATCAGAACTAGGCTGCCAGAGCAAATGCCTTAACCTCAACCTTTGCGTCAGCAAAACCTATTTTGTCCACATTTCATTGACTAGCTATTAAAAAGGATTCTTTTAAAAACTCTCCATTTTATACACAAATGCCTACTCAGTTTCAGGGTCTGTATTAAATGTTTGGGTCAAGACACTGTAAACTGAAATGTACAGTCATCAACTTATTTGTTGCAGAGGATCATGGGAGTCTTGAGGATTGAGGAAATCTTTGGCATCTACCAGTCCCTCTTCAAAGTGGAAATCTTCTTTCAGGTACCCCTCCAGAAGACAGCAAGAATAGGGACAATCCTCCGGAAACCAGGTTAAATCTTCATTTTTTGTTCTTTTGAGAAACAGAAAGTGGATGTGAACACTAAGAATCAGCATATTTGACTCTGCTGGAGAGAGAAGAAGCAATGGCCAATCATTAAGGGTTGGAGGATGCAAATGTCAGTTCTACTCAGATAGGCAGGGGCTAACCACAGACAAGTGGATTCTTCAGGTATCAATGAAAGGATAGCTGATATAGTTTCAGACATTGCATTCATCTTCAGGGATCATTGTTAGACCCATTCCCAGAAATGTCCACAAGAAGAAAGTGCTTATGGAAGGGATTGTAGTCCTGATAAAAAGAGCTATTTCTCCAGTTCCAAAGGAGAAGTGAGGTCGAGGAGTTTTCTTCATTATCTTCCTAGTTTCAAAGCGATGTGGGTTTTTGATTTTGTGATCAAGCTAAAGGAGCTGAAAATTATTGGTCAAAACATAGAATTCAAAATAGGAAACTCTTTAGATAAGAATACATCTGATCAAATTAAATTATTTTATGATTGCTCTAGACTTTATAAATGCCCACCTACACATTCCAAATGTGAAGAGTCAGTGAAAATATCTGAGGTTTTGTGTGGGGAACCATTAGTCGCAATCAGGCGCGGCCCATGGTAGGAGTGCCGGTCGAGCGGTGACGTGGGCGGGGGAGGGGCAGGGTGGGAGAACTACGGATTAAGGCCGAATACAGGTAAGTGAACATTTAAATAAATAAACGAATTTCGTTGTAGCGCTGCATCGCCAAATGCGATGCAGTGCGCGCAACGAAATTCGTTTTATTTATTTAAATGTTCACTTACCTGTATTCGGCCTTAATCCGTAGTTTACTACCCCCCACCCTGCCCCTCCCCCGCCCCACGTCACCGCCCGACCGGCACTCCTACCACGGGCCGCGCCTGGTCGCAATTCATGGTCCATCCCTTTGCTCTAAAGTCTGCAATGAGGGTCTTCACAATGGTCATTGCCCCAGTGATTGTCCATCTCCAGCTACAGACGATTCCAGTTTTTCCCTACTTGTGCGATTGGTTACTGTGAGAAGTTGGCCTGGTATATGCTGTCCGCTTATTATAGTGGGCACCTTGCACCAGTCCAAACAACCCCTTATTGGAGATAGGTTAAAGACAACCTTTATTGAAACCTATCCTAGTGGTAGCTATGGAGAGCAGCCTTCAGGCTAAGTCTTGAAGGAATGTAAAGCAGCTTGTTTTACCAGTCAATAATCTCTTGAGTGACCAAATGAAAGAGGACCACACCAGGTATATATTCAAAATATATGTATTTATTGCTAAACACACCCCTCTAGTCTCTTTATGAGGCTAGAGTTCGAAGTACATAAGTTATAAGTTAGTTATCAACAGTAATAGCACAAATACACGTTTGAGCCCTAGGGGCGTACCAAACCATACACCAATAAAGTAGTATAAGAACCACGACTGAGCTAGACACAAGGCCTAGAGCCTGTAGAAGTGCTTGGACCACAAGGAACCACCCAAGGTAGTGACACAGGGGACCCACGGGGACGCGTGCAGTGTGAGAACACAGCCGCGAATCGCCGTTGACTTCTATGGGGAAAGTCACGGTTGGAATTTTAAAGAAAAGGGACACTTAGAGGAGGACTTGGAGCAAACCCCTTTAGAACTGGGTTGTTCTAGAGTCTATACCCACGGAGCACCGGAGTACTCGAGTTACCTCACCCAGGGAAGCCGGGTGCATAGGTGTCTTTCGGGGTCGGGTTTCGTCGTCGTTTTTAATGGCGATCTGCTGCAAAGTGCTGCTGGCGGCCAAGTCGAAAGTGTTCGGGTGGATCCAAAGGTGGATCGAAGATCTGAAGAACCTGAAAGCAGAGGGGACAGAGTCTGGGTCACTAGCCAGTGACAAGAAAGGCGATGAGCAGATGCCCACCGATGTTGAGTGCTTCAGGTAGGTTGACGGTTGTCTTGACTCTTCAGCCACGAAGTCCAGGAGGCGTCGACGATGACCAGGAGCTGGATTCGAGCTGTCCCACGACGTCTGTCGATTGCAGGGGTGTCGGCGACCAGATTGGACCCAACAAGCCTTGGCAACGGCAAGTCTTGTGGAAATAGAAGAAGGACGGTGGTGCAGACCAGCAAGGTCTGAGGGACTCACCCAGCAAGGGTAAGACAGGGCACGCCTGGAGCAACCAGGGAAGCCCAAGCAGGAGAAGATTGGCCTTCGGGAGGGCCTACTAGCCAACGGACTTGCAACTGCGAAGGAGCCTCAAATGGACGCACTTAGAGCTGGCTCACGGGACACTCGTGGAGTGGAGGCCAGTGATCTTTGGTGCAGTCGGTGCTGGAGGCTGGGGCTACTCGAAGCCCAAAGCACAACTTCGTGGGAGACCCAGAAGAGGATGCACTTGCAAATGCAATCAGTGTCCAGGGGTCACGGTTCCACGTTACCCACGACAGCTACGGGCCTCAGCTTTGCTGGGGACTCAGGGCAGCCTCGGGGAAGTCTGGAATTCTACCTCTGGTGATGCACAGACTTCGGCGTCCGGCGGAAGCTTCAGCGATGCAGACCAGACAATTGCTTCGTTGGTGCCTGTCATGCAGGGGAGTCACTCCTTGACCCCAAGGGAGATTCTTCAGTCCTCTAATCTTAAAGTAGAGCGTCGAAGGTCCAGGATTCTGTGTCAGAGTTTCATCCAGGTAAATCTAAAGTCCTAAGGACTGGGGTCCCATACTTATACCAAGTTAGGGGTTGGACATACTCTGGGGACCCACCTATGGGAGGGTCAGGGCAGAGGGGTGGTTACACCCCTTTCCCTTTGTCCAGTTTCGTGCCAGAGCAGGGCTGGAAGCCCCTGAGCCGGTTTGAACTGGGGTATGCACAGGGACACCAAATGTGCCCCCAGTGCAGGACTTCAAAGCACCAGAGAGTGCTCCCGCCCAGCCCCAATACACACTATCCTGTCTGGGGAGGTGGTTACACCTCCCTGGGACAGGAAACCTATTGTCCAGGCCTCCCCTGCCGGAGTTTCGGTCAGCAGCAGGAGGCCAGACTCGTGTCTGTGGCAGCGGCATCCATTTTGTGATGCCAGGGCTCTGGAAAGAAGTCATCGGGTAGGCCGGTGGGTACATGTCTCTCCCTCTAGAAGGGTGGAATGCTAGCCCCGCCGCCAGAACTGGCGGGGGGGGGGGTAGTATTCCAAGATGTTTGACACCAAACTCGACATGTTTTGGTGCAGCCAGTCCAAAGTTAGCATTCTACCGCGAGGATATAATGCACTTAAGAGTATATGGTCAGGCTGCACTGCAAACAGCATCAGAGGAGGTACTCCGAATGCTGCAGAGGGGCTCTGCTCATGCAGGGGCACCCTCTCACATAAAAACCAAGCACTCTGCCTTCAGGATTGTCAAGGCCTGCCATAGGAGTAACTTATAGGTTTATAGGTGTGTGCAATAGTAGTGATATAGGTAGCCTATACCACTGTAAGGGGTGCATGCACCACCTTACTCAGGCTGCAGTAGCAGGCCTGTGGTGTCATTTTGGCTGGCCTTCCAGGGGTGGCATAATACATGCTTCAGCCCCTGGCAGGCCTCTGAGGTACCTATGCCATGGGTACATAGTATACCATATACTAGGGACTTATAAGGGCACTCCAGATTCCAAACAGAGATGTGCCTAAGGCACATGGAAACCATTTTAGAGAGGAAGCAGCTAGGCTGGGGTCCTGATTAGCAGGGCCCCAGCCAGACTAAAGTAGAAAAACAGTGAAGCATCAGCAAAAAGTGGGGGTACCCATGTGAAGCAGATCCTACTCTCCTACAGTTACTAAATGAACCTTCCTGGGAAAAGACCCTTCCTGTCTTGGATCAGACAAAGACTGTGATCCATTGATTAGGATTACTGCTGAATATCCCCAAATGTCAACTTCAACCCTCGAGCTACTTGAAGTTTATTGGATCAGGGTTCTGAATAGACTTGGGGAAAATCTTTGTTCCAGAGAAACAAATTGTTCATCTTGATGGTTGATTCTGGAATTTAATGAGCAAACAAGAAGTGCCAGCCAGATCATGGATGGATAATCAAGGTCATATTGCAGCCTGAGTATTCACAGTACAATAGGACAGATTACATCTTGTCCATTGTTATGGCACATCCAGAGAGTCTGGTCTCCAAAAACACAGTCTTTCCTTCAATATCATACAGGAACTGAAATAGTGGTTGAACGTAAGGAATCTACCCCCAGGGGTAATGATACATACACAGAAACCTTTAATTCTGATGACAGATGCCAGCCAACTACGTTGGGGAGCTGCAATCAATTACAATCAGAGATCTGGCCAATACAATGGACTATAGTGGAAACTAGGAGATCATCGAACTGGAGGGAGTTGATAGTGATTTTCAGGGCTCTTCAAAACTTCAGAAACATTGTATGCCAGAAACATATTCTTGTCAGAGCAGGCAGTATAGTATCAGTTGCTTACCTCAATTATCAGAGGAACATTTGATACAGATCCCTCAATCAAGTGGCAACTCTCTTGGATTTATTGATAGAAAAGATCTTGTTAAGTTTGTCAGTGATCCATCTCAGGGTAAAATCTAAGTGGATGTGTTCAGCAGAAAATTTTCATCATCAATGAACCATTCATTATCAAAGATAATTTTCAAGAAGTTCTGCATGAGGCTCTTAACTCCTTAGCTGGATTTCTTTGCTTCATGAGACAAAGCCTTAATACACAGGTTGTGTCCAAGTTTAGGGAGAAGGGAGTGTGTGAAGTGTTGGAGTGCCCCAAGAGGTTACTTTATGCATTTCCTCAATTTCTGCTTATTTCAATAGTTCTGTTCAAGATACAGCAGCAGAGGGCAGAAATGGTCCTTTTGTTTCCTTGTTGGCCACATCTGTCTTGGTTACCTGTACTGAAGGGTTTAGCATCTCACATTCCAGTGGCATTTCCTTTCTACCCTTTACCTCTATCAACTCTACCTCTATCCTTCAATCTCAATGTGTTAGCTTTGGAGATTGAAACTGTAAACTGTAAATTTGCTAAGCAAAGGTCTTGTCATGCAATTGGTGCAAACTATTCAGAATTCTAGGCGACCATCTACATTGAAAGGATTATTCTAAACACTGGGGGGCTCATTTATGAGCCCTGGCAACACTTTAGTGCTGCCGGTGCGTCAATTTTTGTGACGCCCCGGCGGTGTAAAAATGCATCATGTTGCGCTCTATTTACAAAGTGACGCATCTAGGCAGACGCGTCACTTTGTAAACCCCTGCACTACATTATACCTGTGCCAGGTATAATGTATGCAGGGTGGGCCCCCGCATCCAATCCTGGTAGAAGTGGCGCAGTGAAATCTATCAGATTTCATTGCGCCACTTCTAGGAGGCTACTGCGTCAATATCTTACGCCTCCCTAAAAGCATGCGTAAGACTGATGCAGACCCTTTCATCATGGGGCTTGCCCCATGTGAAAGGACACATTGCTGGAGTTGTGTCTTTTTTCAGACACACCCCAGCAATGCGTCACTTTTGCGCCGACAGATATGTCAGTAATACTGACGTATCTGTCATTCCTTGCAACATGATGCATCATACAGTAAATATGATGCATCCATCATGTCGCAAGGAGGGTGCACTGAGAAGTGACGCATCGCTTTTTTCATGCAGCGATGCGTCACTTCCCATAAATAAGGCCCTGGATGACTTTTGGTAGATGATGCTCCTCTTATGATCTTTATGCTTCATCATGTCCTCTTTCTTCAGTCTTACAATTCTTACTAGATGGTTTTCATTTGAATATTTTACTATCTACTTTTAAATTAGAGTGACTTACAATTAAAGCATTCAGGTAGTTTCTGGAACCTAGAATTTAAAGCTTTTTTGGCAAAAAAATAAAAAGCCATTCAATTTCTAGACCATTATCATGGTCTCCTTCTCTTCCATGGGATCTTCCTTCGTTGCTGAGTTCATTACAACTACCTCCTTTTAAACCTTTGGATACTGTAGACTTAGAATTCCTTTCCTACAAGGTTTCCTTTTTAGTTGCTAAAACATCTGCTCGTACAATTGGGGAAGTTTATGCCTTAATGAGTTGCCCTGCTTTTTTAGATTTTTGGGTGATGGTATAGTTCTAATGCCTGTCCAGTCTTTCAGTCTTAAAGTAAAATCTAGCTATCATTTATCACAAGAAGTGCTTCTTTCTATCCACCACCGTCTATGGATGAAGAACAATGGTTGCATGCTTTGTATGGTAAAAACAACTATTGATTTATCTTGGCAGGTCACATGAGTTCAGGAAATCTGATCACTTGTTTGTAACTTATGGCTAAGCAAGGGGAAGGAAAAAAACAGCAAAGATTACTTTGAGCAAATATATAAAGGCCGCTATCATACAGACGCACCTCGGAGGTTTGCTACTGTGAAATGGTTGAGGGGCTTGCATGTCTCAGTGACCTCGAGAGCTATGTCAATGGGAGCTTAGTCTCCTGGCAGGGTTACCAATGCTGGACAAGTCAAAGGGTAGAGACCAGACAAAGTGCAATCCACTGGTCATCCAGGTTGGGCACAAGGCTATCAACCTTGCCCAATAAAAGCATTTGTTACGGAAACAGCAGCAAGAACCACTAAATCGTCTATGCACAAGGAACTTTCAGGGTCTCTGCATGAGACATGCATGATTGAAAGTAGTCAAAGCTACAAGAAAACTACTGACAGTATGACGGAGAATCTGAGTGTCAAATACAAGATCAGAATCTGGTTCTGGAATGTACGGACTATGCAGGACACAGGAAAGCTATCTCAAATAACATCTGAGATGAGGCGCTACAACTTACACATCCTTGGGATCAGCAAAAGTAGGTGGACTGTATCTGGCAGAATTAAAACTACCACAGGAGAGATGGTACTGTAGTCGGGAAGGGACGATGACAAACATCATGAAGGAGTAGCCATCATCCCAAGCAAGGGGGCAGAGAAATGCTTAATTGAGTGAAAGCCAGCCAACAGCAGACTCATGACAGCAAGTTAAAAGGCAGACATATCAACACCACCAATATTTAGTGCCCTGCTCTAGCAAATGACACAGAGGAAACAGGCACGGACATATTCTACCAGCACATGCAAGCTGAGCTTGAAGCTGAACCAAACCACAACCCGAAGTTTGTGATGGGGTATTTATAATGCTAAAGTGGGAAATGACAGCATGAACCATGACAGAGTCACGGGAAAGGAAGGTAGTAAACAATGAAAGACAATGGAGAAAGACTGCTGGATTTCTGCATCACAAATGATCTGGTCATAGGAGGGACTTTCTTCCCCCACTGTGATATTCAGAAACTAACTTGGTGTTCACCCCGTGGCAGAGACAGAAACCAGATTGACCACCTGATAAACAGCACTTGGAGACGCTCACTGCAAGATTTTGGAGCGCGGAGAGGAGTGAATGTCGGCAGTGGTTGCTATCTAGAGACTGCTCCAGTAAAACTGAAGCTCAGAAAAACAAAATGCAAAACATCAGGATGACAGCGCCTCCATGTGGCAAAATTACAGGACCCCAAGACCAAGAAGGCATTCATCTTACAAATCAAAACCAGACTCCATCTCGTGGCAGACACTGAAGAGTTTTTTGAGCCAGCTGAGGCAGTCAACAAGAAATGGGAACAGGTATCTTCAATAAATGCAAAGAGCAGTGAAACTTGCCTGGGGACCAAGCCAAGGTATGGTGAAGAATGAATAAGACAGGACACATGGCAAGCTTTTGAAGCAGGAGAGCAGTAAGAAAGATACTCTTGGAGGCCAAATCTGAGAGACTGCAGAAGAAGTACAAGCAACTACACTTCAGAAGCAAACAGAGCAGCCAAAAGAATGACAAGAGCAGGCAAGCGGACCTCCATGGATAACCTAGTCAGCCAAGCAGAGGAGGCAGCAAGTAGAGAAGAACGGGGAAAGGTCTTCAAGATCACAAGAATAGTCAGTGGTAAATCTCATGCAACATACAGCACCCCCATAATTGACAAGCAAGGCAGACTACTCACAACAGAGAAAGATTAGGAAGCATGCTGGGTGGAGCACTTCAAAAAGTTTTGAATAGACTAGTGCCAACAAGCGAAGTGGACATCCAAGGATCAGAGACACATTTGAATGTGAACCCTGCCCACCACAGAAAGAAGAAATTGCCCCTGCCATCCGATCTTCCAAGAACGGAAGTGCTCCTGGCCAAGACAACCTGAATACAGAAAGACCCTGAAACATCAGCCAGGCTCCTCCAACCAATGTTTACATTGATTTGGAAGGGAAAGACATTACCAGATGACTGGAACCAAGGCATCATCATCAAGGGAACATTAAACAACTGTAAGAACTGGCGTGGAATCACCCTTCTGTCATTCCAAGAAAAATCCTAATGAAAATCACTATGCAGCATATTTCTGATGATGTGGACTCACAGTTAAGAAAATAACAGGCTGAGTTCAGCAAGGGCAGATGGTGTGTTGATTAGGTCCTTACTCTACGCAACATCATAGAGCAGTGCATGGAGTGGCAGAGACAACTATACATCAACTTCATTGATTTTTAGAGAGCCTTTGACAGTATCCACCATGACAGCCTCTGGCATATACTGAGAGCCTATGGCATGCCACAGCAGATAGTTATCCTTATCAAGAGCTTCAAGGATAATTTTACCCTCAAGGTGAGAGATAGTGAGTAGAGTTATGAAGTAAAGACTGGTGTGAGACAGGGATGCATGATGTCAGCATTGCTGTTGCTAGGCCTGACATCTTTGGTGTGGCATTCCCTCAGTCTTTTTGCCTCCACTCTCCAGTTTTTGCTGAACTTATTTTTTTTGCCACTATGACCAGTGGCAAAGTCCTTGTGCTCTCGCCCCTCGACATGGTGAAATTGTTATGCACCTGATTGGTACATTTTATTTCCTAGTATATGATACTACCTGTAGCTAGGGTCTGTAAATTAAATGCTACTAGTGGGCTGCAGCACCCATTGAGCCACCCACTAAAGTAGCACTGTAAAACACGTCTCAGACCTGCCAATGCAGCCTGTAGCACAGTTTTAAACTGCCATTTTGACACAGCAAAATAATCCCTTTGACAGGCCTAAACATTCCTTTTCAATGCTTTAAAGTCCCCCCTTGGGTAGGGCCGCGTGCACTGTATTTGAAAGTTAGGGCATGTGTACCTACATTTTACGTGTCCTGACAGAAAAAAGTACTAAAGTCATTTTTCACTGTAGCAAGGCTTTCTCTTCTGTAGACTAACACTTTGTCACCTTATTATACTCAATAAGTGATAACTTCAATTTGGGAGCAGGTAGAGAAATACTTCTTCCACTGATTAGAATTGTAATTGAAAACCCTCTTTAATGGTAAAGTCGGATTTTAGGTTACTATTCTGAAAATCTGCCTAAACAAAAGGTGCCTTTCCGCCAGTGCCCAGGGTCCCATGCCTCATAATGGCTCTCCTGTGGTGTGATATGTATTGCTTCCAGACAGGAAACAAAAGGTTCCTAGGTGTGGGGAAGGGTGTTCCTCACCTGAGCAGGTTTGCCTGGGGAGTGGGTTGTGTTCAGCCTTTACTGAGCTGCAAAAGGTTACCTGAGGGTTATGCCCACCCCCTTCCTGACTTTTGAGGCTGCTTGCCCTGCCATTGGCAGTTACACCTGGGCCTGCCTGACTTTTTTCCTCTAGAGAGTTTGGAGCCAAACCCAAGGGAAGGGGCAGAACTGACCAGAACAAGTTTTGAAGTAGGCCAGGTATTGCCGCCACACAATGGCTGGTGCTGGGTATAAATGTGGCACCCTCACAACCTCTCATCGGAACACTCCTTTATTACCTGTGGCAGAATCAGAAGAAAGACTGTCCTGCTGTGTGAAGAAGGAATACTGGACCTGCTTGCCTTGAACACAGTACCTCCAAAAGCAACTCCAAGGGTCTGTTGGCTGACCTCCTGTTTGAGCTACAGGGACACAATGAGCTTGTCACTGCTGGAGTGAGGTCTGATCCTCAAGAGGTGACCCACCAGGTCCAGGACACTTGGCTGGCATCCATTAGAGTGTACTCCTCCTGCTTCAAAACTGCAAAGTCTGAACTACAGGTAAAATTCTTGACATTTTGGGCTCTTTTGCATCAGCAACGACTGCTAATTTCTTCTGTCAATGTAAAACTCCAGCAGCGACTTGCTCTTCACTCCAACATCGATCTTCTTTTGGCTCTCACCAACGTGAAGCTTCGGCTGAGGATCCTCACTTGGACTGTATGAAGCTATAATCTTTTCACCGGGAGGAACCTGGTCACTGTATCTGACCTGCGCTCCATTGCAGTCATCCTAAACTCGTGACTTTGTCCTGGTCCAGCTCAACCATATAACCGTGAATGGCATTTTGTGCTTTTGGGTGCTATTCTCACCTGAAACTTTAAAACTTCATAACTCCAGTTCTACTTATTGGATTTTTGGTCATGTTGGTTTCATTTTATTTATTAAAGAGTGACTCTATTTTTCTAAATTGGTTTGACATTTTACTTGGGACGTGCTATCACTTTATTACTGTTTCAGTGCTACATAAATACTTTACACATTGCCTCTAAGTTGAACCCGACTTCTTTGTGTAAGCCTACCAGAGTGTCAAGCACAGGCTTATTTAGTGACTTTTGTGATTCACCCTGACAATGATTGTATTTATTATTAGTGTGGGGCTCTCACCCATCTCAACTAATAACCCAATTTCTTACAGCTCTTCAACCTAGTTATCCACTGTGTGATGCGATGCACAACAGAAGACTAAGCCAGACGCATCAGATGGACCGTGTTCTCTACACTTAAAGACCAAGATTATGCGGATGACAGCCTTGCTCTCTCACACACTCCAGCATATGCAGGAAATGATGCCTCGCTTCAACATCTATGTACAGCAAGTGAGCCTGAAGATAAAAACGAAGATATCAGATGTCATGCCACTCAGTATCCCGAACCTTTCACCAATCAAGGTGGAAGAAGAGAACCTAGCCATGACTGATGATTCTACCCACTTAGGCAGTACTATCAGAGATGATGGACAACAGGCAGTGGCATCAAGAGCAGACTAACCAAGGCCAGGATTGCCTTCAAGATGCTGAATAATGAGTGATGGCCATCTCAATACAGCACCAACACCAAGCTGAGGCTTTACCAGATCTGTGTTCTGCCCACAGCCTTGTATGGATCAGAATGCTGGTGGATGATGAAACGCGACATCACCAAACTGTCAGCCTTCCAGTAACCTGAGAAGAAGCTTACGCATGTTCTGGCCGTGAACCATCTCCAACCAGGAGCTGCTCACCAGATGCAATCAAGAAAGCATGAACACCATCATTATGAGAAAAAGATGGGGATATATTGGACACACCATCAGAAGAGAACAAGAATGGGAGAGGGGAGAGGATGTGGTCCGTTGGCTAGATTGCCGACTTTGGTGCTGGAAACCAAGGTTCAAGCCTCGGGGTCGCGTCCACATCCTGTGATTCTGGGAAAATCACTTAATCTCCTCGTGCCTGAATGTTTCCTTGTGTAACGTAACCGGTGCTCATGTAAAGCGCTCCAATACCTTCGGGTCGAGTTCGCGCTATATAAATCTGCATTAAAATAAAAAATAAATAAAAGAATCCATCACAAGAACAGCCTTCTACTGGACTCCTGAAGGCAAATGGAAGAGGCACAGGATAAAGAACACCCGAAGGCAAACTGTGGAAACAGAAATGAAAACCATGAACCACTACTCAGGCACTGTACAGAAACTTGCCAGAGACAGACAGAAGTGGAGGTCCTTTTTTGCTGCCCTACATGCCAGTCGGCATAACAGGCAGTAAGTAAGTATCATCCAGGCAAATCAGGTTAACTCAGTTCAAAGTTTGCTCTAAGACAGATCCACAAGAAGAATGGCGACGTCATAGGCAGAATTCCAAAGTGTTTGAATTCATGAGGTCTGCAGAGCTGAAACTTGGTCATCAGCCCATTCTCTTGTAAAAGTTACCATTTGAACAGTCATTGACTCTTAAACTACTTTTGGTGTTGGGGTTCTGAAATCAGTGAATTCTTAAATTTTGTATCACAGTCTTTTTTTTGTTGATTGTATTTTTCAAGTCACTAGTATGCATTAATTAATTCATGGGTCTGCATACCTATGAGTATAAGAGGTATTCTGTTAAAGGCCTTTTCATTTGGCATACCTCACAATTGATGTCTGGGATACGGATCAGGGATGTTGAGGTAATCCTTTGATTAATTACAGGTAATCTTTGTTAGCTTTAGTCTGACACACCCTCCTCACACTAATTACAACGTGAATAACTAAAATGCTCAGTTCGTCTTAAATATGGAATAGAACAGAACAGCTTGCTAAAGGAGCGGTCAGTATCGTTATCACACGAATTTACTGGTAACTCTGGTAAAAACCTGGGGGCATATTAACAAGAAAATGCGATAAATATCGCTATGTACGCTCAGCGCGATTTTAATTATCGCCGGTTTTTATCGCCCGGTTAGCGCGTTATTAACAACACTCATCACCCAGGCGATAAAAATCCAGCAATAGTCCGCGAAATGCGGTAATATCGCTGGAAAACCAGCGATATTCCTGCAGCGATAGGGAATTCCTAGTTGATAGCCCATGGTGGTCGTAGCCTGACAATCCACCCCCCTTTACACATATAGCTAAGTCTGAAATTTATCATGCGTTAGCTTAAAGCGATAACCGGGGTTAGCGCGGGTTTCAATATCGCTATGGGTGTCAGGGCATGGGCTTGTTAATACCGTGATGTGCGGTTTGCGAGTTTTTCCCTGTTGTGTTGCCCGGGAACGCCCTCTTTGCATCTCATTAGCGATGCGTGGCACGGCGTAACTGGAACGGGTGCTAAAACAAGGAAACACGCGCTAGCGTGTCCTTGTTAATACTGCGATGGAATTATCGCCGCTTTTCGCCCGAAAACGGCCGCAAAAGCGGCGAAAATGGGCTTGATAATATGCCCCCTGGAATTCTTAGCAGCAGTAACTGCACAGTAATATATAAATCTGCTAATAAGGAGAAATAGCAGCAAAATGGGCGGAGTTTCACTTGCAAGAAGGTCATCATAGGTCATATAGCTCATCATAAAGTTATTTTGCTAAATTTATCGTTCTGGTTAAATAATAATTATGTTTGCCTTAGGTGATTACAGCTCTAGTTTTGTCATTCAATTATAGTAACCGTTGCTATTACCATTTCACCCTGTTATATAAAACTCCGTTCATCAACGTCCCTTGCCACTATGAGGCATTCGAACATGTATATGATTGGTGGCAGGCCCACCCTCTCAGCAACACGTTTTTAACTCGCTGAGCTATCTTTACGACTTCGAGAGCAAACACCTAAGTTTCCCATAGATATTTAGGCCAGGAAAAAAAAAAGACTTTTATGGCTTCCAGAGGACTATTTAAGTTAATGTGGTCTTTTTCTCTAAAGCCATTATTTCGTCAAAATGCTAATGCTGGTGATAGTACGTCATACTGTGCCCGTCTAGAGACAATCCCTATTAGTCTCTCTAGGCCAGTGGGGGACCCGGAATCCCGGATCAGACAACCGTACAAGCAGCGTATACGAGGACGACACGGGATTATTTGCAAAATTGGTTGCATAAAATCCACAGTCCTTTAAAAACGGAACAACATTTCGACGTACCGTAACAAGCTAACATTTTATCCCCAGCTGCCAAGGGCAAATATGCGGCTTTTAGCTCATGCTCTCTGCCCGGTCAGAATTTCGGTTATTTATATTGGTGCACGAATAGCTTTTATGAACCTAAGTGGAGCACTTGTTGTATAAAACCTCAAACAAACATGTATGTAGAACCCAGAGCATCATGTGGAAGGCCAGAAGTGCTATTAAATGCAACCTTTCAACATTGTCATATTGCAATAAAGGACAAAGGCGCCATCAATAATATTTCAAATGGTTCTGCAGACTGCGGGAAATTCATCCACAGGCCTCGTCTCTTTTCCTCAATTTGTGCGTAAACATATTGCGTGATGACGGCATTCTTTTGTCCTCAAATTCAAAGGCTGAATCAGTGAACTTTAGGTTCAGACATAAATAGATGCGGGTGAGCGTGACAATTATAGATCACTTTGGAGACTGCCATTAGCGGCGTAGCCAGTGTGTTATGGGCCCTAGTACAAGGAAGGAATTGGGGGCCGTGGATGTTGTTTGGATTATAAAATACAGCAATAATCAGGGTTCAGCAGACCCCTCAGGCATCTGTGCCCAGGTGCTACTGCACCTGCCGCACCATTGGAAGCTATGTCCCTGTCTCTCCCCCCTCCCCCCGCTCTCCTCAACACCCCTCTCTGTCGCTAGCCTTATCTGCTGTATCCCTGCTTAATCTCACCTGCTCCTACTCCCTCTGGTCTATCCGTCGCACTATCTGTGTCCTTACTCTCTCCTGCATGTATTCCTCAACCCCTGTTCTTTCCCCTCAGTACCTTGCATTCTCTTGCACCCCTGCCACCTCTCTTCTGCTCCTGCTTGTAGGAAACTGGACTTCTCTTTGCAGATGTCCCACACATTTTTTTCCCCATTTGAACTGCTAGATGCTGGTTTTTGACTCTGACAGTGCACTGAAGCCGGCTAACCAGGCTCCAGTTCCAGTGTCCCTAAAAACTGCAACATGTTTAATTGTTTCCCAAGTGGCAAGGACTTTAGCACCCTTGTAAGTCCCTGGTCAGTCGTACCTGTGGTACCCAGGACATGGGTACTAAAGAAGGTTGCAGCATGTATTATGCCAACCAAAGGGACCCACACAAAAACTGCATGCAGATTGCCATTGCAGAATGTGTGAAATGGCGCTAGCCATTCTGAAAACATGACATTGCACGCTCCCTGTGTGTAATGCCCAAGTACACTGCATGTCTTATATGTAAGTCACCCCTACAGCAGGCCTTAGAGACCAAAGGCAGGGTGCATTATATTACATGTGAGGGCACATCTGCATGAGCAGATATGCCACTGTGATGTCTAGTTCCTTTACTAAGACATTGCAAGTGATCAGAAAGCCATGCTAAAGGTATGGACTGGGCACTGGTCATTATGAGTTACCCAGCTACATAATGGCTTCACTGAAAATAATGGTGTTTAGTATCAAACACCTCATCTCAATAAATCTCTCCTGATACCAGTATAAAATTTATTGTGACATGAACCCAGAGGGCACCTTGGAGGTACCCCCTGTAAACCTACTAGTCCTCTAGTGTGTTGGCTGACTGGTAACATCCAGCCTGCCATCACAGATGAGTTTCTGACCCCCTGTAGGTGAGAGCTGGCGCTCTCAGAGGCCAGAAACAATGCCTGCTCCAGCAGAAGGTCTTCACGCCTCCTCCAGCAGAATGGCTAGTGATTTAGCATATCAAGGCCAGAGGCTTCAAAGCCTCTACCGCTTTTGATATGCAACCCCACCTTTCCACAGACCTGGGGAACACCACCCCCTGCCCTGGGGCCCATTTGGCACAAGAGCAGGCAGGTAATTAGCTAGTCAGAAAGTGCATCACACTTGCAGGCTGGGCACACCCCTAAGGTAGGCTGCCTGAAGTGAAACGTCAAAGAAGGGTTTCACCATCTTGGTTTTGGTAAGACCAGGAACTCTGGGTTCAAATTATGCCCACTCCTCACAGAAAGTGGTCATATAGGGAGTGTAGACACCTCAGGAGTAGGTAGCCATTGGCTCCTTCCCTACATTCCTCTAAACACCCCCAAATTTAGTATTCAGTACCCCTCGACACCAGATAGACAGACAGATTTGTCTACCTGGGAACAGAAGAAGGACTGAGAAAAGCCCACATCGCACGAACTGAAGACCAGGTCCGAAATTGGTGCCAGACCCTGCCTGGCTGCTGCTGTCCCAACCACTGCAAAGACCCAACTCTTCTAAAAGCAGGGATCCTCCCAAACACTTGGAGGACTGTCCAGGGCTTCTACAACCTCACATCATCTCCCTTGGAGTGGAGGAGCCACTTCCTTGCATCTCTCTGGGTACCGGAGCACCTGCATCAAACAAGGCTTGTTTATGTCCCGTCTGGATACCACCGCCAAGGAAAAATGACCTGCACATCGAGGGACTTCAAAGTCGGTGAGACCTACAATGAGAGTAGCCCATCTGTCCTGTTCCTCTGCAAAACTGAAGAATCACTGACAAAATATCGAAGGTCAGAATATCGACCTACAGAAATATCGACGCAAGAATATCGAAGTCAAGAATATCGACATCCTATCTACATTATGGTAAGTACAAAAATATTGAGAAAAAAATATCGATGTCAAAAATATCGTTGTTAAAAATATCGTTTTTATTTAAGTTAAAAAAATAATGTAAAATAAAGTAAATAATACATATAATTAAAATAAACATAGTTAAAAATATTTTAAAATGTTTAAAAATTATAAGTAATATATATGTAATGTAAAAATAAATTAAACATATACATATAATATATAATATATACACTTACTAATAATTTTTAATAATTATTTTAATAACTTCTATTTTTTTAAAAATATCATATAAATTATAAATACATCTGTACACATAACACAATAATATAAATAAAAATTAAATAAATATATATAACAAATTAAAAAATTAAATTATTTTTAATCTTTTAAAAATTAATTATATACTACATTAACTAAAATAATACAAAAAATATTAGATAGCGGAGGTAATAAAATTACTATTCCAACTCCAAACAGTGCAACAGTAGGGAAAATGTTGGATAGCGTAGGGGTAAAAATTACTATTCCCACTCCAGTGAGTGCAACAGTAGGGAAAGTGTTGGATAGCGTAGGGGTAAAAATTACTATTCCTGGAGGGAGCGCGCGCAGCGCCAAACAAGATGGCCGCCTAGCTCCGGAGCTCCGCGTCGCGGCGGAAATGTCGCGGTAAATTTCGCGGCAAAAAATTACCTTTAGACATCGAAACAGTGAGTTTCAGACATCGGAACTGTTCCTGAACAGCCTCATATGCCTGATATGGGTGTCCTCTCTGTTTTTTGAGGTAAAACCTCTCTTTATTGCTCTGACTTCTCTGCAGCCGCCATTTTGGATTTCCCTGTGAGGCTTTCCTCGCATTTTACTTCAGTTGCTATGCTGCTTTCCTGATTTATGGGTGGTACTTATTAATCTCTCTATCAATTTTTACCTGACCAGACATATTTTGAATTTTGGTAACAATAGTGCTGTACTTTTGAACTGTTTGCGAATACACCTGTGGAGCCTACCTCACATACTGTGAGACATTTCACTTCCTCACTGGTGTTTTCCTCCTACTGCACGTAGTTTTTTTCTTCCCTGCTCTATGGGCAGGAGCAAGAAACTATTACTTACACAAAAGAGATCCACTAATCAATCTCCAGTGTCAGTATCTTCTCCCTCTGCTCCTGTAATTAGGAATACTACCACTATGGCGCAATCCAGCTCTTCAAAGTCAACAACTGTGTCACCAGCGACAATTAAACCGCAGGTCTCATCTTCCGCTAACAAACGCCTCAAACAGGACCCTCCTTCTCCACCAAAGCCTGTTTCCCCGATTTCTCTTGACACTATCTTTGAGGAAATTCGCGCTTTGCGCCCCTTTATCGAGGAGACTAATTCACGCCTACAGACTATGGACACCAAGTGGGCTTCTATGTACACTCGCATTTCCACAGTGGAACAGCGGGTTGATAAACTTCAAAGTGTCTCTACAAAACTAATTGTCCTTGAGAAGGAGGTCCTTTGGTTGAAGAAATCAGCGGAGGACTTGGAAAACAGAAATAGGCGCAACAACTTGCGCTTATACGGTCTTCCGGAGAATTTAGAAGGTGATGATCCAGTTCCCTTCTTTAACAACTTTCTCATAAAACTTCTGGACCTTCCTGCTTCTACAAATCTGAATATACAGAGAGCACACAGGCTAGGCCCTCGTTTGTCCTCTTCAGCTGCTCCCTCCAAGCCACGAGGTGTGATTTTTCTGGTTTTGAGGTTCACGGACTTGCTACTGGTTTTAAATGCAGCTAAGCACAAAAAACAACTTGTCTGGTCGGGTTCTAAGTTATTTTTATCTCAGGATGTTTCCTCTGCAACGGCTAAGCGGCGGAAAGAGTTTTTGGATCTTCGACCCCTTTACGCATGCTTGGAGCCCGATATGGACTTTTTCACCCATGTTTATTCAAGGTTACCTATCAGAATAAAACTTCGACCTTTGAGGAACCGGCAGAGCTGAAGAATTTCATCCAGTCACTTTCCACATCGTCGATGGATGTTTCTGGCCCTCTCTCTTCTTCGTCCTTTATACCTTGACTTTTTTCTCTACTGTTTTGGATTTACTCAGCTTGGTTTTACTCAATGTTTTTCATCTTTTAAGGTTACTGTTCATAGTTATATTGTAACATTATGTTGTCTTATTTGGTTTTTCATCATTTCTTTTACATCCTTCTTTGTTTTATAGATACTTTTTTATCCTCTAACGCATCTTTCTCTCTGTTTCCTGTTTATCGCATATGTTCTCCGCTGTGACGCTTCCTCCCCGGTTAGTTGTGCCGTCATCCTCGTGTCGCCACTCCTCGTATTCTTTCTTTGTCTTCCCCTAAAAGGTACGTATCACAGTCGTCATCCTCCTTGTTTTTTCAATTTACATTCCCTTATTGCATTAGTGGTTGTCATGTACTGTCTTCTCTTACTGTCTCTTTCTCCACTTTTTCCTTTTTCAGTCCTTCTCCCTTTTCTTCTTCCCTTTTCCTTCCCTTTCCCCCTTTTCTCTAATGGTGTACTCATATTTGGATTGTAAGTTTAACTACAGTATTTATTGCATCTCTGTTAATATTACACGTTTTGTTGTTGTTGTTGATTTTCATATATTTTTGACGGTTCTACATTCAGAGTTATTTCTTGGAATGTGAAGGGTTTTATTAACCCTATTAAGAGGCAGAAAATTTTATCGCATCTTGCCTCTTATAACCCTGATCTGGTTTTTCTGCAAGAGACCCATTTGACAGACATTGAGGCTTTAAAATTGAAGAGGAGCTGGGTAGGATCAGTTTTATTCTCTCCCACTTCTAATAAGAAAAATGGTGTCATAATTCTATGTCATAAGAAATTAAATTGCAAAATTATTTCGCAAGAAATCGATACAGAAGGTAGATGGATATTAGCTAAGTTGTTAATTAATAATATTTCTTTGACCGTTTTTAATGTTTATGGCCCCACCACCTGATTGTTCCTTTTGGCCTATGATCACACAAAAATGTATTCAGTTTAGAGATGAAAATTTCATTTTAGGAGGTGACTGTAACCAAGTTGTTGACCCTTTCCTAGATCGCCAATCACAGACACGCTTTACACCCCATAGATCTCATAAACAATTTCTGGACACTATTTCCCAAACACATCTTGTTGACTCTTGGAGGCTCACTCACCCCGATTCTCTTGACTTTTCTTTTTTCTCTCCCCCTCACAACTCTCTCTCCCGCTTAGACTATATCTTTCTTTCTCAATCCTTATCTCAAAACTTGCTATCCTCTTCTATTGAACCTATCGTTATTTCTGACCACTCCCCAATCATAACTGAACTTGACCTACTTCCACCACATCCCAGGTCCTCCCGTTGGCGTTTCAACAACTCTCTTCTACTTGACCCTTTTTCTCTTCTTCTTTCACCACCTTTACTGACGAATTTTTTGACATTAATAATGTCTCTACTTCCTCCCCTTATATAATTTGGGACTCCTTTAAGGCTACTGCAAGGGGTTTCATTATAGACTTCGTCTCAAAAAAGAAGAAACGTTTTCTCCAGCAACATAAAGCCACCCTGGCCCACATCAAGGCTTTAGAACACAAATTCTATACCTCATCGGGCAACGCAGTCCTTCCAGCCCTGATTCGCGCTAAATTGGCATTCAATAAAACTTCGACTGACAACGCTTCTTCCATACTTCTCCGCAGTAGTGCTCGGTATTATGGTGGTCGTAATAAGGTTGGAAAACTCCTAGCAAACTATCTTAAATCTCGTAAAGATCGTACGCTGATTGATTCTGTTTATTCTGCGGACGGCTCTCTTCTTCATAAGGATCAAGATATCCTTAACGAATTTAAATTGTTCTATGAAGATTTATACACCCCGGAGTCCCCTCCATCTAGTTCCCTCATTCAATCCTATCTTGATGGAGTACCATCTTCATCCAGTTCTCATCTGAATCTGTCTGGTCTTGAGGTTGACCTTACTCTTAATGAACTTTCCTCTGCTTTGTCCGCTCTAAAGAAAGGGAAAACGCCTGGCCCTGATGGTTTTTCTGTTGAATTCTACCTACATTTCTCTAACTTACTCCTTCCTAAGATTTTAAATCTCTTTCATTTCTTTTTCTCTCTGGCAAAACAGAAGGTACCTTTCAAGAAGCCACAATTTGCCTTATCCATAAAGAGGGACGAGATCCTATGTTTTGCAAAAATTATAGGCCGATCTCTTTGGTTAATGTCGATTACAAACTTTTGCCAAGACACTTGCTTTACGTTTAGATCCTCTTTTACCTCATTTGGTTGGTAAGGAGCAATGTGGTTTTGTCAAAAGTAGGTTGACCTCGGATAATTCTCGTCTTTTTCTTAATGTTTTAAACAAAGTCCCCTCTCTTTCCACATCTTTAGCGGCCATTTCTGTTGATGCTGAAAAAGCATTTGACAGAGTAGATTGGTCATTTTTATTTACATCCTTGAAATGGCATGGATTTGGTCCCAAATTTATTTCTCTTATATCTTTGTTATATTCAGCCCCCAGAGCGTCAGTACTAGTTAACGGTTGTGTCTCGTCCTACTTTCACCTCCAGCGTGGTATCCGTCAGGGATGTCCTCTTTCCCCTCTTCTTTTTGTTCTTGCTCTTGAACCCTTTCTTTCCTCAATCCGCAACAATGCTTCTATTTCTGGTTTTTCGTACGGTGAGCAGCATTTAAAACTCTCTGCTTACGCAGACGACATCCTACTCGTTATTTCTGATCCTGACAAATCCATTCCCCCCTTATTACAAGAATTTGCTTCCTTTTCTCTTGTTTCTGGTTATAAAATTAATTCTGACAAAACAGAAATTCTTCCCCTCACTAAATTCTGTCTTCCTCATTCCTTTTCTTCCACTGGGTTTGCATGGAATAGTTGCAAAATCAAATATCTAGGTATATGGTTCTCCAATTCTATTGCCTCTTCTATTAAATTAAATATGACTGCGACCCTGTCTCGGATTGACAAATTACTTTCCTCTTGGAATCCTCTCTTTCTTTCATGGTGGGGTCGGTTGGACTCAATCAAGATGATGATTACTCCTATTTTGCTTTATACTCTTTCTATGCTTCCTGTTCACATTCCCGCCTGCTATTTTAAACAAATCGATTCTCGTCTAACTAAATTTCTTTGGCAAAATAAAAAATCAAGGATTTCTCTCTCTTCTCTTCGTAGAACAAAATCTAATGGTGATGTAAATTTTCCTAACTTTCGTTTATATCATAAGTCTTTTTGCCTTCGACAGGCCTCCAAGTGGCTCCTCTCTGACTACTCCCCTTCACTCCCTTATGGCTCTCCATTGAGCGAGCCCTATCATTACCGTTCTCTTTAAAGGAAGTCTTGGCCTTTTCTGCCAAAACTCCTCTTACCTCTCTCCCATTGTTTAAACATACCTGTTCTCTACTGAAACCTTTATTACATTCCAATCCTATCTCTAGAGAATCCTTTTTAGAATCTCCTATTTGGCACAACTTCCTCATTACTATTAATGGTAGACCTATTTTTTGGCACTCTTGGAGATCACGGGGTATAGCCTGGGTCAAGGACCTTTTGATGGTCTAACTCCTTGTTTATTTCCCCAGTTTCAATCCACTTTTCAATGTCCCCGCTCCTTTCTACAGAAATTTACTGCTCTAATGACGGTCATTCTTGATACTTTCTATTCTCTTCCTTCCTCACCCTTTCCCCTGCCTCTCATTCTCTTCTCAAAATTCTTCTCTTAGCACCTAAAGCATCTCCTATATATAAATATTTCTCAGCTCCTAATCCAGAACGTATCAAAACCAAGTTGGAACTTACATGGGAATCTGACCTGGGGTGTGAATGGTCTATTATTTTTTGGGACAAGCTTTGGTTGCGTTCTCTCAAAATCTCTCGTTCCGCTTCTCTTACTCAATCTATGTTCTTTCTCTATCATAGACTATATCATACTCCCACATCTATTGCTAAATTTTCTCACTCTACTAATACAAACTGTTGGACCTGTGGCTCCCCTAGTGCCGACCATCTTCATCTTCTTTTTCTCTGCCCTTCAGTCTCCTCTTTTTGGAAGAAAGTTTGGTCTTGTGTGTCTCGCCTATTTAATATCTCTATTCCCTATTCCCTTCCCCTACTTTTCTCTGGAAGTTTCTCTGATTCCATAGACCTTCTCTCTCATAAAAATGGTCTCTTTGACCTTATGCTCGCTTTGGCTTTCCAACACATTACTCTCAATTGGAAAACACTAACAAAACTCTCCATTCAACACTGGTGGAACAGCCTCTGTCATATGCATCGACTTGATATTGCTTTCGCCTCCTCTTGTAAACCTGTGCTCAATAGAGATCTCTTTTGGCTACCTCTTGTCACTTATTTAGATCATTTAGTATTAACTGATAACACTCGTTTAAATGCTGAAAATTTCAAGCCTCCTTGAACGTTTATTTTCTTCATTCCTTACCTTTTACAGTTCTTTGATCACCATGTACATTAACTTGATTAGTTTTATCTTTTTTATCCTGATGTAAGATGCAATTTTCTTAAATTTTAATTTATTAGCTTTGAAATGTTTACCTTCCTTCTCCCCCTTCTCCTTCCCTCCCCCTTATTCCCTCCCCTTATTCCCTTCAAAATTTAAAATAGCTTTCTTTTCTTCTTTACATAAACCTCTTATTTGATATGTTTTTTTCTCTCAGATTGCAGTAAATTTGTATCATTGGTTTCTTGTTATTTGTACTACCTTTATTCGAAATAAAGCTTTTTAAACATGAAAAATTACTATTCCCACTCCATGGAGTGCAACAGTAGGGAAAGTGTTGGATAGCGTAGGGGTAAAAATTACTATTCCCACTCCAGTGAGTGCAACAGTAGGGAAAGTGTTGGATAGCATAGGGGTTAAATTAACATACTTATTAATTAAATAATTTTTGTAAAATAAATAACATATTAATAATTAATGAACTAAAAATTAATAATAAATACCAATAAAATAAAATTAATATTTACTTAAATAACATTAAATTACTTTCCACCCTATTCCCCCATAATCACACAACCCGCTACACATAAAAAGAACACAATTAATGTAATTATCAATTAATCAATTAATAAAAATTAATTACCAATTAATAATAAATTAACAATAAATTAATTAACAATAACAATAGATAAAAAGTTATAATAAATTAATTATAATTAATATAATTATAAATTAATCAATTAATAAAAATTTATTACCAATTAATAATTAATTAACAATAAATTAATTATCAATAATAATAAATAAAAATAAATAAATTATTCAATTATAATTAAATTACTTCCCACCCTATTCCCCCATAAACCCACAACCCGCTACACATAAAACTTAACATAATTAATTTATTTATCAATTAATCAATTATTAAAAATTTATTACCAATTAATAATTAATTAACACTAAATTAAGTAACAATAACAATAAATAATGTTTTTAAAAATTATAATTAATATAATGATAAATTAATCAATTAATTTTTTAAATTACCAATTAATAATTATTTAACAATAAATTAATAATCAATAACAATAAATAAAACCATATTAATTAATTAATTATAATTAAATTACTACCCCCTATTCCCCTATAAACCCACAACCCGCTCTGATACTAAAACGCAAAATTTACTTAAATAAAATTACTAATTTCTAAACATTTAATACATATATTTAAAAATAGTAAAAATACATTACAAAAAATGTTAAACATACATATAAAATACATACTAAAATACATAACACTAATATAAATATCGATATTATTAACAACTATGTTTTTGCTAACGATATTACTTACTTCGATATTACTTACTTCGATATAAAAAAACGATATTACTTACCTTAAGGTCGATAATCTGGTCACCGATATTCTTGACATCGATATTCTGTCCCTGCGATATTAAAAACTCGATATTAGTGTAGGTCGATATAAAAAAATCGATATTTTGACTGCGCACCAAACTGAAGACAGCTGTGAGAGCCTAGAACTCAAGTAGCCAGCCGGCCAAACACCTCTGCATCCCCAAGCCCGTGTCCACAGAAACCAACTGTGTCCCCTTGCCCCAGAGACCCTCATGAGCCGAGCCCCCCTTTGGAATCTGCGGGACCTGACCCCAAGTCCTCACTTGCAGTCTTTTTGTTACAGGTACCTTTCTATTGACATTAACATGTAGCATTTGAGGCTACCAACGTGACCAGCACCTCTACACCCGAACACACCAGGGCAGGGAAACTCGAACTGCTGGTGTCTCTTTGGTCCTTTGCCCTTAAACACCTTAAGTCCTAAAAGGCACCCTCAAAAATCTTTCCCAAGCATATGTATGCAGTGTATGTTTCTCTCATATGATTACATTACCACGTTCGAGGCTCATACCTCAAAAACCATTATATGAGCATTTTACTGTAAAATCTATATTTCTGAAAGTGTTTACCTGATTCTGATGATCTTGGTGTCTAAAAATATATAAAAATATGTGCTATGTTTCTAAATTGGTCTCAAATGTCTTCTTGAGTGTGTCTCATTTATTGACTCTGTGTGTGTAAAAAATGCTTAATACTCCCCTCTGATAAGCTTAAGCTGGTCAACCACATTACCACAAATAGAGCACCTGGGATTATTAAAGGAAGCCCCTGTAAACCAATAACAGTTGTCTGGATGTTTTGCATTGTTTACCCCTACATTGGTACACTACATAAAAAGCCAGCTTCCTACACTGCTGGTGTGCCCTTTATCTCTTTTCTAATCCTTGATCTCTCTGCTTAGCCCCTGCCTTCTTTTCTTTCCGCCTGTGTACTTTCTCGCAATTCTATGCTCTGATCTCTCTGCTGTGCCCCTGCTCTCTCAGCCACTCCCAGTTTCTTCCCTCCCTGCAGACTCTTCCACTCCTACATTTGTATCATCTTTCTCTCATCTTATACAGTCTCTCATCTGTCCCCTGCTCCTTCGCCTTCCCTGCCTCCAGACTCTCTGCTATGTTCCAGGGCACAAGCCCTAAAGAAAAGAAGTGGGGGGACTAACCAAGTTAGGTGGCATGCAAGTGACATCATGGCATGTGGCATCGCATGTGGCATCACATGAAGTAGCATCACAACCCATGACCTCATAGGAAGTGACATCACAAGAAGTGACATCAGATCCTAAGACCTCATACATATTTTTAGCATGTCTATCATGAGTACATTTGAATGCATTACAGTATTTCACAAGTGAGATTTTGTTTAGGGGGTGTGCCAAAAAAATGACGCAACCTCGCTGCAAAACTCTGGGCCTCAATTTATACATTTAGGGGTCGATTCCGATTCGGGCAGGAAATCTCTCCGACCGAGCCGGACCCGGAGAGATTTCCGACCGAATCGGACTCTAGCAGCCCGACCGAACGAGTACGATGCGTACGTATGCTATCGGACTCGATTCGGTCGGACACCCATTGAAGTCAATGGGAGCCGGTCGTACAACGCGTACACGGGCTCCCATTGACTCAATGGGCATGACGCGAACAAGGGCGCCCCCTACAGCGGGTTCGCATTGATGCGGGTCGCGCCGTACATGCACGTGTAGGGGGGACCCATGGGTCCCCCCTGTGTGCGACTCGCACGGCTACGCATGCAGGGGGGTCCGACACGGACCCCTGAAGTCCGGCTCCGACTGCTCTTTGGAGCCGGACGGCGCGAGTCGGTCGGACTGTTCGAGGCGCGCATCGTACTGGCTCGGTCGGGAAACGTCTCCAATGCGCAGTGCGAGTCGTGTCCGTGCGAGTCGGTCGGAGCGGTTCGGACCCGCGAACGAGTCGGTCGGCGATTTCGCATACGCTCGCATCGTACTCGCTCGCCCGGACGCATGCACGAATCGGTCGGAAAATAGGCCTCCGAATCGGATCCGGTAAAGCCGAATCCGATTCGGTGCCATACCGGCCTAGATCGGAATCGTCCCCTTAGTTTTTAAAACCTTGGCACAAAGAAAATTGGCAAAAGGAGAAATGTGGCAGTTAATCTGTCCTGCTTAATTGGTTGCAAAGTCTGCATTTAAAAAAATCTTATGGGGTTAAGGCACCTGCTGCAGGGATCTTTATGTGCCAAGTAATCTCAGGGACTGATAATAATTGTAAAATAACTCTGGAGGTTAATGTATTTGCTGAGAGATCTGTGTTTTGTCTAATCTCAGTTTTGAATCAAAGTAGCAGAGAGGGTTAATAAGCCTCCTGCAAAGCAAATCATGTAACATGCTGATGACAGATTTTTATTTTATGTAGCTAGGTAAGTGGGTTACTACTTTTAACACAGAGATCCTTTTGTTACTTGCTGTTCATAAATTGTAATCCTTCTAATATAGCACAGTGAGCTATGAAGGACAAGTGGCTCCTACACCTTGTAACCCTCACTGTCATATGTAACACATTATGTACATTGATTTATACATATATGATTTATTGTCAATGTATAAAGTGTAAGTGTGATATAAAGCGCTCTGCCACCCTGCATTGGGATGAGTAGTGCTATAGCGCTATAAAAGAAATACAACAAAATAGTGGTATTTATATTGTTATTTGTGTAAATATTGGGACAGACCAACACATTTGTCATTCTTACAGTACGTGCATATCTCTTACTACAGGTACTGTGAGTAATAAGCTGTGTTCCTTTGTTTCCCTTCCATTGCATTTAGGTGTGAGGCTTCCAATGGGTCCCAGCCAAGATACTCCAACAAAAGGCAAGGTGATGGCCCCTTAACTTCGGCCTTTGTTGTGAGTCCAGATGGAATCTGATAAGCCCCTCCCCGCCTGCACGTTGCTGCTCTAAATGAAAGCAGACAACATGCAGGTGTTGCTGAATGTGTCCCGGTGTCTGAAAATTACAACGGGATATATTAGCATATTTCCGAGGGACGCAATCTCTTCCAGGGCAGACGGCGTCCACCCTATGAAAAGAGTGGGTTGACGCCATCTACCGCATGTACCCTAGACTTGTTCTATTCTCTCACATTGGTGTCCTGTGCTCTGTGTTACTTTCTCTGCCTTGTCACCTGGTCCCTCTGTACCCCCACCTTACCTCTCTACTGTTCTGCTCCCCTTTTCACTATTTTTTTAGACTCTGTCTCGGTTGTGCCTATGTTCCTATTGTCATTGTGTCTCTGTTTTGCTCCTTGCTCCCTCTCCTCTGACCCTTATGTCTCAGTTCACTCCTCTCTTATCTCGTTTCTATCTGTCGTTGCCTCTGTCCTCTCACACTGGCCTCTGCCCCTGCTGACTCTGATCTCTTCCTTTTCGTCTCTTCCCAATCCTGTGCTGCCTCTGTTGTGTATCCCTGTTCTCTCTGTTCTCCCTCCTTCTGTGTCTCTTCTGTCCCCTGATGCCTCTTCTCCGTTCTCGTGACTGCCGCCTCCCCTCAATGCCCTGCTGTATCTCATTTGTCCCCTGCTGTTTCTTTTCTTTGCCTGTCGTCTCTTCTTATCTCATGCTGCGCCTGTTCTATCCCCTCTTCCTGTCTTTTCTATATTCCGTTTCTACTCCTGCCTCTTTTCTCTCCCCTGCTGTTTCTTCTCTGTCCGTGTCCTCTGTTCACTTCCTTGATGATTGTCACATTTTTTCTAGCTGTCTCAGCACTCTTCCCTGGTGTCCACGATGCTCATCACCATGATGGGACACACTTATATGCCCTGTTCTCTTTTCCCTCCAGTCTGCCACTTCTCAGACATGGGTCTTATCTCAAGTATCACATCACCACCAGCCACCTACCTGGACATCACACATACACAGCCCCCCTCCGCACACAATAAGAAAGAACTGGCTGTGCAGTCCCAACACACCTGCTGCATTACTACCAGTACTTAATTTGTAAAAAATTAAGTGCCAGGGCCCTCATGAGAAGACCACTGCAGCTTGTACCACCCATTAGCCCTGCCAGAACTGCCAATGACCATACCAACACAACTACTAACCATCACACTCCTATAAGTGTGACAGTTCACACTATTCCAGATGCCCAGCTCTATAAGGATGGCTTGGGCAGCAGGTGTTAGTCCTTTTAATGTATATTGAATTAAAAACAACTGTTGTATTGTTCATTTCCAAATTAAACAGACAGCGCCACCATGTGGCAGACTGTCTTAAGTGCCGGTGTTCACAATAAAGGGCCGGAAACCACTGGCCCAAATTAAGCACTGGTTACTGCACATACACTGACACTTATATAGGCTGCACATTGGCTGTACACTTTCCACAGTGGCAGTAGAGACACATCCTAAATGACTGTGCGCACACACCAAGGCCTTGTGTTATTTGAGATGTCATCAGTGATGTCACTGACCATGTCATGAGTGATGTAAAATGTGACGTCATCAGCAGGGCATTGCGGGGGCACGAGTTATAGTTAGCTCAATGAACTATAACAGCCGAATTTCTCTGGTTTTGTACGAGTGAAATGTCCAACGAACTATAACGTCCCAGAAATCTGTGTTTTTTTCAGTGAATTTCTGAGGTTTTTTAAATGCTAATTTCTAACTATAACGTCCCTGAAACCTCTGTTTTTTTCGGTGAATTTCAAAGGTTTTTAACTGCTAATTCCTAACTATAACGTCCATGAAACTTCTGTTTTTTTCAGTGAATTCGTAAGGTTTTTTAAATGCTAATTTCTAAATATGCCTACATAGGTAGGACATGTGCAGAAAGATGAAGAAAGGCGCAGAAAATAGCAAGAGAAGTGCAGAAAGAGGTAACAGAAGTCCAGAAAGAGGAAGAAAGGTGCAGAAAGAACCAAGAGATGTGCAGAAAGAACCAACAGAGGTGCAGAAAGAGACCTGCTTTGACTGTACCTTACAACAAACTCATACAAAGTACCCTAATCACTAATCCTTCTCCGAAGATGTCTTAAACCTCACTTTTCTCTTGAAGGTTCACTATTAATCGACTGCTCAGAATGTTAGGCCTACCAAATATAAAACAGCAATCCTAAGCATATCACTGTTGTAAGTCTGACCAAGTTTGTGAAGGTATGCATGATTGTCTATACTTTTACCTAGTGACATGTTAAATTAAAATAAACATACAAACACTTAAATACCTGTGTTTCAAACAGCATACTCTGTAAATTTGTGTAAAAGAAGGTGTATGCATTTCTTTCTGCTCACAATACAGGGCATATGGGTATTCAATAGTATATTTGAGGGGCTCTATAACACATGTATACATAAGACATGTCTGCCTGTGCAACCGAATGACAGAGCAGAACTGAGAAGATTTGACCACCTATTGGAGAAGTTACCCGCTTTTTAAGCTACCATCTTCAGATGCATAACACATGTAAGAATACATATACAAGTAGACATATACCTCAGTCACGAGAGCACGCAGACCTTTAAACTTGACAGCTTGCACTTCCCATTTGAGTACAGAAGGAGGCAAGAGAAGTACAGAAACAGGCAAAAGAGGTGCAGAAAGAAGCAAGAGCAGTGCAGAAAGAACCAACAGAGGTGCAGAAGGAGGCAAGAGGGGTGCAGAAAGAGGCAAGAGGGGTGCCGAAATTTGCAAGAAAGGTGCAGAAAGGAGCAACAGAGGTGCGGAAGGAGACAAGAGAACTGCAGAAAGAGGGAAGAGAGTTGCAGAAACAGGCAAAATGGGTACAGAAACAGGGAACAGGTGGGCAGACTGAGGCAAGAGAGGTACAGAAAGAGGGAAGAGCGATGCAGAATGCGGCAAGAGGGATCCAGAAATTTGGAACAGAGGTGCAGAAAGAAGCAAGAGCAGTGCAGAAAGAACCAACAGAGGTGCAAAAAGAGGCAAGAGGGGTGCAGAAAGGGGTAGGAGAGGTGCACAAAGAGGCAAGAGGGGTACAAAAAGAGGCAGGAGGGGTGCAGAAAGAGGCAAGAGAAGTGCAGAAAGAAGCAACTGAGGTACAGAAAGAGGAAAGAGTGGTGCAGAAAGAGGGAAGAGAGGTGTAGAAAGAGGCAAGAGATTTGCACAAAGAGGGAAGAGTGGTGCAGAAAAAGGCAAGAGGGGTGCAGAAAGAAGCAAGTGAGGTGCAGAAAGAGGTAGGAGAGGTACAGAAAGAGGCAAGAGAGGTGCAAAAACAGGCAAGAGAAGTGCAGAAAGAGGCAAGAGAATTGCTGAAAGAAGCAACAGAGGTGTAGAAAGAAGCAAGAGAAGTGCAGAAAGAGGCAAGTGAAGTGCAGAAAGAGGCAAGAGAGGTGCAGAAAGAGGGAAGACGAGTACAGAAAGAGACAACAGGGGTGCAGAAAGAAGCAAGACAGGTGCAGAAAGAAGCATGAGAAGTGCAGAATGAAGCAATGGGGGTGCAGAAAGAGGCAAGAGAAGTGCAGAAAGAAGCAACAGAGGTGCAGGAGGAGGCAAGAGAACTTCAGAAAGAGGCAAGAGACTTGCAGAAACAGACAAAAGAGGTACAGAAAGAGGGAACAGGGGTACAGATAGAGGCAAGAGAGGTACAGAAAGAGGTAAGAGGGGTGCAGAAAGAGGCAAGGCGGGTGCAGAAATTTGCAAGAGTGGTGCAGAAAGAAGCAAGAGCAGTGCAAAAGAACCAACAGAGGTGCAGAAAGAGGCAAGTGAGGTGCAGAAGGGGGCAAGAGAACTGCAGGAAGAGGCAAGAGAGTTGCAGAAATAGGCAAAAGGGGTGCAGAAAGAGGGAACAGGTAGGCAGACTGAGGCAAGAGAGGTGCAGAAAGAGGGAAGAGGGGTGTATAAAGAGGCAAGAGGGATGCAGAAATTTGGGACAGAGGTGCAGAAAGAAGAAAGAGCAGGGCAGAAAGAACCAACAGAGGTGCAGAAAGAGGCAAGAGGGGGACAGAAAGAGGCAAGTGAAGTGCAGAACGAAGTAAAAGAGGTGCAGAAAGAGGCAAGAGAACTGCATGAAAAGGCAAGAGAAGTGCAGAATGAGGCAGGAGAGGTGCACAAAGAGGCAAGAGGGGTACAGAAAGAGGCAAGAGGGGTGCATAAAGAAGCAACAGAGGTGCTGAAAGAGGCAAGAGGTGTGCAGGAAGAGGCAAGAGAAGTGCAGAAAGAAGCAACAGAGGTGCAGAAAGAGTCAAGACAAGTGCAGAAGCAAGCAAGAAAGGTGCAGAAAGAGGGAACAGGGTGCAGGGGTGCAGAAAGAGGCAAGAGGGATACATAAATTTGCAATAGAGGTGCAGAAAGAAGCAAGAGCAGTGCAGAAAGAAGCAAGAGAAGTGCAGAAAGAAGCAAGAGAGGTGGACAAAAAGGGAAGAAGGGTGCAGAAATAGGCAAGAGGGATGCAGAAATTTGCAAAAGAGGTGAAGTGCAGAAAGTACCAACAGAGTTGCAAAAAGAGGCTTATGACATATTGATCCACGCAGTACCATTTGCTTCTATAGAATCTTAGGGTCTCCCACTGGCGTGCTTGCTGCAGGGAGTGGAGAGGTACGCTGTGTGGGCACATATGCACTGTGAAATGCCGGTCTGTCTTCAGGTCCCTCTGACCCATGACGTGAGCCTTGTAAACCATTGCAGAAGCCTGTCCTGCGGTACTGTCACTTGCTAAGCATCTACATGCATTGTACCAAAGAGCTCGGGGACAAGATGGCATGATTTCACAAATGTTTAGAGTTAGGTACAAAACAAGCAGGAGAATTAGAAAAAATATATATATATAATGAGAATAAAACAGGAACATATAGAAAAGGCAAGGGGGCATGAGGAGGCTGACAGTTGGAGTGTTCGAAAAAGGCAAGTAAAGTAGAAAACAGAGAAGATGCACACATAGAAAATGGGAAAAGATGGGCAGAGGGGCAGGAGGGGAAAAGAGACAGAGTGGTCAACTGTCACAAAAGGCAAGCAGAAAAGATTAAGATAGATAGAAAATGAGACAAGACAGACAGAAACAAAGGTAACAAGGGAAACACGCAGATAAAAAAAATTAAAATCACAACAAAGAGACAGTTACAGTGAGCTATGGCTAAAGCGGAGGCAGGCAGATAGAAAAAAAGGCAAAAGGATGAACGAATATTCAGACGGACAGGTGCCACGCAGCAAAGAGACACAGGAAGGCAGATAAAAGGCGGAGAAAAGCTAGCTATAGAAAAAGTAAAAGCAAACAGAGAATGACAACAAGGCAGGCAAACAGTTAAAGAAGGGATACACACAAGTAAACCAAGAGGGGAAAATTAAGAAAGGCAGTATAAGGGACAGATACAATAATATAAAAAAACAGGCAGTTAAAAAAAGACAAAAAATAGGTTTAACCAGGCAGACAGACGAATACAAAAATGATGAAAGACAGACTGAAAAGTAGAACAACCATTAAGCAGTAGGACAGAGAATGAGCAAACGGCACACAGACACAAAAGGGTAAAAAAGAAATTTGGCAAAAGACAAATGGAATGACAAGCGGATGGGAACTCAGACAGAAAATGGCAACCACACATTCGGGCAGCCATGCACAGCTTGAACATAGGAGAGTCGGGCAGATAGAGAGAAAACAAGAAAAGCAGATAGAAAATGTCGAAAAGACAAGCGCTACTGATGTGCAGCGGATGATAAAAGGGGGAAGATAGGTCGGTTGAAAGACTTAAAAAGCAGAAGACAGGCTTCTAGATAGAGGGGAGGGCAAATAGAAAAATACATAGATTGAAAAACGTTTGCAGCTAGTGGATGGCAGAAGGACAGATACTAGCATAAAAGGGAAATGGAGTGAAACCAGACTGAGATGATAACAGAAAGACCGGTGGGAAGCGAATAACAAAAACACTCTTAGAAAGAAAGAAAAAGACAGGCAGAAAGACAAACAACCGAAAGCTAGAAGAAACACAAGTACATTTTGCAAAGAATGAATGAGTTGTGTGTAAAACACCAAATGCACACCCTACTCCCAATTCACAATGGAGGCAGAAATTTAGAATACAAAACTTTATCGAAAATAATTAAAAGCCCCTGTTGAAAATAATGTTCTACAGCAAAAAGTGTGGGAGTTTTTTCGCCTTCTGCTTCTTTGATGCAGGCATGGTGTGCCTTCTGTTCCCCTACACATGCTGACCACAGGATATTTTTTTGCTTCAGCCACGAAAAGAATGCAGCAGTTCTTAATGTGCGTAATATCTATATAGTTACACATATAAGTAGGCCATGGTTTCTTCGAAATGATTAACAATCTTAGCATACGAAGGGGTTCTATGGAACTGTATGGTATACTAGTAGATGTAATGTCCCTCCGAGCAGCTGCTAGTGTGCGGCGTGAGGCGATGCGCCGATAATGCAGGTGTACTGCCATGTGACACGTATCACATGGTGCGTGCCAACTGAGGGGGCAGCTCGCAGAAAATCAGTGAGTTTAGGTGCTGTCGAAACTACCGCGAGTTTGGGGGAAAGAAATAAACAACATCCACAGAATAGTGAAAGCAGTATCCACAGAGTAGTACAAGGGGTCAAAAATACAGGGGGGAATAAAAATTGGATAGCTGCTCTGTAAGTTAAAGAAGGAGTTTGTGCCTAACATGTCAATAAATTATTGCACAAAACATGGGGTAGAGTCGACTTCATCATCGCATATAACATTTAGCTAAACCATGGGCTTTCTTCATTTAATATTTAAATTTTTAATGTATTGAGCCATAAAAGGGGCATTCTATATATAATAAATGCCCTTTAAGGCATAGTGTGCGACGTAAATTATTTAAAAAAAAAAAAAAAAATGAAGAAAAGAGGAGGCAACCCGGGCTAGTTCCCAAGTTTCAGATGAAGAGCAGTATATATATATATATTCACTGAAAAAACCATAGGTTTTAGGGACAGTTATAGTTAGTTGGACATTTCACTCGTACAAAACCATAGAAATTCCCCCGTTATAGTTAGTTCAGCGAACTATAACTCGCGTCCCCGCAATGCACTGCTGATGACGTCACATATTACATCACTCATGACATGGTCAGTGACATCACTGATGACATCTCTGATGACATCACTGATGACATCATCCAGTGACTGTGTGTTTCTGTAAAGTTTAAATATGTTTAATATATATAGGGAAAGGCGTATTGAAGAATGAGTGGGTGTATAAGTGTCTGAATGGATGATTTAGTACGTGCGTGACTGACTCTACAAGTGAGTGATTAAACGTATCTTACTGAATGCATGGGTTAGTGACTAAACTGTGTGAATGTCTGTATCCGTCTGTTTGTTGGTGTGTAAGTGGATGCATGGATTTGCGAATAGCTACATGAGTGTCTATATGGGTCATTGATTGGTTCTATGAGTATCTGTATGGCTGCCTGAGTGTTTGTGTGGGTGGGGTGTGTGTGACTCTGTACATAGATGTGTGAGTGGGTGATTCACTGGGTGCATGATTTCAAGAGTGCATCTGTGATGGACTGCTTGGGTGGGTGAGTGTGTGTATGGGTGTGTTAGTGAGTGAATGTATATCTCAGTGGTACATGTGCGAGTAACTACATATGTAAAAGGCAGTATATATGTGTGTTAGAGTATTTAAATGGCTATAAGTGAGAGTGTGTGATTGTGAGAGTGGCTGTATGGATGCATGTGTGCTTGTATCAGTTATTGTATAAGAGCGTAAGAATGTGCTAGTATTTGTATGAGTAAGTGAGGTGGTGTGTGTATAACTGTATAGGTGAGTAAATGGGTGTGTGGTACATTTTTGCATGACTGACTAGGTGTGTGAGTACCTCTATGTATGAGTGGCGGTGTGTGAGTGTTTATATAGGTGTATGAGTGCATATGATAGTCCTGTACTGAGTGACTGTAAGTATGAGTGACTGTACGGGTGAGTGAGTAGATGTGTGTGTGTAGACCTAAGAATCAGTGAGTGGGTATGTAGTTATTGGTATTGGAGTGTGTATGGTTTTGAGAATGGCAGTCTGTAATTTAGAGTGGGTGTATCAAAAGTTATATTAGGGTGTGAGAAGATGCATGAAATTATCACATGGATGATGTCATCAGTGATGTCATTTGAGATGTCATCAGTGATGTCATCAGTGATGTCACTGACCATGTCATGAGTGATGTAATATGTGACGTCATCAGCAGTGCATTGCGGGCGCGAGTTATAGTTAGCTGAACTAACTATAACGGGGAATTTCTATGGTTTTGTACGAGTGAAATGTCCAACTAACTATAACTGTCCCTAAAACCTATGGTTTTTTCAGTGAATTTCAAAGGTTTTTTAAATGCTAATTTCTAACTATAACGTGTCTGAAACCTATGGTTTTTTCAGTGAATTTCAAAGGTTTTTTAAATGCTAGTTTCTAACTATGCCTACAGAGGTAGGACATGTGAAGAAAGAAGAAAAAACGCACAGAAAGAAGCAAAAGAAATGCAGAAAGAAGCAACAGAAGTCCACAAAGACGAAGAAAAGTGCAGGAAGAAGCAAAAGATGTGCAGAAAGAACCAACAGAGGAGCAGAAAGAGGCCTTGTTGCAAAATCATCCTGTGCCCACAACTTTTCAGACGGGTACTGGTGGTAACTGACTCTGACTAACCAGAGCCAGTGCTATGCTAAAAGACACTTAGAATACAGTGAAAACACCTACATACACTAGGGAACACTATGCGTTGGGGTACCCCTGTGATTAGCATGACCTCCTCTGTAAGTCCCTAGTACATAATAGGGCAGGGGGATTAAAACTACCTCTTAAAACGCGTGTGCAAACGCGCCCCGTGGCGCGTTTTAAGTTGCAGGGATTAAGTCCCCTTGAATCCTGAGGGTCCCTGGGGCCCAACTAGCCCCCAGGTACCTACAGTTAGGACCACAGAGCTGAGTTGCAGAGAGGCGTTCCGAGGCCACGCACCTTTTTTCACCTCTTTGCAATGCAACTCTGTTGTGCTTACTGAAGGTACCTGGTGGGCTAGTTAGCCCCCAGGGTCCCTCAGGATTCAAGGGGAATTAATTCCCCAACTTAAAATTCACCACAGGGCGGGTTTGCGCACATGTCACCTGAGGCCCCACCCCCTCCCTTCACCACTGTGCAAACGCGCCCCGTGGCGCGTTTTAAGTTGGGGGATTAGGTCACCTTGAATCCTGAGGGTCCCTGGGGCCCATCTAGCCCACCATGTACTTCCAGTAAGCACCCAGGGCTTGCGTTGCAACGCCTGTAACAAATTGTGCAGTTGTGTTTAGGTAGTGAAGGGGGTCGTGCTGGGGGTAGTGTTTTAGGGTTTAGGGTAGTGCAGTGGTGTTTGTGTAGTGTAGGGGGTCATGCTGGGGGTAGATTTAGGGTTTAGGGTAGTGCAGTGGTGTTTGGGTAGTGTAGGGAGTCGTGCTGGGGGCAGTGTTTTAGGGTTTAGGGTAGTGCAGTGGTGTTTGGGTAGTATAGGGGGTCGTGCTGGGGGTAGTGTTTTAGGGTTTAGGGTAGTGCAGTGGTGTTTGGGTAGTGTAGGGGGTCGTGCTGGGGGTAGTGGTTTAGGGTTTAGGGTAGTGGAGTGGTGTTTGGGTAGTGTAGGGGGTACTGCTGGGGGTAGTGTTTTAGGGTTTAGGGTAGTGCAATGGTGTTTGGGTAGTGTAGGGGGTACTGCTGGGGGTAGTGTTTTAGGGTTTAGGGTAGTGCAGTGGTGTTTGGGTAGTGTAGGGGGTCATGAGGGGGAGTGTTTTAGGGTTTAGGGCAGTGCAGTGGTGTTCGGGTAGTGTAAGGGGTCGTGCTGGGGGAGTGTTTTAGGGTTTAGGGTAGTGCAGTGGTTTATGGGTAGTGTAGGGGTTCGTGCTGGGGGTAGTTATTTAGGATTTAGGGTAGTGCAGTGGTGTTTGTGTAGTGTAGGGGTAGTGTTTTAGGGTTTAGTGTAGTGCAGTGGTGTTTGTGTAGTGTAGGGGTCATGCTGGGGGTAGTGTTTTAGGGTTTAGGGTAGTGCAGTAGTGTTTGTGTAGTGTAGGAGGTCGTGTTTTAGGGTTTAGGGTAGTGCAGTGGTCTTTGGGTAGTGTAGGGAGTCGTGCGGGGGTAGTGTTTTAGGGTTTAGGGTAGTGCAGTGGTCTTTGGGTAGTGTAGGGGGTCATGCGGGGGGTAGTGTTTTAGTATTTAGGGTAGTGCATTGGTGTTTGGGTAGTGTAGGGGGTCATGCGGGGGTAGTGTTTTAGGGTTTAGGGCAGTGCAGTGGTGTTTGGGTTAGTGTAGGGGGTCGTGCTGGGGGGAGTGTTTTAGGGTTTAGGGCAGTGCAGTGGTGTTCGGGTAGTGTAGGGGGTCGTGCTGGGGGGAGTGTTTTAGGGTTTAGGGCAGTGCAGTGTTGGTCGTGCTGGGGGGAGTGTTTGAGGGTTTAGGGCAGTGCAGTCGTATTCGGGTAGTGTAGGGGGTCGTGCTGGGGGTAGTGTTTTAGGGTTTAGGGCAGTGTAGTGGTGTTCGGGCAGTGTAGGGGTCATGCTGGGGGTGGTGTTTTAGGGTTTAGGGCAGTGCAGTGGTGTTCGGGCAGTGTAGGGGGTCGTGCGGGGGTGGTGTTTCAGGGTTTAGGGCAGTGCAGTGGTGTTCGGGCAGTGTAGGGGGTCGTGCAGGGGTGGCGTTTCAGGGTTTAGGGCAGTGCAGTGGTTTTTGGGCAGTGTAGGGGGTAGTGCAGGGGGTGGTGTTTCAGGGTTTAGGGCAGTGGTGTTCGGGCAGTGTAGGGGGTCATGCTGGGGGTGGTGTTTCAGGGTTTAGGGCAGTGCAGTGGTGTTCGGGCAGTGTAGGGGGTCTTGCTGGGGGTAGTTGTAGGAGAGTAGGATCTGCTTCACATGGGTACCCCCACTTTTTGCTGATGCTTCACTGTTTTTCGACATTAGTCTGGCTGGGGCCCTGCTAATCAGAACCCCAGCCTAGCTGCTTCCTCTCTAAAATGGTTTCCATGTGCCTTAGGCACATCTCTGATTGGGATCTGGAGTGCCCTTATAAGTCCCTAGTATATGGTATACTATGTACCAAGGGCATAGGTACATCAGAGGCCTGCCAGGGGCTGCAGCATGTATTATGCCACCCCTGGAAGGCCATCCAAACTGACACCACAGGTCTGCTACTGCAGCCTGGGTAAGGTGGTGCATGCACCCCTTACTGTGATATAGGTTACCTATATCACGAAATACATACACACATATAAACCTATAAGTCACTCCTAAGGCAGGCCTTATCAATCCTAAAGGCAGAGTGCGTGGTTCCTATGTGAGAGGGTGCCCCTGCATGAGCAGGGCCCCTCTGCAGCGTTCGGAGACCATCTCTGGTGCTGTTTGTAGTGCAGCCTGACCATATACTCTTAAGCGCATTATATCCTCGCGGTAAAATGCTAACTTTGGAATGGCTGCACCTAAACATGTCGTGTTTGGTGTCAAACATCTTGGAATACTACCCCCGCCAATCCTGGCGGCGGGGTAGCATTCCACCCTTCTAGAGGGAAAGACATGTTAACTCTGACGAGTCCGGTAACTTCTTTCCAGAGCCCTGGCATCACAAAATGGATGCTGCTGCCACAGACACGAGTCTGGCCTCCTGCTGCTGGACGAAACTCCGGCAGGGAGGCCTGGACAATAGGTTTCCTGTCCCAGGGAGGTGTGACCACCTCCCCAGACAGGATAATGTGTATTGGGGCTGGGCGGGAGCACTTTCGGGTGCTTTGAAGTCCTGCACTGGGGGCACATTTGGTGTCCCTGTGCAAACCCCAGTTCAAACCGGATCAGGGGCTTGCAGCCCCTGCTTTGGCGCGAACTGGACAAAGGGAAAGGGGTGTAGCCACCCCTCTGCCCTGACCCACCCATAGGTGGGGCCACAGAGTAGTCCAACCCCTATTTTTAGAATAAAGGTAGGAACCCAGTCCTTAGGACTTTAGATTATACCTGGACGAAACTCTGAAACTGAATCCTGGACCTTCGACGCTCTACGACAAGATTAGAGGACTGAAGAATCTCCCTTGGGGTCAAGGAGTGACTCCCCTGCTTGGCAGGCACCAAAGAAGCATCTGTCCGGTTCGCATTTCTGAAGCTCCCGTCAGACGCCGAAGTCATCGCATCACCAGAGGTGGATTCTCAGACTTCCCTGAGGCTACCCTGAGTCCCCAGCAAAGCTGAGGCCCGTGGCTATTGTGGGTGACTTGAGACCGTGACCCCTGGACACCGAGCACATTTGCAAGTGCATCATCTTCTGGGTCTCCCAAGAAGTCGTGCTTTGGGCTCCGAGTAGCCCCAGCCTCCAGCACCACCTGCACCGAAGATCACTGGCCCCCACTCCACGAGTGTCCTGTAAGCCAGATCCACGTGCGGCGTCACGAGGCTCCTTCACGGTCGCTAGCCCGCTGGCTAGTAGCCCTTAACGAAGGCCAATCCTTTTCTTACTTGGTATCCTGGTTGCTCCAGGCCTGCCCTCACTTACCCTCGCTGGGTGAGTTCCACAGACCTTGCTGGTCTGCACCATCGACGATCTACATCTTCACCGAGACTTGCCGTTGCCAAGGCTTGTTGGGTCCAATCCGGTCGCCGACACCTCAGCACTCGACAGACGTCGTGTACCAGCCCGAATCCTGCTCCTGGTCGCCGACAACGCCTCCCGGACCTCGTGGCTGAAGAGTCAAGACGACCGTCAACGCACCTGAAGCACTCGACATCGGTGGGCATCTGTCCATCGCCTTCCTGGTCACTGGCTAGTGACCCAGACTCTGTCCCCTCTGCTTTCAGGTTCACCAGAACTCCGATCCACTCTTGGATCCACCCGGACACTTTTCTCTTGGCCGCCAGCAGCACTTTGCAGCAGATCGCCATTCGAATCGACGACGAAACCCGACCCCGAAAGGCACCTATGCACCCGGCTTCCCTGGGTGAGGTAACACGAGTACTCCGGTGCTCCCGTGGGTAGAGACTCTTCAAAGTCCTAGATCTCAAAGGGTTTTGTCCTAGTCCTCTTTTAAGTGTCCCTTTCCTCTATTTTCCCGATCCCGACTTTCTCCATAGAAGTTAACGACGTATCGCGGTTGTGTATTTACACTGCACGCGTCTCCCGAGGGTCCCCTGTGTCACTACCTTGGGTGGTTCCTTGTGGTCCAAGCACTTCTAGAGGCTCTAGGCCTAGTGTCTAGTTCAGTCGTGGTTCGCATACCACTTTATTGGTATATGGTTTGGTACGCCCCTAGGGCCCAAACGTGTATTTGTGGTATTACTGTAATTTAATATCTTATAACTTATGTACTTCGAACTCTAGCCTCATAAAGAGACTAGAGGGGTGTGTTTAGCAATAAATACATATATTTTGAATATATACCTGGTGTGGTGCTCTTTCATTTGGTCACTCAAGAGATTATAGACTGGTAAAACAAGCTGCTTTACATTCCTTCAAGACTTAGCCTGAAGGCTGCTCTCCATAGCTACCACTAGGATAGCTTTCAATAAGGTTGTCTTTAACCTATCTCCAATAAGGGGTTGTTTGGACTGGTGCAAGGTGCCCACTATAATTAGTGGACAGCATATACCAGGCCAACTTACCACATTGGTGGCAGCGTGTGGGATTCCAGCTTGCTATTGTTTTACCAGATAATCTCAATTGAATTGATCAACTGAAAACCACTAAAGGTACCTAAGGTACATATAATTTAAGCTTAGAATAACAGTAAGTTCTACTGAACTTAGAGTTGTGTGTTAAGGGATAGCACAACCCTTTCTACAACTCAAGAGAGTTTAGTAGGCCACACTAGAGTAGGTAGTGCATACACCACACCACACTAGTAATGTCTTTAAGGGCAGGATCCAAAGAATCCTTGCAGGAAGCCATTGAGCTTCCACCCTCCAAGTATGATACACTCCCATTCTTGGAATTGAGAGCTTTATGTAACTTGAGAAAAATAAGGACAGGCCAAAGCCCCACCACCCAACACCTCAAGGAGCTGTTGGTGGCTTATGACCTTAGTAAGCCTGTAGGGACTGAAGGGGTAGGAGCTGAGGATGGGGCAGGAGAAGAGGAGGACGCCAGGGGTACCAATACCCCCAGCCCCCCCTCTGAAACTGGCCAGGAGGGTGACAATGACCCTGACCTGGAAAACCCAATCCCTCCTGTGGACGATGATGAGGATGATCAAGATGACACCCTCTTTGTCCCCCCAGGAAGGATTAAGAGTGTGCCCAGGAAGTCTAGATCTCCTTCTCAGGAGTCTAACCACTCTGGCACCTCTATAGGGAGCTCTGTCTCATCTCACAGGAGGGAATCCTCTCATGAGAGGAGAGACCAGACTGGTCCAGTATGAGGAAACTCAGCTGGAGATCAGAAAAAAGCAATTGGCTTTAGATAGGGAATCCCTAGATCTCCTTAGAGAGAGAAGAAAGTTGGGACTAGAGTCCCATGGTGGCAGCCATGTCCCTAGAGACAGGGAAAGGTCCTATGACCATAGGAACCTGAGCAAGATTGTCCCTCCCTACCAGAGTGGGGATGATATCCACAAATGGATAACTGCTTTAGAGAGGGCCTGTAAAGTACAGAAGGTCCCTCAGGAGCAGTGGGCAGCAATCTTGTGGCTCTCCTTTGCTGACAAAGGTAGAGATAAGCTCCTCACTGTTAGAGAGGAGGATGCTGATAATTACAAGGTCTTGAAGAGTGCTCTTATTGATGGGTTTGGCCTAACCACTGAACAGTACAGGTTGAAGTTCAGAGACACCCAAAAAGCACAGACTCAAGACTGGGTAGACTATGTGGATTGTTCTGCCAAGGCTCTGGAAGGCTGGTTGATGGGCAGTAAGGTGTGTGACTTCTCAGGATTGTACAATCTGATAATGAGGGAGCAGATTCTTAATAACTGTCAAAATCAGCTGTTGCATCAGTACCTGGTAGACTCTGATCTGACCTCTCCCCAAGAATTGGGAAAGAAGGCAGACAAATGGGTCAGAACCAGGGTGAAGCAGAAGGTACAGAACCAAGGTGGGGAAACCAAGAAGCAAGATGCTAAAAACTCTGACAAGGGTGGGGAGAAGGGTAAAGATCAAAAGTCTTCATCAGGCCCCCAAAAATCTTCTTCTGGTGGGGATTCACAGTCTACCAAAGGGAAAGGCCAAAGAAAACCATGGTGCAAGGTCTGTAAGCAAAAGACCCACTGGACCAGTGATTGCACCAAGTCCAAAGACTCCAGTCCAGCACCCACCAATGCCCCTAAGGCACCTGTTCCCCCTAGTACAGTTGGTGGAAGTGCTCCAGCAAAGGGTTTAGTAGGGTTCACCCTGGGAACTGAGTTGGGCTCTGACTTAGTCAGAGAACTGACTCAGGCTGTGTTAGTCTGTGATGGAGGCATGGATGTGACCTCCACTGTGAGTCCCAGTAATCTGGGCAAGTACAGACAACAGCCTTTAATCAATGGACGTGAGGCTTTGGCATTTAGGGACACAGGGGCAAGTGTCACAATGGTGACACAAGACCTTGTGCTTCCTGGGCAAGTTATGCTTGGTGAGATGTACCAAGTGACCAATGCTAGCAATGTCAGAACAGACCATACTCTGGCAGTTGTTAACTTCTCCTGGGGAGGGGTAACTGGCCTTAAGAAGGTTGTGGTAAGTGCAAACCTACCAGTCGAATGCTTGCTTGGCAATGACTTAGAGACTTCTGCTTGGGCAGAAGTGGAGCTCAGGACCCATGCAGAAATGCTGGGGATCCCTGCAGATGTGTTTGCTGTGACCAGGTCACAAGCCAAAATGTCTAGCACTGAACAGGCCTTGGATTCTGGAAGAATGGACCAAGTGCCTTCCAAGAGGAGGAGTAGTAGGGTTAAGGCAGTGCCTTCCCCTTGGCTCAGGAGGAAGATCAGTCCCTTGAGGGGGATGATCTCAGCCCTGAAGAAGGAACTGTCCCAGAGGAACTTGAACCTGACCAGGTTGAGTTCTTGGGGACAGGGGGACCTTCTAGGGCAGATCTGAGCCAGGAGCAGCAGAGCTGCCCCTCCCTTGAACCCCTCAGACAGCAAGCTGCTGCTGAGGCTGCTGGGAAAGCTAGTGGTCCCCATACAGTGTATTGGGATGATGGACTCCTGTACTCAGAGAGTAGAGACCCCAAGCCTGGTGCTACCAGGAGGTTGGTAATACCTTTGAAGTTCAGGGGCTTCCTATTGACCCTAGCCCATGATATTCCCTTAGCAGGTCACCTGGGCCAGAACAAGACTTGGGACAGAATTGTCCCTCACTTTCACTGGCCCCACATGTCTGAAGACAGTAAGGAGTTTTGTCGCTCCTGTGTAACCTGCCAAGCCAGTGGCAAAGCAGGTGGCACTACAAAGGCCCCCTGATACCACTACCTGTGGTGGGGGTGCCCTTTGAAAGGGTAGGGATTGACATTGTTGGTCCCATGGATCCCCAAACAGCCTCTGGGCACAGGTTTATCCTGGTGGTAGTGGATCATGCCACCAGGTACCCAGAAGCTATTCCCCTCAGGACCACTACAGCACCTGTGGTGGCAAGGGCCCTCTTGGGAATCTTCTCAAGAGTGGGCTTTCCTAAGGAGGTAGTCTCAGACAGGGGTACTAACTTCATGTCTGGGTACTTAAAAGCAATGTGGAAGGAGTGTGGAGTGACTTATAAGTTCACCACACCCTATCACCCACAATGCAATGGTTTAGTTGAGAGACTCAACAAAACCTTGAAGGGCATGATTAAAGGGCTCCCAGAAAAGCTTAGGCGTAGATGGGACATACTCTTGCCCTGCCTTTTATTCGCATATAGGGAGGTGCCTCAGAAGGGGTTGGTTACAGCCCTTTTGAACTTCTGTTTGGCCACCCTGTGAGGGGTCCACTGTGCTTGGTGAAGGAAGGATGGGAGTTACCTCTCAAGCCCCCAAAGCAAGATATAGTGGACTATGTACTTGGTCTCCGCTCCAGGATGGCTGAGTACATGAAAAAGGCAACCAAAAACCTTGAGGCTAGCCAGGAACTTCAGAAGGCCTGGCATGACCAAAGAGCTGTCCTGACTGTTTACCAGCCAGGACAGAAGGTGTGGGTGTTGGAGCCAGTGGCCCCAGCAGCTCTCCAAGATAAATGGAGTGGACCCCACACTATTGTTGAGCAGAAGGGTGAGGTCACTTATTTAGTGGACCTAGGAACACCCAGGAGTCCCCACAGGGTTCTCCATGTCAACAGGTTAAAACCATATGTGGACAGGGCAGACATGGGCTTGCTCATGGCTACTGATGAAGGGCAGGAGGAAGAGAGTGACCCACTCCCTGACCTGCTCTCACAGAACCCTGACGATGGGTCAGTTGATGGTGTAGCCTTGGCAGGCAGCCTCACTACCCAGCAACAAGCTGATTGCAGGCAAGTCCTCAATCAGTTTAGACATATGTTTTCACTGACACCCAGTCAGACCACCTGGTGCACTCATGAAGTGGACACTGGGGACAGTCTGCCTATTAAAAACAAGATTTATAGGCAACCTGACCATGTCAGGGACTGTATCAGGACTGAAGTCCAGAAAATGTTGGAATTGGGAGTAATTGAACCCTCAGATAGCCCTTGGGCTAGTCCAGTAGTCCTAGTACCGAAACCTCACACCAGTGGTGGAAAGAGAGAGATGAGGTTCTGTGTAGACTACAGGGGTCTCAATGCAGTCACTAGGACTGATGCCCATCCAATACCCAGGGCAGATGAGCTCATAGATACTTTGGCCTCTGCCAAATATCTCAGCACATTTGACCTAACAGCTGGCTACTGGCAGATCAGACTAGCTGATACTGCAAAGCCCAAAACAGCATTCTCGACCCCTAGTGGGCATTATCAATTTGTGGTAATGCCCTTTGGTCTGAAGAATGCACCTGCCACTTTCCAGAGGTTGGTGAATACAGTTCTCACAGGACTGGAAGCCTATAGTGCAGCTTATCTAGATGATATTGCTGTCTTTAGCTCCACCTGGGAGGATCACCTGGTCCACCTCAGGAATGTTTTACAGGCCCTGCAAAGGCAGGCCTGACTATCAAGGCCACTAAGTGCCAGATAGGGCAGAGTCAGGTTGTGTACCTGGGCCACCTTGTGGGTGGAGGCCAGGTTCAACCTTTGCAGACCAAGATCCAGACCATCATGGACTGGACTGCTCCCACTACCCAGACTCAGGTGAGAGCCTTCTTAGGCCTGACTGGGTACTATAGGAGATTTGTCAAGGGGTATGGATCAATAGTGACACCCTTGAATGACTTAACTTCTAAGAAAATGCCCAAAAAGGTTCAGTGGACAGTTAGCTGTCAAAAGGCATTTGATGACCTCAAGCAGGCCATGTGCACTGCTCCAATTCTGCAGAGTCCTGATTACTCCAAGAAGTTCATTGTTCAAACTGATGCATCTGAATTGGGGGTAGGGGCTGTACTGTCACAATTGAATGAAGAAGGTCAGGATCAGCCAGTAGCTTTTATTAGCAGAAGGCTGACCCCTAGAGAGAAACGTTGGTCAGCCATAGAGAGGGAGGCCTTTGCTGTGGTCTGGGCTCTGAAGAAGTTGAGGCCATACTTGTTTGGTACCCACTTCCTGGTTCAGACAGACCATAAGCCCCTCTTATGGCTAAAACAAATGAAGGGTGAAAACCCCAAACTGCTTAGGTGGTCCATTTCCCTACAGGGGATGGACTTTACAGTGGAACATAGGCCTGGGAGTAACCATGCGAATGCAGATGGACTCTCTAGGTATTTCCACTTAGAACATGAAGACTTAACTGGGCAAGGTTAGTTTAATGTCCCTACGTTTGGGGGGTTGTGTAGGAGAGTAGGATCTGCTTCACATGGGTACCCCCACTTTTGCTGATGCTTCACTGTTTTTCGACATTAGTCTGGCTGGGGCCCTGCTAATCAGAACCCCAGCCTAGCTGCTTCCTCTCTAAAATGGTTTCCATGTGCCTTAGGCACATCTCTGATTGGGATCTGGAGTGCCCTTATAAGTCCCTAGTATATGGTATACTATGTACCAAGGGCATAGGTACATCAGAGGCCTGCCAGGGGCTGCAGCATGTATTATGCCACCCCTGGAAGGCCATCCAAACTGACACCACAGGTCTGCTACTGCAGCCTGGGTAAGGTGGTGCATGCACCCCTTACTGTGATATAGGTTACCTATATCACGAAATACATACACACATATAAACCTATAAGTCACTCCTAAGGCAGGCCTTATCAATCCTAAAGGCAGAGTGCGTGGTTCCTATGTGAGAGGGTGCCCCTGCATGAGCAGGGCCCCTCTGCAGCGTTCGGAGACCATCTCTGGTGCTGTTTGTAGTGCAGCCTGACCATATACTCTTAAGCGCATTATATCCTCGCGGTAAAATGCTAACTTTGGAATGGCTGCACCTAAACATGTCGTGTTTGGTGTCAAACATCTTGGAATACTACCCCCCGCCAATCCTGGTGGCGGGGGTAGCATTCCACCCTTCTAGAGGGAAAGACATGTTAACTCTGACGAGTCCGGTAACTTCTTTCCAGAGCCCTGGCATCACAAAATGGATGCTGCTGCCACAGACACGAGTCTGGCCTCCTGCTGCTGGACGAAACTCCGGCAGGGGAGGCCTGGACAATAGGTTTCCTGTCCCAGGGAGGTGTGACCACCTCCCCAGACAGGATAATGTGTATTGGGGCTGGGCGGGAGCACTTTCGGGTGCTTTGAAGTCCTGCACTGGGGGCACATTTGGTGTCCCTGTGCATACCCCAGTTCAAACCGGATCAGGGGCTTGCAGCCCCTGCTTTGGCGCGAACTGGACAAAGGGAAAGGGGTGTAGCCACCCCTCTGCCCTGACCCACCCATAGGTGGGGCCACAGAGTAGTCCAACCCCTATTTTTAGAATAAAGGTAGGAACCCAGTCCTTAGGACTTTAGATTATACCTGGACGAAACTCTGAAACTGAATCCTGGACCTTCGACGCTCTACGACAAGATTAGAGGACTGAAGAATCTCCCTTGGGGTCAAGGAGTGACTCCCCTGCTTGGCAGGCACCAAAGAAGCATCTGTCCGGTTCGCATTTCTGAAGCTCCCGTCGGACGCCGAAGTCATCGCATCACCAGAGGTGGATTCTCAGACTTCCCGAGGCTACCCTGAGTCCCCAGCAAAGCTGAGGCCCGTGGCTATCGTGGGTGACTTGAGACCGTGACCCCTGGACACCGAGCACATTTGCAAGTGCATCATCTTCTGGGTCTCCCAAGAAGTCGTGCTTTGGGCTCCGAGTAGCCCCAGCCTCCAGCACCACCTGCACCGAAGATCACTGGCCCCCACTCCACGAGTGTCCTGTAAGCCAGATCCACGTGCGGCGTCACGAGGCTCCTTCGCGGTCGCTAGCCCGCTGGCTAGTAGCCCTTAACGAAGGCCAATCCTTTTCTTACTTGGCATCCTGGTTGCTCCAGGCCTGCCCTCACTTACCCTCGCTGGGTGAGTTCCACAGACCTTGCTGGTCTGCACCATCGACGATCTACATCTTCACCGAGACTTGCCGTTGCCAAGGCTTGTTGGGTCCAATCCGGTCGCCGACACCTCAGCACTCGACAGACATCGTGTACCAGCCCGAATCCTGCTCCTGGTCGCCGACAACGCCTCCTGGACCTCGTGGCTGAAGAGTCAAGACGACCGTCAACGCACCTGAAGCACTCGACATCGGTGGGCATCTGTCCATCGCCTTCCTGGTCACTGGCTAGTGACCCAGACTCTGTCCCCTCTGCTTTCAGGTTCACCAGAACTCCGATCCACTCTTGGATCCACCCGGACACTTTTCTCTTGGCCGCCAGCAGCACTTTGCAGCAGATCGCCATTCGAATCGACGACGAAACCCGACCCCGAAAGGCACCTATGCACCCGGCTTCCCTGGGTGAGGTAACACGAGTACTCCGGTGCTCCCGTGGGTAGAGACTCTTCAAAGTCCTAGATCTCAAAGGGTTTTGTCCTAGTCCTCTTTTAAGTGTCCCTTTCCTCTATTTTCCCGATCCCGACTTTCTCCATAGAAGTTAACGGCGTATCGCGGTTGTGTATTTACACTGCACGCGTCTCCCGTGGGTCCCCTGTGTCACTACCTTGGGTGGTTCCTTGTGGTCCAAGCACTTCTAGAGGCTCTAGGCCTAGTGTCTAGTTCAGTCGTGGTTCGCATACCACTTTATTGGTATATGGTTTGGTACGCCCCTAGGGCCCAAACGTGTATTTGTGCTATTACTGTAATTTAATATCTTATAACTTATGTACTTCGAACTCTAGCCTCATAAAGAGACTAGAGGGGTGTGTTTAGCAATAAATACATATATTTTGAATATATACCTGGTGTGGTGCTCTTTCATTTGGTCACTCAAGAGATTATAGACTGGTAAAACAAGCTGCTTTACATTCCTTCAAGACTTAGCCTGAAGGCTGCTCTCCATAGCTACCACTAGGATAGCTTTCAATAAGGTTGTCTTTAACCTATCTCCAATAAGGGGTTGTTGGGACTGGTGCAAGGTGCCCACTATAATTAGTGGACAGCATATACCAGGCCAACTTCTCACAATCAGTACTAGTTTAAGACCCATTGTGGCATAATGAATGGTATAGGTGGATACATGTTTGTCAAACCTTTCAAAAATCTTGCAACCACTCTAGATTTCAATAGAAATTGTTGCTTCGGCAGACAAAAGAATACTGATAGGGCAGTAATATAACCCATTCACAGTAGCTACAGCACAGTCTTGTTGAGCTAGGGACAGCTGCACCTTCTGCCTGTTAAATAGGATGACCTTGGATATCTGATAGCCAAGAGGAAGCCATCCTATCCTTTGGTGCCTGGAGGTCAGTCCTATTTTCCGGACGAGGCACTCTAAATGTCACAGTGCTCCCCGAAGGAGGATCTTCTAATCACCCATGGCGAACTTAGAAAGCAGAGGTCTCAGAGCTGCCTCAACAGCACTCCAAACTATCATTCTCAATATTCAGCAGTATCTTCAAACCTACTCCTTAGGAAGTAGAGACCGATATAGAGTTTTAAGTGGGTCTGACAAATGTAGGAAGGCACCTAGGGATGTAGCATTTTAGTTTGTTGAGTTGCATAGAAGGATTTTCAGGGTGCATTTTTGGGTTAGACAGAGGGTCTTGAAGGTGATGCAAGTTCTTCCTAGTATGGATTGTGGACAATGGTTTTGTAAATAGATTCAAATAAACATGATGATCAGTACAAATATGCAAATGAAGTATGTCTAGTAATCAAATCAAACACACTGTTTCCTGCCCTGTCATTCTAGGTTATGCTTCCTAGTTTAGATGATATTCAACAATCTATCAATCGAATGATTCAATTGGTCCTTGAAGTCAATAGAGGTGTTGCACATTGGGGCCTTCAAAGAACGCCAAAAGTCAGCACTGTCCAGGAAGAAACTCCTTCTGCTGTGTCTCTTATAGCAAGTACTATATCTGGAAAAGCAACTAAGAAAGAAGAGAGTGAGTTCATGTAATACTGTATTAAGTATAATCTGATTAGTAAGTGAAAATGTTGTGTTACGGTATTGCATTATTCATTGGTCCTGTACAAATTACTGGAGAGGAACTGGAATTAACATTGCTGCACAATTTAATGGCTCACGTCAATGCATATAAGGAGAACCACAACATAGTGCATTAATAGTACGCTATCAGCATTTCGGATATTGATTTTACACTGTGTTTTGTGCTAAAATGTGCTTTGTCATTTGTGCTATGCTGTTTTCCTATTACCTGTAAGAAAGCTTAGTGCAACAAATGTGATGATTCGCAGGTAACTAGTTAAAATCCCAGCAAGACAGACTCAGCTTTCATCCTTCTGAGGTTGGTAAATTGACTACAATTCAATTTGGTAACATTAAAACCTATTATTTAGAGGTTTTAGAATCTGCAGACGTGTGATATAAAGCACTCTGTAAAGAACCCAGGTATTCGTTTTATTTATTTTAGACACTGTAAATTAGTTCAACACTATTTCTTCTCCTTGATATGTACCAGTCAATAATGAGGATTAGGGCTACAAGCAATACATCAAATACGAGAAAGCATTTAGATGAATTCATTACAAAATTAATATAGGCTTTCCATATTTAGTTAAAAAGCCTTTCAGACAAAAGGTGAAACAGTTTGAGATTGTGAGAAGATTGGCTAGTCAATGTTAGCTACCCTATCTTTCCAGTTTAAAAAAAGTATATTTTGAGGGCCTGTTTGATTTTACAAAGAGAGGAGAGGCCCTTTAGTTGACTGTGGATGATGTCCCATACCAAGAGCTCAAGCATATCCAGTTACCAGAATCTGCAGGGAGAGCAAAGTGGATTTCAATGGCTGACGTTACAGAAATCTGACACAGGATTGTACACTAATTATATCCTAATGCACCTGTAATAAAACAGGCAGGATATCCGTTACATTTGTGATGGAGTACCAGTCCACCAGCTCTAAATCAGTTATTTATTCCATCATATATTTTGCATTAAAATCACATTAAAGCAAAATAATGGCCTCTTTACATTTCTCCCAATGAGCAAATATTGCAAGTCACAAATCTTTTTCTATAGTAGTCTTTGGGGGAAATATTTTGAAGACCAATTGGTTTTTAAGGGATACTCAGCCTAAGACATCAATTTTAATAGCCATAATATTTTCAGATTCCAATTTAATTTATGTGAATCTGCACCTTAAGATGTCCTTAAAACTAATGGTAACCCCACTTGAAGGACTTCTTAATCCCCCTACCTGCTGCAGCTTCAGAAACCATGTTAAGTCCTGGTGGGCATAGGGGGTAGTTGTCCTCTATTATAGCATAATAATCAAAACGCCATCTATTGCCCTATCTTTACAACAAACATTCCATCATCATGTAAATCCAGATACAACTTGAAGATCATTCGTTTCCCCTACAATTTTAGGAACTCTGCATTTGAATTCTGGAAGTATCATTTTGTTGGTTGGCAGGTTCTTTGAAAGCTGCTCATTTAACATTGGTTAGTTAACCTTTTGACGAGATGGTTTGATGATGTATGCTCAATGCTCTCAATACATTTAGTTACCATCAGTGGTTCAAATAATCCTAAATTCATCTATTTTTTACTTAGTCCATCCGTTTCACCATAATTATTTTCCTCAAGCACATCATGATGCAAGGGGCCTCCCATGGAAAGTTTCAAACAGGTTAGCAATTTTCCACCTAAAATCGCATCTTATAACATCCACACCATGATGTATGCAGACGATGTAGTCATCTCAGATCTAACTCCATTTGGTCTTCAAAGGAATTTGCAAGCACTTACTAAATACACTGAAGAAAATTATTTAATACCAAATATCACTAAAACAAAAATTGTTCCGTTTACAGGAAGGAAACGATATGTTAAATACAACTGGACTTTAGGGGAAAACCGCTGAAAGTTGTAAAGGAATACACATACCTAGGGAGAATTTTTCACAATCTTTGCAAAACTTGCCTCACCTGCAGAACTTGGGCCGTAAAGTTGACGTCCACGTGGGGGCACTTCTACGATTATACTCCTCCACTGGCCAAAGGCACTTTTCTTCTCTTCTTCAAGTATATAGTTCTAAGATCCCACCGGTACTATCATATGCACTCGAATATATTCCATTAAGCCAATGGAAACCACTGGATCTGAAAGAAGGGAAAGTCCTCCGGAAACTGACTAAGATGTCACAAGCCGTGCCGGTACAAGCTCTTCGTCTTGAACTTTCATTAGTCAGTTTTTACGCCAGAGGCATTACTAATATTTTAAGATGGGCATATAACCTTATCCATGCGGACCAAGGAACCCTACGATCCTTATTAAAAATAGAGACCTTTGAACAAGGATCGCCGAATTATGTATTCTGTAGAAATGTATCTATGGCTTTTAAAATATCAAATGTTACTATTGACCTATTGCAATCTTGGACTCCCGCTCACTTGAAGCTTTTTTTAAAACATTTAACACCAAGGTTAAGCTTCAATCTTGACATCCAACACTGCTCCAAATTGCCATTGTATAAACAATATGCTGAAACTATTGTATATAAGAAAATGCAGCAGTATATTCGTTTTAATTTAAAGCATGGAGTCAGGCGAAGCATTATATTACTCCGTCTCGGGATACTTCCTCTAAAATCATTCACCTTTAAGTGGTTCCCAAAGGAAAAAGCTAGTAGTTCCTGTGATCTGTGTAATGGCGGGGTGAAAGACTTGGAACATGTATTATTCGTTTGTCCAAATCTGACTGTTGTAGAAGCTAGAAAGAGGTTTATACAACCAAAATGTAAAATTAACTCGGTTCAGAACCTGATTTCTCTATTGTAAGGCACCGCCTAATGAATTTGTGTGTTACAATATGTTTAAATTTTTAAATTCTATTTTAACTTTGTACTAGAATGACATTTTACTATTTTAAATGTAATTTTATTCTTTAAATATTTGTTGTTCTCAGTCGAGAACTAAATCAAATAAACTTAAACTTGAAAAGAAAAAAAAAAAAGAAAAAAATGCAAGGGGCCTGCATTGTCACAGTCAGGTTGGGCAGGGTTCAAATGTCCATGCATTATGTGCTCCTCCGGTCCAGGTTTTTTGCTTTGTATTGTGGGACTTGTAGTCCTGGTCACTCGTTACACATTCCACTACAAGTTCCAGTACACAAAGGTGAACTTGGACTGGGGCAACACATCAAGCATGGACCGGACAAGCTTAACAGAGCTGGAGGGGGATGTACAAAATGTGACTGAGCAATGTGACATATATTTATGTGATGCATTTATTAACGTGAGAGATTCATGCCCTTTCCCTTGTTGCTTGAACACGAAATACATTGGAAAAACAAGAGACGAGGCATTTGGTAAAACAGGAATAGTTTGTTTAATTAAACAGTGCAGCCGGGAGAACAGTTACAGGCATAGGGTCTGAAGACTGTGTCAACTTACAATCGTAATTAATGTATTTGATGAGGAATCCAGGTGGGCCTCGACCTTGTGTGGAAAAATGTGGCCAGTGGGTAACGTGTGAAGATGTCCGACATGGGGAGCGCGTGATTACTGCGTGTACTGTGTGTGCTGCGTCCTGATTGGCTATGTGTTTGTAACTTTTTGTTTGCATTTGACTTTATGGTGTTTTGGGAACACACATACCCCTCTGGCAATGTGTGCTTTTATCGAGGCCAATCGCCCTTGACCATTGTGGTGTTGCTGCGCCTATCTATGGCATTGATCTTTTATTTCTTGTTCGTGCGTTTGTCTGCCGGCTACGTGCCACCCCACCTATGAACTGTCAATCAGTGACCTCGGGCCTGGGTCTCAGAGCCTGCCTGACTATGTATTTTGTGTCTGGGTTGATGTGGAGTTCATAAGGGACAAATTCATCAATAAAGATGCAATTTTGTTTTTATACATGATTGTATCGTTATTCACATTACATCGAATTTCTCAATATTAACACCTTGCACACGGCCCAGCGCAGGAACCTAGCTTGCTGCGCTGCACTGCGTGGCATTTTTAAACATATCCTGTGCTTACAATCATGCCTGCGCTTCTAGCACTCTTGCACTGTCTGTTTTAGTCTGCCATACACTGATTATCTTCTTCACTATGGACTGCCAGATGGCTTCTTTCTTCCCTAATGGCAGTTTTGAAGTGACAAAGAGAAAATGTTCATTCTTTGTCACTTCTGTTTTTAAAATTTGGTTCTCCTCCTCACTGAAATTACTCTTCCTTTTCCCCTGGGTTCGGTCTGGATATCCTGGCTGGTATTGGGGTTTGTTACCCTGACTGCTGCTTCCTGCTACCTGCTACATTTCTTCCTTTTGATGTGATGGATTTTGTTTTCCCAATGTGTCGCTTTTTGAGGGGTTTTTGCAGCATGACGCACCCCAATGTGACGCAAAGCTGTTTTTTCGGCACATAAAGATTGCTTTCCAACCTGTGAATCAGCTCAGAGTCACTTTGGCTGTTCTTTGCGCCATCCATCCTATGGACGCACCTTGACCCTACGGCATGGTGCACATTACCGTAAATACAGCGCATCCATGTCATTTCAATCTGTCGTACCGCAGCACAACTTTTCTGATGAATCACTGCTTTGCCGCAGTAGTGCGTCAGTTTTCATAAATGAGCCCCTAAGAGACTAGTAGGATTCAGGGGGCACCTCTAAGGTGCCCTCTTGGTGCATGTCAGAATGCTGTCTGGCATCAGTATGAACTTGTCAGGACGAGGAGTTTGATACCAAACACCATTATTTTCAGTGAAGCCATTAGGTAGCTGAGAAACGTGTAATGGCCAGTGCCCAGTACATATACTTAAGATGGCTTCCTGAACACTTGCAATGTTGTGGCAATGGAACCACACATTACAGGGGCATATCTGCTCAGGCAGATATGTCCTCACATATATTATAGCTTGCACCCTGCCTTAGGGCTCTCAGGCCTGCTGTAGTGGTGACTTACATACAGTATATACAGTGTGCATGGGCATGGCACAGAGGGAGTGTGCCTTGTTGTGTTTTCAAAATGGTTTGCACCATTTCACGCATCCTGCAATAGCAATCGGCATGCAAATTGTATGTGGGACCCTTAGGGTGGCATAATACATGCTGCAGCCCTTAGGCATCCTCTTTAGTACCCATGCTGTAGGTACCAGGAGTAGCATTTACTAGAGCTAGAGACTTACACATGTGCTAAAGTCCTTGCTAATTGGTTTAACAATTGAACATGTACCTTGTTTTAGGGAAAGAGCACTGGCACTGGGGCCTAGTTAGCAGGAACCCAGTGCACATTCAGTCAAAAAACATCAGCACTAGGGCAAAATGTGGGGGTGACCACATCAAAAGAAGGTACTTTCCTACAACCCCCACACTGTTTCCCTCTGGTGCCTGAGGTCAGACAACAACTCCCGGGCCTGTTGCTCATGCCGGAGCATGCACCCCAAGCAAAGTTCTATATAGTCCAAGACAAAAAGGACAAACACATTAAGAAGCATTCCGAGCATTGCTCCAAGTCACCATCTTCTTCACCTGGTAGCAAAATGAAGAAGCATAAGAACACCAAGTAATTTTCCAGGGGTAAGTCTTGCACTCCCACTCCCACAGGATGATCGTCTTCGGATCTGGAGTTGGTTAACTTGTCCCCGGTGACTCCCCCTCTGAGCAGAAACCAGGACCTTCGCCTTCTGGCTTCCCAGTGCTGATGCCAGCTTTTCCTGAGTTTCGGATGCCAAGGTCGGACCCTGCATTAAGTATACAAAACAGTGGTGGCTGGAATGCTTGAATTAATCTCAGCCACTGGTAATCACTAGGTACCGCATCCAATCAATCATTATTTTGCACACCATGCCACCTCAGTTGGGACATAGCTATATGCAAATCAGTATTGACCCTGTTCCTATAAGAACAGTCCAGTCCGAACTGCCAAACCAGGTCCTCCCTGAACCGGAACACCAGCTACCAAGGAATGGTTTTGCCCTAATTTTGGGCTAATCAGCTGGGTACAGCTTGGTTCCAGTGACACAGTGTGCACAGGACCCATGTCTGGGCATACCCGTCCCACTTAGGGTGACACAAAAAGTATACAAAACAGTGATGGATAGAATGCTTGAATCAGCCACTGGTAATCACTCGGGCCGCATCCCAATTCATCATTATTTTGTACACCATGCCACCTCAGTTAAGGCCCAGCTATATGCAAACCAGTCTTGACCCTGATCCAATAGGAACATTCCAGCCCAAACTGCTAAGCCAGACCTCCCTGAACTGGAACATAAGCAACCCAGGACTGGCAGCATTGTTAAATGCCAAATACTCACTTTTTGAAAGAGGCATCTTTGGCATCTGGCTTTCCTGCGGTACCATTAGCTCCATATGGACAACCAGTGTGCCCCCCTATTGCCCGATGCCAACCGGTGCCATACAATCTACCTCAATGCTGAGTCTGTATTGTTTTGACCCAGTCCTCCAATACACAGTGCCTTGGATGGTGCCACTGGCCAAAAAAAGAGGAGTGTACCCCTTTGTTAATTATAGGGACGGGGGTGATTAGACTAGAGAAAGAGAGTCCCTAGCTAAAATGTGGATGCAGTGTTGTTCTGTCAACATGTACACTCTTAGTGGGGTTGTAAAGCACATTTAGTTAGACAAAGCAGCAATTAACATAACGTATATCAATTTGTGCAGGGCAACACACTATTTTTTAGTGTGTTGCCCTGCACAAATTATATACGTTATGTTAATTGCTGCTGTGTCTAACTAAATGTGCTTTACAACCCCACTAAGAGTGTACATGTTGACAGAACAACACTGCATCCACATTTTAGCTAGGGACTCTCTTCTTTCTCTAGCCACTGCCACTGCCACCTCTGTCAACGCCTCAGCCCCGGTGCTAGATTCGATTCCATCGGCGCTACTACTTGACGTTGTTCCGGAAATAGATCCGGCAGAGAAACTTAATGCTTCATTGAGGAAGATGAATTCCGAAATAGACTACATGACATTTTCAGAACTGATTCGGACCCACTGAATTTCTGCCCTTTTGGGTACAGTGATGAGTATCTTCAGAGAGACTTTCAGGGTCTATCCTCCACTAGTGAATTGTACACCTTCTTGGATCTGGATTTCCCTTCTGCACCTCTCCCCACCACCCCCTCCAATGTTTGAAGTGGTCTCTCTGCATAAGATTATGCTGAAATCCGAGGAGGTTTTCAGCCTACAGCTCCCAACCGCAGATACCAAAACAAATGTCCTTACGGAAGTCCTCTTACCAGTGGCTCTAGCAATGTAACTCTTGCTCCCTTTTAATGAAGCCATCCTGGAACCACTCATGGCAGCATGGGAGAAGCCATCTTTCGTGGTCAATAGACTGATGGCCTGTCGTTACCTTTCTGTGCCAGCTGAACTACCATTCCTCTCTGTTCACCCTTCGCCAGAGAGCCTAGTTGTAGGAGGCTGGCTTAGTATATAGTGCTCACTTATGTAAGCGTAGCACCCTGCACTAATCCAGACAACCCTTATGGTGATTTTAGAGGTCTCAGACAACCTTAGAAAGCTCTCTAAGTGGTAGCTGTGGGGAGCAGTCTTCAGGCCGGGCCCAGAAGGAGTGTAAAGCAGCTTGTTTTACCAGTACTTAATCTTATGGTATGGGTTAAGTTAAAAATAACCACAAAGTGTAGTTATAAAAAATATGTATTTATTATTAACACTCACTAACATAACACAATATTTCCTACCCGGAGATATATGCACAATGCATACAATACTTTGTCAACAGAATATGTAAGTAGCACAAATACACAGTGGTCCCTAGGGGGGAGACCAAACCATATACTAAAATAGTACAATGCGAACCACGACTCAAGCCAAGAATGGACCCAGATGACGTAGAAGAGTCAGGGACCTAAGGAACCACCCAAGGTGAGTATCTAGGAATCCCACGGAGGTCGTGTGGAGAGTGGTACCACAACCTCATACACAATTCAAGTCAATGGGTAAGTTGGGGTTGCAATTTTAGAGAAGAAGGACCCTTCCCAGTGGAACCTGAAGAAACCCAGTGGAAGATGAAAGGCTGGAAAGCCACCCCACCCATGGATACCCCAGGAACCAGGATACCTACACCAGGGAAGCCGGGTACATTGGTGCGAAGTGGTGTCACACACCTCCACAGACCACAATGGAGAACTTCAGGAAAGATGCCGCTGTCGAGGAGGGTGAGAGAGTCCAGTGGAACCCAAAGGTGGATTCAAGGTGAGAGGTACCTGCAAGCAGAGGGGACAAAGTCTATGCCACTCAGGAGTGTCCAGGAGTCACGGAAGACGAATGCCCACTGATGTCGGAGATACAGGAGAGTTGACGGTGGCCTTGAAGTTGCAGCTGTACGGAATAGGAGACGCTGATGAAGACCAGAAGCCGTTTATGAGCTGTCCCACGTGGATGTCCAGAGCCAAGGGGTCAGTATACGACAGGCACACACACAAGCCTTGGCAGCGGCAAACAACGTAGTCGAAGAAAAAGGTGCAGTGTCGGCACCAGCAAGGTCCAAGTGACTCAACAGGAGCATGTAAGTCAGAGCAGGCCTGAGCAAGCAGGGGAGCCCACTGGAGCCAAAGAAGACCCTCAAGAGGACCCACAGGCCAGAGGCACAGGAGTTGCAAGAGGACCTCAAGCAACTCACCAAAGGATGAAGGCCCACTGTGCAAAGGATGCGGTGCAGGCAAAGCTCTGAGTTGCAAGAGATACTTGAGGCTGGAGCTTCTTGGAGCTCGAAGATCTCTGTTGAAGAGAGGCAACAAGCCTTGGCAACAGCAAGTCAATGCAGTGAACAGGGGTGCTGCTCCAGCAGTTCTGACTAGGGATACTGGCCTCCAACTTGCTAGGAAGGCAGTGCAGGCCTCGAGGGAGTTGTAGAGCCACCACCTGTTTTGCTGAACCTTTCAGAGTCCATAGGAGCTCGAGAACAGCAGACCAGTCAGCTGGGTTGCGGTGCCTGCAGATGAAGGAAAGTGACTCCTTCACTTCAAGGGAGATTCCTTCAGGTGTCTTGGATGTCCACAGGCCTGGTGAGGAACTTGTTTGTAGTACAGGCACAGACATTGCAGAAAGACTGGCAGGACGATGAGTCCAGGAGCTGCAGGGGTCTTCCCAGTTGCAGTCTCGATGTCCAGAGCGAAGTCCAGAGTGCCCAGACGGTCTAAGATAAAGTGGTTTCGGATCTGAATCTTGTCCCACGACGAATCTAGCGACCCACCAACAGGTAAGCCCTTAAGTACCCTAAGGAAAGTGTTAGAACGATTCAGGAGTCCCTCCCAGAGGAGGGGCTGGACAGTCCAGTTTCAAGCCAGAGCAGGAGCCAATGGCTCCCTGAACGGAGTTCAACTGGAGTATGCAAGGAGGGCACCAAATGTGCCCTTCAAGCAGTCTTAGTGGCGCTGGCAAGCACCCCCACCCTGTCTCAGTACACTAAGTCCTGTCTGGGAGATGGTCACACCTCCCTGTGACAGGGAACCTATTGCCCTGCCTTCCCCTGCTTGAGCTTGGCTCAGCAGCAGGAGGGCATAATCGTGTCTCTGGTCTGCAGCAGCCATAGTTTGCTGTCCGGGTCTAGAAGACTGGTACCAGGAGCACTGAGTGCCTCCCTGAGGAGCTTTACAGTACGGTGTGGGTGTATGATTCCAACATGTTTGATACCAAACACGACAGTGTTCGTTACAGCCAGTTTAGAGATAGCAATTGCGTAATGATGCATGGCCAATGTATCATAATGGCTTATGCACTTACAACCCGGGAGAATAGACTCAGAAGGTTGTAGGGGTGTCCTGCTCATGCAGGGGCACCCTCGCACTTAGAACCAAGCACCCTGCCTTAAGGATTGAAAGGTCTGCCTTAGGGGCGACTTATATGTTTTAAGTGCAGTGACCTCAGATTTAAGGAAACTTATATCTGTCGTAAGTGGTGCTAGTACCAGCTTACACAGGCTGCAATGGCAGGCCTGTAGTCACAATTTGAGTGGTCTCTCATGGGTTGCATAATACATGCTGCAGCCCGTGGGAGACCCCGGGTGTACCTATGCCCTGGGTACCTCAGTACCTTATACTAAGGACTTACAAGGGTACACCAGTAGCCAATCTGGAGTGTACCTAAGTACTTACCATGTCCAATTTAGGGAGGAAGCACAGAGACTGGGGTCCTGATTATCAGGATCCGTCAGACTAGTCAGTAAAACATAATGACACCAGCAAAAAGTGGGGGTGACCATGAAAGCAGATCCTACTTTCCTACACAACCTCCCTCCCCCTAAACGTAAGGTGATGAGACTAACTTTGCCGAGTTGAGTCTTCATTTTCTAAGTGGAAATATCTGGAGAGTCCATCTGTGTTTGCATGGTTACTCCCAGGCCTATGTTCCACTGAAAAGTCCATTCCCTGTAGGGAAATAGACCACCTCAAAAGTTTGGGATTTTCACCCTTCATTTGTTTAGGCCATAAGAAGGGCTTATGGTCTGACTGCACAAGGAAATGTTTGCCAAACAGGTATGGTCTCAACTTCTTCAGGGCCCAGACCACAGCAAGGCCTCCCTCTCTATAGCTGACCAACATTTTTCCCTGGGGGTCAACCTTCTGCTTATAAAAGCTAGTGGTTGGTCCTCGCCCTCTGCATTTATTTGTAACAAAATAGCTCCTACCCCTATCTCAGATGCATCTGTCTGGACAATGAAGGTTTTGGAATAGTCAGGACTTTGCAGAATGGGAGTAGTGCACATGGCCTGCTTCAGGTCATCAAATGCCTTTTGACAGTTAACTGTCCACCAAACTTTCTTAGGCATTCTCTTGGAGGTGAGATCATTAAGGGGAGTCACAATAGACCCATATCTCTTAACAAACCTCCTGTAGTACCCAGTCAGGCCCAAGAAAGCCCTGACCCGAGTCTGGGCAGTGGGAGCAACCCAGTCCATGATGGTCTGGATTTTGCTCTCCAATTGCTGAACTTGGCCTCCATATACCAGGTGACCCAAGTATACAACCTTGCCCTGCGCTATCTGGCACTTGGTGGCCTTGATAGTGAGGCCTGCCTTTTACAGGGCCTCCAGAACATTCCTGAGGTGGACCAGGTGATCTTCCCAGGTGGAGCTAAAGACAGCAATATCATCTAGATATGCTGCACCATAGGCTTCCGGACCTGAGAGAACTTTTTTCACCAACCTCTGAAAGGTGTCAAGTGCATTTTTTAGACCAAAGGGCATCACAGTAAATTGATAATGCCCACTGGGGGTTGAAAATGCTGTTTTTGGCTTGGCATCCTAAGCTAGTCTGATTTGCCAGTAGCCAGGCAGTGAGGCCAAAGTATCTATGAGCTCATCTGCCCTGGGAATAGGATGGGCATCAGTCCTGGTAACTGCATTGAGGCCTCTGTAGTCCACACAAAACCTCATCTCTCTTTTTCCATCCTTGGTCTGAGGTTTTGGCACCAGGACTACTGGACTAGCCCTGGGGCTATCTGAAGGCTCAATGACCCCCAATTCCAGCATCTTTTGGACCTCTCTCCTGATGCAGCCTCTGACATGGTCAGGCTGTCTGTAAATTTTGTCTTTACTGGCAGACTGTCACCCGTGTCCACTTCATGGGTACACCAGGTGGTTTGACTGGGTGTCAGAGAAAGCATGTGCTTGTACTGATTGAGGACTTTCCTGCAATCCGCTTGCTGTTGGTCACTGAGGCTGCCTGCCACGGCTACTCCATCAATTGACCCATCAACAGGGTTCTGTGAGAGGAGATCAGGGAGAGGGTCACTCTCTTCCTCCTGTCCCTCACAGTGGCCATGAGCAAGCTCATGTCAGCCCTGTCCACAAAAGGTTTTAGGAGGTTCACATGAAGTATCCTGTGGGGACTTCTTGGAGTACCTAGGTCCACCAGCTAGGTGACCTCACCTTTCTTTTCAAGGATTGTGTGGGGGCCACTCCATTTGTCTTGGAGAGCTGCTGGGGCCACAGGCTCCAACACCCACACTTTCTGGCCGGCTGGTAAACAGTCAGGACAGCCTTTTGGTTATGCTGAGCTTTCTGAAGCTCTTGGCTGGCCTTACGGTTTTTGCTTGCCTTCTTCGTATACTCTGCCATACGTGAACGCAGGCCAAGCACATAGTCCACAATGTCCTGTTTAAGAGGGTTGAGAGGTTGCTCCCAGCTCTCCTTAACTAGACACAATTGACCCCGAACTGGATGTCCAAACAGAAGTTCAAAGGGACTGTAGCCAACCCCCTTTTGAGGAACCTCTCTGTAGGCAAAGAGTAGGCAGGGTAGTTAGACATCCCATTTTCGCCCTAGATTTTCTGGGAGTCCCATGATCAGACCCTTTAGGGTCTTGTTGAACCTTTCCACAAGCCCATTGCACTGTGGATGGTAGGGTGTGGTAACTTATAGTTCACTCCACACTCTTTCCACATTGCAGTGATGTAACTAGACATGAAGTTGGTATCTCTGTCTGTTAAGACCTCCTTAGGGAAGCCTACTCAGGAAAAGATTCCCAGGAGGGCCCTGGCCACTACAGGAGCTGTAGAGGCTCTAAGGGGGATTGCCTCTGGATACCTAGTGGCATGGTCCACCACCACTAGGATGTAACTGTGTCCAGATGCAGTTGGAGGGTTCCAGGGACCAACAATGTCAATCCCCACCTTCTTAAAGGGAACCCAAACCACTGGGAGTGGAATTAAGGGGGGCTTTGCAGTGCCACCTGACTTACCACTGGCTTGGCAAGTGACACAGGAGCAACAAAACTCCTTGTTTCCTCAGACATATGGGGCCACTGAAAATAAGGTACAATTCTGTCCCAAGTCTTACTTTGCCCAAGGTGTCCTGCAAGGGGAATGTCATGGGCCAGGGAGTGAAGAAAACCCTCTGAATTTCTGGGGTGTTACCAACCTCCTGGTAGCACCAGGCTTGGGGTCTCTACCTTCAGAATACAGGAGCCTATCTTCCCAAAAGATCCTATGGGACCCACTGACATTCCCTGTTTCCTCAGCAGCAGCTTGCTGTCTGAGCTGTTCAAGAGAAGGGCAGGATTGCTGCTCCAAACTCAAGTCTGCACTGGAAGGGCCCCCTGCACCCAAGAACTCTGCCTGGTTAGGCCCAAGTTCCTCTGGGACAGTTCTTTCACAGGGACTAAGATCATCTCCCTCAGGAGACTGATCTTCACTGGGTGTTTGGGAGGAGGATAATTCCTTACCCTTCCTGCTCCTTCTCTTAGGAGCAAGCTGGTCCATTTTTCCAGGATCCAGTGCTCCCTCAGTGCTGAGCTGTTTGCCATGAGCCCTGGTTACAGCAAAGGCACTGGCAGAGATGCCCATCATCTCTGCATGAGTCCTGAACTCTACTTCAGACCAGGCTGAAGTTTCTAAATCATTACCCAGCAGGCAATCTGCAGGCAGGTTTGGAGAGACCACAACTTACTTACGCCCAGTTACCCCTCCCAAGCTGAGATTCACAACTGCGAAGGAATGATCAGTCCTGACATTGCTAGCGTTGGTTACTTGGTGCATCTGTCCAAGTATGATTTGTTCAGGCGACACAAGTTTCTCTGTAACCCTTGTGACACTGGCCCCTGTATACCTGAAAGCTATTGCTTCCTTTCCATTGATCAACGACTGTTGCCTGTACTTGCCCAAGTTAGTGGGACTTACTAGTAAGGTGGCAAGATCAGTGCCACCATCACAGACTAGAACAGCTTGAGTTGGAGTTCTGACTAGGCCAGAACCCACCTCATAACCCAAGATTAACCCAACTAATCCCTTGGTTGCTGTATTACCCCTTATACTGGTGCTAGGGGGCGCAGTTGCATTAGGGGCAGTGGTAGTAGGTTCCTTGGCCTTTGGACAATCAGCATCTCTTGTCCAATGGGTCTTTACCTTACATAAATAACACCAAGGTTTCTTTTTTCCCTTTTTGGAGTTTTGGAACTCACCCCCAGATGCAGGTTTTTGGGGCCCTTGAGAAGACTCAATTTTGTCTTTGCCCTTCCCCCCACCTTTCTCCTGGGGTTTAGAAGAATCTTTCTTCTTCTGGTCACCTCCACCACCATGGCTTTTCTGCTTAACCCTGGTGCGGACCTATTTGTCTGCCTTCGTACCCAATTCTTTGGGAGAGGTCAGATCAGAGTCCACCAGACCAGGTACTGGTGAAGTAGTTGGTTCTGACAGTTATTAAGGATGTGCTCCCTCATTAACAAATTGTACAATCCTTCATAGTCCTGTAGCCTGCTTCCATGAAGCCAGCCTTCCAGAGCCTTAACAGCACCATCAATGAAGTCAACCCTTTCCTGGGTGTGTGCCTTCTGGGTGTCTCTGAACTTAATTCTGTATTGCTCAGTGGTTAAGCCAAACCCATCTATGAGGGCAGTCTTCAGAACTGAATAATTGTCAGCACCCTCTTCTCTAAAAGTGAGGAGCTTATCTCTACCTTTGCTAGCAAAGGAGAGCCACTGGATTGCTGCCCACTGCCCTTGAGGAACCTTTTGAACTTTTCATTGCCCCTCCAAAGCAGTGATCCATTTATGGATGTCATCTCCCTCCTGGTAAGGAGGGACTATCCTGCTCAGGCTCCTAGTGTCAAAGGATGGTTCCCTAATCCTAGGTACACTATTGCTGCCAACATGGGACTCTAGTCCCAATTTCTTCCTAGCTTTCTGTACTTCCAAGGCCTCCTTGTCAAGGGCCAACTGATCTCGTGTGAGCTTGAGTCTAACTCTCTCAAGTTTGATCATACGGTACTCCCTCTCCAAGGAGTCCTCCCACTTGCTAGATATGGAGGTCCCTATGGAAGTATCTGAAGTATTGGACTCAACAGAGGGAGATATAGACCTCCTCTGTCTACTCAGGACCCTCCCATCTGCACCATTCCCTGGGGGATCTGAGTTTGCCAATGTAGAGTCATTAGACTCCTCTTAGCCATACTCAGAATTAAGGTCACTAGGGGGAATCCCTGGTGCCCCCTCTTCAGGAGCATCCCAACCCACATTGTCCTGTTCTTCTGCCCCTCCAGGATTCTTATCATCCTGCTGAAGTAGCTCTAAGAGCAGCTTAGTAGTGGGGGTGTTACCTGCCTTTATTCTTCAAAGGCTACACAGGGTCCTTAGTTCCTGGAACTTCAGGCCACTGTACTTTGTAGACTGGGGTACACTAGTATCCCCAACTAAAGACATGGGGGCATATGTATCATTCCAAATTGCGATCGCAATTGGGCTTAGTGGTATGTATTAATGAAAAACTGCCTTGCAAAATAAGGAATCGCAAAATTTGCAATTCCCTATTTTGCAATTGCATTTAAGGAATTGCAAATTGCGATCTCCCTCATGTGCACCCATGCTTATTTCAGGGGTCCAACAGGGTGTCCTTTTGACACCCTTGCAACCTTGAAATTGCATTCTCAATTTGCGATTCTCTAATTGCTAATTGCAAATTGAGAATGTCTTCCCATTCATTCCTATGGGCCTCTAGGCCCATAGGAATGAATGGGAGGGTTTCTAATTGCGAATCGCAATTTGCGATTCGCAATTAAGAAATATGTAGGATTCGCAAATTTTTTTGCAAATCCTACTTACATCTCGTTTTGCGATTCTCAAATAATGATTCTCTAAAATTCGCTATTTGAGAATCGCAAAACCAAACTTTCATACATATGCCCCATGGTGACTAGGTGCGGTATGGTGTTGCACCAACCTACCCTAGTGTAAACTAAACTTACTAAGATTAGAGAACAGGTTTTCCTAGACCCTTTACAACCAATCTAAAAGTTCAGTAGAACTTACTTAGACTATAAAGTATTGTATGTGCCTAATGCTAGTGATGGTTTTTCAATTAATCCACCCCTAGATTAGCTGGTAAAATAATGCAGGCTTGAATTCCAACCGCTGCACACCAATGTAGGAGGCTGGCTTAGTATATGGTGCTCATTTATGTAAGTGTATCACCCTGCACTAATTCAGACAACCCTTATAGTGATTTTAATGGTCTTAGACAACCTTAGAAAGATCTCTAAGTGGTAGCTGTGGGGAGCAGCCTTCAGGCTTGCTTTACCAGTACTTAATCTTATGGTATGGGTTAAGTGAAAAAGATCAGTAATATATCAAGCTATTCAGCTTGAATGCAGTGTGCACTGTTCACATATATAAACTTATCACTCTTATAAATCACAATAATATTAGCATTCTACTTCTCATGAATCTTTAATCTCAGTTTTTTATAGCTTTCTGTTATTTTCAAAACATAATATACCATCTGAAAAATTAATTTAACATACGTGAATTCTCATCGAGTTATTGTACAAATCAACAAAATTGCAGCTTACAATTTGTATTCCAGAATCCAACATGTGTATGAATATCCCGATTGATTCATGCCCAATGCATTTCGGGTCAATGAAGTCCCTTCTTTAGGGGCAATCCTAAAACAAAAAAACATTTCTTTGAAATCAGTTAAAAAAAAAGAAAATCAGTATTACAGCTAATAACATTACAGAGTCACATCACATCACAGCATCACAATGTACATCACATGCTTATAGTGTCTACAGTTAAATCCCTACTGACATTACGGCTATCTCATCATTCTCTTGATCAGTTACGGATTGCGCTTTGGTTGGGTTTGTAATGTTCGGGTTTTCAAGCAATAAAGCAGTTAGCGGCTCCCAAAAGTCTTTTGGCCGTGACCTTGCAGGCAATTCTTCTTCATATACCTACAGAATGTCTTTGCAATACACCATATCTTTTATCCATTTCTGGCATGTAGGTTTTAGTTTGCTGTCCCAGTTTATTGATACTCTGCGCTTAACCAGCAGTAAGGCTATTGCCGCTAGCTTCCTCTTTACTGGTGGTACTTGGTTTAATATACCTAATACACAAACTTTAACTGAGCATTCTATATTGCATTTCATGATATCCTTTAGCGTTTCCATAACTTGTTCCCAATATTTACCAATTTCCCGGCAGTACCATGCTAGGTGCACGAAGCCAGCATCTCTTGTGCCGCATCTTCGGCAGTTAGCATCTGCCCTCATGCCATATTTATGTAATTTCACAGGTGTATGAGAGGCTTGGTGCAGGTATTTGTAGTATATTATACGCAACTTTCCGTTCGGGGTAAGCATTTTGGTTAGCGCACAGCAGAATTGCCATTCAGCCTTGTCTAGAGGTGTACCTAGCGCCTGGGTCCAGCGCTCTTGCGCTTTAGTAGTGCCCTGCGCCAGCTCTATTTGCATTGCTCGGTATAGTCTGGCTACCATATGTTTATTTGGGGTGTCGCTTATAATCATTTGCAGTGGTGTCCGACGGGAAATTGGGGTATAGTGTTTTAACTGCTGCTTTTAACCGGTGGTAGGTGAAACGAAATAATAGTGTTTGGTTACTTATGTAGTTCAGATCGTCCATCTATGAATTTCCCATCTGTGTATAGGTCCCCCATGGTGTTCATCCCTACCTGCCGTAGCATTTCTATGCTGCCTTTGTCCTGCGTTACAGATATTGATGGGTGGTTTGCTAGTGGTAGCGCTGGTGCGTATAGCAGTAGTTTACATGCCATCTGACTCATTTTGTGCCATACCTCTGTTGTAGCCTGTACTGTGCTTATTTCTTTGCACGTTATTTCTGTGCGTTTGTGGGTTATTACGTTGCAGAGCGGAATAGCATGCACGTCGCCATCTTCTACCGCCGTGTGTGGTAAGTACCATATTGGGTGGTACCAGTAGTGTGCGTATTGTGCTTGCGCACATAAGTAATATAATAGCATATCAGGTGCTGTGAATCCCCCTTGCTCGTACGGCAGGGTTAGTGTTTTCCAGTCTATCCTTGGCTGTTTCCCAGCCTATATTAGCCTGACTATCCTCGTTTGTAATTCTCAAAAGACCGATGTAGGTAGTTGTATTGGAATGCTGTTGAATAAATATAAAAACTTGGGCAGGATGACTATCTTGACTATGGATATCCTGTCTGCCAGCGTCAAAGGGAGCTGAATCCATTTCTTTACTTGGGTATCTAGGAGGTCTATCGCAGTCCCATAGTTTTTCCGAACCACTTCCATTGGGTCCCTGTGAATCCATATGCCTAAATATTTTATCGGGTCGCTCTGCCATGACAGTGGGAATTCCAGTTGGCATGTGTGGGTGCCTTTGGTAAGTGGAATTATAGTGGATTTACTCCAGTTTATACTAAGTCCAAATTGCCTGCCGTACCTGATATATTACCTCAACAGCGATGATAGGTTGTTTTGGGGGTCGTGGACATAGAGTACCATATCGTCCGCATAAAGTGATATGCCTATTGGTCGCTGATAAAATCTTAACGCTGTGTGTGCGTATTTCTGTCTTATTTTGCATGCTAGCGGTTCAAGTGCTATCGTGAAAAGCAATGGGGAGAGCGGGCATCCCTGCCTGATACCGCGTTGTATCTGTATCGGATTTGACACCTGCCCATGGACCTTAATGCGTGCCACTGGATCTGTATATAGTAGCTGTATCCATTGTATAAAAATCGTTGGCATGCCCATTCTCCTCAAAATAGTGAATAAATAGACCCACTCTATGGAGTCGAAGGCTTTGGCCGCATCTAGTAATACAGCCGCTGCCTCCAGTTCTGTGTTGAGTTGATGCTGAAGCGCGAATATGGTTCAGATATTGTGTGATGTCGATCTCTCTGGTATAAACCCAGATTGATCTGGCAGTACTATTTTTTGCATTAGTGGCGTTAATCTATTAGCAATGATTTTAACCAGTATTTTAGCGTCTGTATTTATTAGCGACAGCGGTCTGTAAGAGTCCCATCTGTCTTGTGGTTTATCAGACTTGATCAACGCCACTATCAGAGCTTCTCTTAGGGTGGGTGGCAGTATCTTTTTAGTGTAGGCATCTTCATACATGCTCACTAAGTGAGGGCTGAAAGCTCAGCGAATTCTTTGTAGAACTCACCTGTTAGCCCATCGGGCCCAGGTGCCTTGCCATTCGGTAGCGTCTTAATGGCCTCCTTTACATCTGTTTCTGGGATGGGTTGGGTTAAGTACTCCCTTTGGCCATCTGATAGCCAAGCTAGCGCTATGTCCTCTATGTAGACTATTATTTCCTCTGCGCCCGCCGTTTCGCGAGTAGCATACATTTTACGGTATGCTTCTGCAAAGGTTTGAGAAATACCTTTTACATCGTAGTGCGTTATACCATCATCATCAGTTATCTGTATGATTGTCTGTTGCGCGCTTTTGGCTTGTATTTTTTGAGCAAGTGTATGGCCCGATTGGCCCCCCTCCCCATATGCTCTCGCTCTTTGCCTTTTGAACCTATATTTGTCTTCATCTTCATCATACAATGACAGTTGTTCTCTTATAGAGCCTAGCACTTCGGCATTATGCGTGCGATCAGACTCCACTTCTAGCGCTTTAATTTTCGCTTCAATTTTCTGCAATTGTGTGCGTATGTCTTTTAAGATGCCCGCGCTTGTCCCTATGCAGACCCCCCGAATGGTGGCTTTAAAGGCCTTCCATACTATGCTCGGGTCTTCCACCGAGCCCACGTTCAACTGGAAATATTCCTCTATGGCCTGGTATATTGTTGTGTGGTACACCGTGACAAGCAGCGATTTTGCATTGAACCACCATATCTATTGTGGTGGCACGTATGTTGGTATGTCTAGTGTCATCTGGACTGGTCTGTGGTCTGAAAGTGTTTGTGGGAGGTGGCGTACATCTGTCACCCAGCCATTGGCTCCTGCCGAGGTGAGCCAGTAGTCGAATCTAGACCAGCTCGAGTGCACAGTGGAAGTGTATGTGCCCTCTTGTTTCCCAGGGTTCCTGAGGCACCAGGTATCCACTATCTGAAATTCTTCCATGCCATCCAATATCACTTGGGCAGCTTGCCTGTGGTGCTCTTTAGTTGTGGACGATCTGTCCACTGCCTCGTCCAGAGTGACATTGAGGTCACCTCCCCATATTATTTCCATCTGCAGCAATTCCCGCAGTCTATCCCATATTGACCTGTAGAATCCCGGTTCATCCGTGTTTGGCCCATACGTATTAATCATGCCGATCTTTGTGCCTTGCAAGGTGCCAGTCAGTATGACATACCGCCCTTGATCGTCTTTAATGACTCTATCTTCCTGAAATTGGACACCTTTCTTTATCATAATTAACACTCCCCTTGAATAGGAGGAGTACGAGGAGGCTACTGTAATTTCTGCCCATCTCCCACCCACCCTTTTATCGGTCTGAGTGGTGAGGTGTGCTTCTTGTAGCATTGCGATTTCTATGTGATGTCTGTCAAGGTATGCCAGCACCTGCCTTATTTTCCTAGAGTTGTTTAGTCCCCGCACGTTCCATGTTACCCAATTTATCGTTGTTTTACGCCTCTGATCACACATTTAGATATGTAGGAATTATATTGTTGTGGGTATGTGTCACTCTGCCGACCTGTGTGTACCCATGTTGTGTGGCTCATCTGTGGTGACTCTTGTTGAACTGATTTGGTAACCCCCACACCCACTCCTGCATCCCAAACATGCTGGAGAATACCCTTTTAAACTTCAAAACATTTACCCATTCGTCAATGAGTTTAAAAGTTCTAAGGTGGTATATAACTTGCATACGAAAGTCCGGGACTTACCCACTCTGGGGGCGTGCCAGAGTTCCAACTCTCATCCCATCTTGGGAAGGGACGGGCCATGAGCTTGAAGTTTTGTAGTCAGCTGTAAGGCTCATGTTAGCGGTTCAATGAGTCTGGCTTAGCACAACTTCTTAGTTTCATTGGGTTACTTCTTCTTTTACTTCTTGTTGAATTTCCCGTGGCCTTGTTCCTTTTTTGGGGGGTTTCAGTGGTCTTCCTGACATATCTGTTGATGGTTTCTTACTGCTCCACACATTTGCAGTTACTTTCACTGTTGTCAGTCCTCCTCCTTTTGTTTTTTTTTGCTTGTTGCTTGCCAACAGTGTATCTGTGTATTCCATTCCTGCTTTTGGCATGTGGAAGGCATTGTCAGTGTAAGCTGCCATATGAGGTGGTTTTAATTTCGGAATAGCAAGAGTGTAAATCCGGCTATCATGGGGATAGGATATGCGGAGTTTTCAACGGTACCGGCAGGTGTTGGAAACATAATAGTTACAGTATCTTTTTGGTATTAGTTTTGTTTATGTCACTTTTGATGGTGGTAGTAAGGATAACAGTGCTCCATATGGCAGCTTACGCGGATTCGACAACATCAATAATATGAGGTAGGGTAGATTAAGATGGCGGCCACATTAGTAAATACATTATTGACGGGGTTATAGTCCGTCATTGATTATCATTGTTACGTCTTAAAACACACACGCGTGTTGAAGTGGAGGAGATCAGGAGATTTGGATCGAAACATCGTTCGATAGTGGTTGAAGATTGGAGGTAAGGCCAGATTATGGCATAAATAGTGGGATAAGTAAGAGGAAGGAGTATGTTAGAATTATCGGTAACAATTGGATTTTGGTTGAATTGTAGGAGTGGTTGCGGGTAACATTGAGTGGAGAACATGGACTGAAGGGGATTGAAAACTAACGGTGAGAGGTTTTGTTTTAGATAATGGATGCAGTAGTACAGAGTTTTGAGATGAGCAACTATATTTACAATTTATTTGGTCGTGTTTTCCCAGTACGAACTTTAGAATTTTATATAACGACCAGCAAAGCGGACAATATTGTCTTCCAACTACAGCAAGGTAGGCACATGGATGCCTTGTGACATGGTGATAGATGGCATCACGTTCAGAAAGTATTGAGTAGGGCATAGTTGGCGGTCACATATAGTTGCATGGGAGTACCACATGGTAATTTCAGTTATTTGCACATTCACAGGGTGACATCAGATATTAACACATTACTTATTTGTACAATCTTGGTATCAGTGACAAATGTATGACACTGGGTATCTCTCCATGACTGTTTGTATCATCTGGCTCTTAACGGCATCAGGTGTGGAAAGCATGGTTCTGAGATTAAACACGTGCGTAGCAGCATGCCTACAAGCATTGGATAAAGAAATTTGATCCACCCTTGTATTTCATGAAATTGATTTAAAAGAAATTATTTAAAATAAATTTTTTTTGTTTTAGGATTGCCCCTGAAGAAGGGACTTTATTGTCCCGAAATGCCTTGGGCATGAATCAATCAGGATATTCATATACATGTTGGATTCTGGAATACAAATTGTGCAACTGCAATTTTGTTGATTTGTACAATAACTTGATGAGAATTCATGAATGGTAAATGAATTTTTCAGATGGTATATTATGTTTAGAAAATAACAGAAAGCTATACAAAACAGAGATTAAATATTCATGCAATAGCAAGTAGAATGCTAATATTATTGTGATTTATAAGAGTGAAAAGTTTATATATGTGAACAGTGCACACTGCATTCAAGCTGAATAGCTTGATATATTACTGATGTATATGACTGACGTATGTTGACAGCACACGTAGCAGGGTAGCACCATCGGATAACAGTGTGGAAAAGCATTTTATTCTGAAAAAAAGGAGTGCACCTCACACTTGAACTATTATTTAGTGAAAAAGAACCATACAGTGTAGTTATAAAAAATATGTATTTATTATCTGAAAGAAACAGTTATTTATAGATTCCTTACCTTAGAATTAACCCCTGGCGTCAGACTGGATCTGGAGAATTTTTCGTCAGCAGTACCCCTGCGCGTCAAAAGGTGGCGTAGTTCGGCTCCGTGTTCGCCATTGGCGTCGTGGTCGCCGGGATGACGTCGCGGTAGCTACATAGACACCTCCCTCGCGCGCTGATGTCAGTTCTTTTTTTTTTCCGCCTCAGCCAGCGCAGATCCGGCTTTTTGACGACTGTGTTGACGACTTTTGTCAACACCGTTTTCGAGTCTTTGACTCCTGATGCACGAGGGATGTTTCAAGGCCTGCGGCTCCTGTAGCCGACTGATGTCGGTGACGGATCCGCACCGCATGTGCCTGTTTTGCCTGGAGCGCGACCACGACCCCAAGTCATGCTCCGACTGCCGGACCATGAATCCGAAGGCTTTGCGGGAGCGGTCCCGAAATCTTCTCGAGACCCGGCAGTCGGTTCCACTCCGTTTGAGGTCCCGGTCGCGTGGGAGGTAGAGGGACCAGTCGTGGAGCCACCACCACCAGTCTTCTTCCAAGTCTTCGCACTCATCAGGTAAGTCGAAGCACAAGAAGAAGTCGAAGAAGCATCGTCGCTCTTCGACTTCTTCCCGTCGGTCGGCCGACGTGACGAGGGATGTGGGTGGTGCCCCTCCCGCAGCTCCGCATGCGGAGCCCAAAGGGTCGACTCAGAGTTTCCCTCCCTTCCCAGGACCCGAAACGACCCCTGCCCAGCTTAGCCAGTTTTACGAAGCATTGCGTCCCATCTTCGGGCAGCCCAACTCCGCCGGCGCGCCTTCGGTCCCCGCGGACTTGGCTGGGGGGCCCTGGGTTTCGACGCCGGCGGCTCCGGCCCCGGCGCCGCAGGGTCCCCTTGGATCCAGGCCTAGATCCGGATCTGGGTCGGTCGACCTAGTTACACCTCCCCCGGTGCCGAATCCACCGGCACCACGTCCGCAGCCGACCCCAGTTGTGTCCCCAGCCGGCGTCGACCCCGGCCTCCACCTCGAGGTAGACACGGAGCCGGATCAGGCGCCGACGGGTACTTTTGTGCCCTTGTTCTACCCTGGCTCTTTTAGACCAGATTGGCAGCCAGAAGAGGGTGAGGAGGATTGGGAGGGGTCTGGAGACCCTTTAACTGACCAGTTGGGTTACAAACCGGACTGGAGAGAGGAACTGGAGGAAGCCAGTGGTCTGGATACCTCACCAGACCTTGGCATGTTGTCTCCTCCTACCCTGGCTACAGAGGAGTGAGCGTCTTACGCCGTGGTGTTGCGTAGGGCGGCCGAGGCTCTCAACCTCGAGCTACCTACGGTGGCAGGCAGGACTAACTCCTGACAGAGGTGCTTCAACCGGCAGCGAGCTCTTCGGAGCCCCTTCTACCATTTAATGAAGCCCTCACTGACATCCTTTTGGGCACCTGGTCCAGGCCCAACACAGGGGCTCTTGTGGATAGGATGATTGCCTGACGCCACTGCCCGGCCCCAGACGACCCCACTTTCCTCTCCGAACACCCCACCCCTGAGAACTTGGTGGTCCAAGCCTCTACCTCCAAAGGCGCATTCCCTAATGCACCACCTGATAGGGAATCCAAAAAGCTGGACCATCTTGGGAAGAAGATGTTTCCTTCCTCCAGCTTGGGACTGCGGTCGGTAAACTCCACATGTCTGTTGGGCCGTTTCACCCACTCTGTGTGGGATACGGTGGCACAAGTGCTTCCCCAGTGCCCGGAGGAGGCCCGGGCCATACTCTCCCGTGCAGTTGCTGAAGGGAGAGATGCAGCAAACTTTACCTTCCGCTGTGGGCTGGATACCGCTGACTCACTAGGCAGGATGATTTCCACGTCGGTAGCCCTTCGACGCTACTCCTGGTTGAGGTTGACTGAGTTTTCAGGGGATGTCCAATCCACCCTTATGGACATGCCCTTTGATGGCCTTTGCCTATTCGGCGACAAGGCAGACAATGCGCTGGAGCACTTTAAGGGCTCTCGGCTACGGCCAGATCCTTGGGCCTCTCCACCACCCGCCCTGCGCAGTCTGTCTTTCGCCCCTTTCGTGGCTACGGAAGGGGTGCCCCGCAATGTCCCACCCAGAGCCACAGGTCAGCGCAAGCTGTTCAGCCCCTGCGGGGCCGGGGACGTGAGAACCACCGCCGTGGTTCCGGGGCCCAGTGGGCGGGCCAGTCCACCACAGCCCCCCCCCTGCAGCAGAATCCAAACCCTCCTAGTCCGACCTTTCAGGGCCACCAATCGCCAGTGGGAGACAGGATTCGCCATCACCTCCCCCACTGGCGCACCATCACGTCGGACAGGTGGGTTTTGCAAATAGTCTGAAGGGGCTACTCCCTCCCCTTCAAGACTACCCCTCCATCCATGCCGCCTCAGTACCATCGCATGCTCGAGGATCATCTGGCCCTTCTCCAACAGGAAGTTTCGGCACTCTTGGCCAAGGGTGCCATCGAGCGAGTTCCTGTCCCAGAAGTAGGTCGTGGTTGCTATTCCCACTACTCTCTGGTGCCCAAGAAGGACAAAGGCCTGCGTCATATCTTGGATCTCAGGAACGTCAACCGCTTCCTCTGGAAGGAGAAGTTCAAAATGTTGACGCTAGCTCAGGTCCTGTCTGCCCTCGACCCTGGAGACTGGATGGTAGCGTTGGACTTGCAGGACGCTTATTTTCACATCCCCGTTCTGCGGGACCACCGGCATTACCTGCGGTTCACGGTAGGCCATGAGCACTTTCAGTTTACCGTGCTCCTCTTTGGCCTTACCAGCGCCCCTCGGGTGTTCACGAAAGTGATGGCGGTGGTCGTAGCTCATCTGCGCAGATCAGGGGTTCCAGTCTTCCCCTATCTCAGCGACTGGTTGTTGAAGGCGAGCTCGCCCCAGGCTGTCGTCTCCCACCTCCAGACTATGGCCGACCTTCTGCATTCGCTGGGGTTCCCCATCAATGTGCCAAAGTCGCACCTGACTCCCTCTCAGAAGCTCCTCTTCATCGGAGCGGTTCTGGACACGACGCAGTTTCAGGTCTATCCCCCCGAACAGCGAGTCCGGGATATTCGGCTATGATTCTGATCTTTTAGCTTCTAGCCCAGGTTTCGGTCAGGATGACCCTCAGACTACTGGGCTGATGGCCTACTGCATCCTGCTGGTGGACCATGCCAGATGGCATATGTGGGCTCTGCAGTGGGACCTGAAGTTCCAGTGGGCTCAACATCAGGGAAACCTGTCCGATTGCGTCCAGATCCCGGAGGGCACTGCACACCAATTGCAGTGGTGGCTAACGAACCAGGATTGGGTCGACGATAGGTCCCTCTCCCTTCCCCAGCCACAGTTCACAGTGGTGACCGACACTTCTGGGATGGGGTGGTCACATGGGGGAGGCGGAGATCAGAGGTCTTTGGTCCCTGGCGGAGTCCCAGCTCCACATCAACCTTCTGGAGCTTCGGGCAATCTGTCTTGCACTGAAAGCATTCCTTCCCTCTGTCCGGGAAAGTGTAGTGCAGGTGTTCACGGACAACACCACCGCCATGTGGTACTGCAACAAACAGGGTGGCGTGGGGGCTTGGACCCTATGTCAAGAGGCTCTCTGTCTCTGGACATGGATGGAACATCAGGGCATATCTCTGGTGGTTCAACACCTGGTAGGTTCCCTGAACGCCAGGGCGGACGAACTCAGCCGCAGGTGCATGATGGATCACGAATGGCGTCTTCACTCGGAGGTGGCGCAAGGTCTCTCTCAGCAGTGGGGAGAGCCTTGGTTAGATCTGTTCACCACCGAAGAGAACGCGCAATGTCAGCAATTCTGCTCGTTGGAATTTCCAAGGCGGCACTCGCTAGGCAGCGCTTTTCGTCGCGAGTGGAGTTGCGGTCTTCTATACGCCTTTCCACCTATACTACTTCTGCCCAGAGTGCTGAAGAAGATCAAGCACGACCGGATCCAAGTCATTCTTGCGGCTCCGGATCGGGCAAGAAGAGTCTAGTATCCCGAGCTGCTACACATCAATTCTCCGTTCAGACTGCCTCTTCGGGAGGATCTTCTGTCGCAGCAGCAGGGGACGGTCCTCCACCCGAACCTGTCCAGCCTCCACCTTCTTGTATGGAGATTGAGCGGCGGCAGTTGACGTCATTTGACCTGCCTCCCGAAGTCTGTGATGTTATCTTGGCAGCCAGGCGTCCCTCCACTATATACGCCTGTAGATGGAACAAATTTGTGGCATGGTGCACAGCAAAGGCTGTGGATCCCCTTTCTGCCCTTCTTTTTGAGGTTCTCTTGTTCCTTCTTTCTTTGGCCTAGCAGGGCTCTGCTCCGGGCACTCTTAACGGCTACCTCTCGGCCATTTAAGCCTTTCTTAGGCTTCCTGATCAGCCTTCTCTTTTCAAGTCCCCTGTTGTAAATCGCTTCCTAAAGGGCATTACTCATCTTTTTCCTCCTATTCCCTTCGTAATTCCTCAGTGGGACTTGAACTTGGTTCTGACTTACCTTATGTGCGCTCCCTTTGAGCTACTTCATAACTGTCCTCTTCGTCTTCTTACCTTAAAGATTGCTTTTCTGGTTGCCATCACCTCTGCTCGCAGGGTGAGTGAGCTTCAGGCTCTTTCTTCAAAACCTCCTTTCCTGGCTGTTCATCCGGACAAGGTTGTACTAAGAATAAGACCTTCCTTTCTTCCCAAGGTGGTTACTTCTTTCCACATTGGCAAAACCATCACTTTGCCCACCTTCTTTCTGCCTCCGCATCCTTCAAAAGAAGAAGAGAGGCTCCATTGCTGGATCCAAAATGGGCGCTTTCCTTTTATTTTGATTGCACCAAACTATTCCGGGTGGATGACAAGCTCTTTTTGGGCTACGTGGCCCCCAAAAAAGGTCTGGCCATGCACAAACGGACCATCTCTAGGTGAGTCGTTTTGTGCATTAAGGCTTGCTATTCCTTGGCTAAGAAGGAGCCTCCAGTGGGCCTGCGCGCCCATTCCACCAGGGCGACGGCAGCTACTACTTCTTTGGGACGGGAGTCCCCCTCCATGACATCTGTCAGGCAGCTACGTGGGCATCTCTGCACACGTTCACTAGACACTACTGCCTGGACAACCAAGTCTGTAGACAGCATTTTTTGGCTGTTCTGTTCTCCAGGACTTTCTGGTGTGGACTTGGTTCGCAGACCCACCTCCGGGGTTGGTATTGCTGGAGTATCTATTCTAAGGTACGGAATCTATAACTAACTGTTTCTTTCAGATAAACAAGTTACTTACCTTCGGTAACGATATATCTGTAAGAAACATAGGTTAGTTATAGATTCCTTACCGCCCCACCCATCCTCCCCGTTCTGCGAACTGACTTCTAGGGTCAGGGAATCCCTTTCAGGGCCCTAGTTTTGTGCACCAGTGGGCAGTGTCTTGCATGACTCTGCGCTTCTGGCGTGGAATGTCATGTAAAAGAACTGACATTAGCGCGCGAGGGCGGCGTCTATGTAGCTACCGCGACGTCATCCCGGCGACCACGACGCCAACGACGAACGCGGAGCCGACCGACGCCACCTGTCGACGCTCAGGGGTAGTGCTGACGAAAAATTCTCCGGATCCAGTCTGACGCCTGGGGGAAATTCTAAGGTAAGGAATCTATAACTAACCTATGTTTCTTACAGATATATCGTTACCGAAGGTAAGTAATTTGTTCATTAACACTCACTAACACAACACAATATCTCCTACCCGGATATATATGCACAATACACACAATACTTTGTCAATAGAATATGTAAGTAGCACAAGTACACAGTGGTCCCCAGGGGGAGACCAAACCATATACTAAAATAGTGGAATACGAACCACGATTCAAGTCAAGAATGGACCCAGAAGACGTAGAAGAGTCGGGGACCCAAGGTACCACCTAAGGTGAGTATCTAGGAACCCCTACGGATGTCCTATGCAGAATGGGAACACAACCGTGTACTCAATTCAAGTCAATGGGTAAGTCGTGGTTGCAATTTTAGAGAAGAAGGACCCTTCCCAGCAGACCCTGAAAAACCCAGTGGAAGATGCATGTTTGGAGAGCCATCCCACAGGTGGATACCCCAGGAACCAGGATACCTACACCAGGGAAGCCGGGTGTATAGGTGCGAAGTGCCGTTGGAAACTGCTTTAGACCACAATCAAGGACTTCAGGAAAGATGCCGCTGGCGAAGAAGGTGAAAGAGTCCGGTGGAACCCAAAGATGGAATCAAGGGGAGAGGCACCTGCAAGCAGAGGAGACAGTCTATGCCACTCAGGAGTGTCCAGGAGGCACATAAGACGAATTCCCACTGATGTCGGAGATGCAGGAGAGTTGACAGTGCCCTTGAAGGTGCAGCTGTACGGACCAGGCAACGCTTATGAAGACCAGGAACCGTTCACGAGCTGTCCCATGTCTGATATTGAGAGCCAAGAAGTCAGCCAGGACACCAACAAGCCCTGCCAGCAGCAAACAACGTAGTCGAATAAAAAGGTGCAGCGTCGGGACCAGAAAGGTCCAAGTGACTCACCACAAGCAGGTAAGTCAGAGCAGGCCCGAGCAAGCAGGGGAGCCCACTGGAGCCAAAGAAGACACTCAAGAGGACCCACAGGCCGGAGGCACAGGAGTCACAAGAGGACCTCGAGCAGCTCACCAAAGGATGAAGGCTCACAGTGCAAAGGATGCGATGCAGGCGAAGATCTTGGTTGCTGGAGATGCTTGAGGCTGGAGCTTCTTGGAGCCCGAAGATCTCTGTTAAAGAGAGTCAACAAGCGTTGGCAACGGTAAGTCGGCGCGGTGCACAGGGGTGCTGCTCCAGCGATTCCGAAGAGGGATACTGGCCTCCAACTTGCTAGGAAGACAGTGCAGGCCTCGAGGGAGTTGTAGAGCCACCACCTGTGTTACTGAACCTTTCGGAGTCCGTAGGAGATCAGGAACAGCAGACTAGTCAGCTGGGTTGCAGATGCAGGGAATTGACTCCTTCATTTCAAAGGAGATTCCTTCAGGTGCCTTGGATGTCCACAGGCCTTGTGAGGAACCTGTATGGAGCACAGCCACAGACGTTGCAGAAAGACTGGCAGGACGACGAGACCAGGACCGGCAGCAGTCTCCCAGTTGCAGTCTCGGTGTCCAGAGCGAAGTCCAGAGAGCCCAGATGATGGAAGATAAAGTGGTTTCAGATCTGAATCTTGTCCCACGACAAATCTAGGGACCCACCCACAGGTAAGTCCTTAAGTACCCTAAGGAAAGGGTTGGAACGATTCAGGAGTCCCTCCCAGAGGAGGGGTTGGACAGTGGGGAGGATACTCCCATGTGCTTTGTCCAGTTTTGCACCAGAGCGGAAGCCAACAGCTCCCTGAACTGGTTTGAATTGGAGTATGCAAGGAGGGCAACTATTGTGCCCTTCAAGCAGTCTAAGTGGCCTTGCAAGCACCCCACCCTGTCCCAGTACACTAAGTCCTGTCTAAGCGGTGGTCACACCTCCCTGTGACAGGATCACTATTGTCCTGTCTTTTCCTGCTCAAGCATGGCTCAGCAGCAGGAGGGCAGAATTTTGTCTCTGGTCGGCAGCAGCCGTAGTTTGCTGTCCTGGTCTAGAAGACTGGTACCAGGAGCACCCAGGGCCTCCCGGAGGAGCTTTACAGTACACACCATTTACGGTTTGGGGATATGATTCCAACATGTTTGATACCAAACACAACAGGGTTCGTTACAGCCAGTTTAGAGATAGCCATTGCGTAATGATGCATGGCCACTCTATATATCGTAATGGCTGATGCACTTACAATCTTACACACAAAAAGCCCTCGGGTCCGGGATCGCCTAAGGCGAAAGTGAGAGTGGGAGCAACTATGCTGGGAAAAGGGCGGTAGTCCCTTTTAAGGACGGTTTCCCTCACACACCAGAGGTGTCGTGCTTCATCATAGGGATTCCTCTTCGCATCACAAACCTTGTCGAGACGCGGCCTACAACTCCCTCGCTGCAAGGGAGGAGCTCAGGGATGTTTTTCAGAAAAGAGGGGTATTTATAAAACCCAATGTGATCGTGGTGCATGGTGGAGGGAGTGCAGTGCTGACCAAATGGTGATTAAAACTAGCTACGAGGTTAGCCAGACACAGTTTATTATTGCTACCTGGTGCTAGGGTTAAAAACAAATAGTGGGTAGTGTAACTGCCAACATTAGAAGCAGTTGCACTAGAAAGTGATCAACATGTTTCAGCCTATTGCCCTACACAAGTGTCATGGCTTTCATCAGGATCGCTTAATATAGCTACTGCTACGTGTGAAAAAATAATTACGTGATACAAATGAAAAGCGTTGATGTGTATATGGGTGATAATAAACCAGTGATCCGGCAGTTCAGCAGATTCACCAGTAAGACCTGCAAAAGTCAGGTATTATACCACATCTGTCCCTGGCTGGTAGCATTAGGTACATACGCTCATTCCACCGCTTAGTTACAGCGTGGATTCCACAGCGTCTGTCCGCTGGGCAGGAAATTTCATGCCCTGCGGACAGACGCCGTGGAAGAACTGCCGGATCACTGGTTTAGTATCACCCATATACACACCGACGCTTTTTATTTGTATCATGTAATTATTGTTTTCACACGTAGCAGTAGCTATATTAAGCGATCCTGATGAAAGCCATGACACTTGTGTAGGTCAATAGGCTGAAACATGTTGATCACTTTCTAGTGCAACTGCCTCTAATGTTGGCAGTTACACTACCCACTATTTGTCGTTTAACCCTAGCACCAGGTAGCAATAATAAACTGTGCCTGGCTAAACTCATAGCTAGTTTTAATTACCGTTTGGTCAGCACTGCACTCCCTCCACCACACACCACGATCACATTGGGTTTTATGAATACCCCTCTTTTCTGAAAAAAATCCCTGAGCTCCTCCCTCGCAGCGAGGGAGTTGTAGCCCCCTTCACGACTAGGATCGTGACGCGAGGAGGTATTCCTATGATGAAGCATGACACCTCTGGTGTGTGAGGGAAACCGTCCTTAAAAGGGACTACCCCCCTTTTTCCAGCCTAGTTGCTCCCACGCTCACTCTCGCCATATGCGATCCCGGACCCGAGGGCTTTTTGTGTGTAAGATAGTTTAGGATTGGGGAGTTTGCCCTCGCCGGTCCATTAAACCTCCTCAGGCCCCCTTGTGTTTTTGATGCACTTACAACCCAGGAGAATGGACTCCCAAGGTTGTAGGGGTGTCCTGCTCATACAGGGGCACCCTCACACTTAGAACCGAGCATCCTGCCTTCAGGATTGAAAGGCATGCCTTAGGGGTAACTTATAGGTTTTAAGTGCAGTGAGCTCAGATATAAGAAAACTTATATCTGTCGTAAGTGGTGCTAGCACCAGCTTACACAGGGTGCAATGGCAGGCCTGTAGTCATAATTTGAGTGGCCTCTCATGGGTGGCATAATACATGCTGCAGCCCATTGGAGACCCCTGGTGTATCTATGCCCTGAGTACCTCAGTACCATATGGCAGGGATCTACAAGGGTACACCAGTAGCCAATCTGGAGTGTACCTAAGTACTCACCATGTCCAATTTAGGGAGGAAGCACAGAGACTTGGGTCCTGATTAGCAGGATCCCAGTCAGACTAACCAGTAAAACATAATGACACCATCAAAAAGTGGGGTGACCATGAGAGCAGATCCTACTTTCCTACACTAGTCATACAGGCTTCCTGCTCTAGTCAATCAGGAGATGCCTTCCCGGCAACCCCTGCTGACTGACTGGGAATCAAAGCGACTGGAACCCTTGGGGAAGATGACTTTTTCTGCTGTAAGCATGGCCCTGAAATCGATCAATGCAAACTGTCTCCCGGCATGTTTCCCCCATGCTTAGTGGACTATGTCCCAGATGGTGACCCCTCATGTGCCAGAGGACATGCAGCAACATTTCCAAGAGGTGATACAAGACGGCCAAAATGCCTCCCTGCATATCATAAAATCTGGATTGGATACATCTGACTTAGTGGCTGGAGCGATGGGCATCTCAAACACCATCCTCAGACATACCTGGCTCAGGACCTCCAACTTTTCACTGGATGTCCAGGTGAACCTAATGGACCTGGTATTTGACAGGGGATATCTGTTTGGTAGCAAGGTTGATACAACTGACAAAGTCCTAAGGCCTGACTCCATTTTTAAGTGGTCCCCGAATCCATCTTACGTAATGGAAGTTGCCATCTTCTCAAATTTAGGTAATGGTAGTCACCATGTTCCTCAATTTATGCAGAATCACTGTCATGTCTGCTATTAACGCAGATATTGTCTGACTGTATCTTTCTAAGAACCTTGAAGGTGTCAAGTCATTCGGCTAATGACATATATATAACACCTGATGCAAAACCAGTCTGGGACAAGTGTCTACTTATCATCATGTCAGGGTCGAATAAGAACAAAAACAGACATGTAAACAAAATAATGTAGTCTTAATAGGCATCCTTTGAAATGAATGAAATGAAATGAAAATGGCTTTTATATAGCGCATGGCTACCCGGGAGCATCCCAGCGCTGATAGAGTAAACACACGATGTGAGAGCAGAGGATAATGTGTGGCTGGTACCACCCTTAGAGCTTAGCCCTATTAAAAAATGGTCGAAGGCTGCCATCCAGTTGAATGTTATATCATTACAACACAGGATAAGGGCAGCTAATGGGAGAACTAGCTCCGACAAAAGAGGGAAATGACTTTTCATGGCCCGAAGGGGCTAGTAGGATTGACTACCTATTATTGGATTTGATTTTTGGCCACTGGTAAAGGATATGGTGATTATATCGACCTGTGAAAGTGACCATATTCCGCTAAGTTTGATAATGGCCCATCCATGGGTGGAGAAGGATAGGGCCCCCCTGATTCCTTTATGTACTAAGGAGGTAATTCCTACCAATGATAAACGTAGGCTCAAATGGCCTTCTATTCGGGCAGATGAAATTGTGCTTCAATCCATCACAAATGATCTAGGTAACCAACTGGAGTCTCTAGCTATAGTTACAGACAGCGGGACAACTCGGCTTAACTGTAGTATCTGGCATAGCAACTTCTTCAAATATTTGGCCAGTTATTTTTACATCCAAGTGGTAAAGCCCAGGGGAAAAAGGGGAAGACCACTAGGTGCTAATTTGTGGTTCAATAAGGAATGTAGGGTGTTGAGAGGGAAGCTCACAGTAGCCTTAAAAAACGGGGATGCCCTAAGGCTTTGAGGGGTCAGAAAGGATTACAAACAGGCTCAAACTAAAGCTAAGAAAGAGTGGGAGGAGAAGAGATGGGAAGATTTAGGGAAGGCTATCTTGCATCCAGATGGCAGGCTATTCTGGTCCCTTCTGTCCAAGGGCAAATTTGAGAGCTCACCTCCTCTGGCCAACAATATCCCCCCTGTTGAATGGCATAAACATTTTAGCGATCTGTTTACCTGTGTCAATTTCCATCCTTGCTCATGTCTGCCCTGTGATATAGGTCACCCTATATGTAACCTCTCCTTCACCAAAGAGGACATTTTGTCATCTATAAACGCCATCATACCCGCAAAAGCCCCAGGCCCGGATGGTATTCCTGGCGACCTCTTTCGTGAGGATAGGGACAACTGGGCCCTATATTTTTTGACACTGGCTAATGATATTGCTGGCGGGGGGGGGGGAATCCCTGAATCCTGGAAAGGGGCCGAAGTGATACCAATTTTTAAGAAAGGGGATAGGTCAATGCCCTCCAACTACCGACCAATTAGCCTGATCGACTGTGCCCAAAAGGTCTTCTGCCGCTCACTTTTGACCAAAATTCAAGATTGGATGGATGAGAATGATATCCTCTCTCCATTCCAGGCTGGCTTCCGGAGAAGGACCGGCACAATCGACCAGGTGTTTCGTCTTGTCACACTCTATTGGAAAGTCGTTGTGTTGGGCAAATGCAGTTTATTTTTTGCCTTCATTGACCTAAAAACAGCCTTTGACCTCGTTCCTAGGGAGTTGCTCTGGCGGGTACTTAGGGATATGGGAATGCCATTGGCAATCCTAGTTATCCTAATCCGGCTGCACAAGGATAACTTTGCCCGTGTAAGATGGGGGAACCAAGGTCAGACTACCGAGCCTTTCAAGATCCAGCGAGGGGTGCGCCAGGGGTGCGTTTTAGCCCCCACCCTCTTCTCACTGTACATCAATCAGGTAGCTGATTCTCTGTGCTCAATATCAGCAGATGCTCCATCCTTGGCGAACAGTAAAATCCCCACATTGCTGTTCGCCGACGATACCTTGTTGATATCTAAAACACCTATGGGTCTCCAGAGATTGATAAATCAATTTAAAGCCTTTTGTGATGAGAGGGGTTTGGTTATTAACACCACCAAAACCAAGCTAATGATGCTGAACCCTCACAAATCTTACAAGGGCACCATGAAGCTGGACAACATCCAGCTTGAGAGGGTCAGCTCTTTCGACTACTTGGGCATAAAGTTGTCCGAGGTAATGGCTTGGAAGAACCACCTGGGAAGGGCTCTGTCGAAACTTGCACAGGTTACTGGCCATTGAGATGTGAGCACTCTCAATCCTATACAAAACCAGTGGCTCCTGTTCTCAAACTCTACAGTTGTAAGGCCGTGAGCAGTGCACTATACGGGGCAGAGTTGTGGGGCACTGCTTCAGTTGGCGACCTGGTGTCTGTAGAAAATAACTTCCTTAGAAACCTATTATCCCTCCCCCAGAGCACCCCTTTAGTCCCCCTTAAACTTGATCTGGGCATTAAGTCTATCGAGGATCTTGCGACGCTTCGTCCTCTTTTGTTTTGGCACAGACTGACGAGTACTCCCGAGCTGGCATTTTATGCTGCAGCCCTTAATGAGGTCCTTAATCTTGATACCTTGAGGAAAATTGGCTGGATAAAACAGGTGGCTGCCTTATTGACTAGCATTGGGCTGCCAGGGCAGGACATTGGCCAATTACCATCATTCTCCAGGGATGAACTAAAATGTAGGTATTGGGCGTGGGTGGAAGAGAATACTATTCTGAATAGACATCATGGTAGTTTGACTGAAGCCTTTTTTAATATAAAAAACATTCACTGTCTGGAGAGCTTCTTTGACATTATTAAGGTGCCTGCAGACAGGAAGTTATATATTCAGTTTAGATATGGCACCCTACCCATTAATTCTTTTACCAACACGTGGCAGGTTAATAAAACACAACCCTCGGGGTGCCCTTCCTGCCAAAACCCCCAGGAATCTATAGGCCATGTTTTCTTCGCGTTCCCGGCTTATGTCAGACCTAGGAGCAAATGGTTGAAACCGGTGTGCAGGCTCCTAGGGACATCAAGCTCCAAAGAAGCTTTAAGAATCTTAAAATCTGATGCCAGGCCCGCTTTTGCCTGTGCAACAGCCAAATTTTTGGGCCAGTTTTGGGCAATCAGGAGGAGGGCTCAGTTAGTATAGCCAGTCACTGTATGACTAAGAAGTGTAGTAGACCTCAATCAGCTAATGGGGCTTAATTCCCCCTTATGATTTCTAATTTTAAACAATTTGATTTTATTGTATTTTATGTATTTTAAATGATAGTTTTAACAATTGTCTAATGTTTGTAAGGGTGCTATTAGCTACTGAAGTCAACTATTTGTATGTTCATGAGTGTACCCTAGAAGGCTCTAAGTTTTAAATAGCATCCGTTTTATTCAGTCTTAGACTTTGTTGTATGCTGTTCATCATTTTCTACCTTGTGGTTGTTCTTCGTTTATGGTTTTTGTAACCGAAATAAAGAAATTTGATGATGATAGAGTAAACTAGAGGGTGTGGTGCCCTAAGGGAAGAGCCATGTTTTTAGCTGTTTGCGGAAGGTGGAATGGTTGGATTCCCTATGAAGGTACAGCGGCAGTGTGTGTACTCACTGGTTGGTGACTGTTCCTATAAGAGAGGGATGTAACCAATTTGGTTGCAAGAAACAAATATAAGTGGATAGTCTCTAAGTGTGTTACTGATCTGATGAAGATGGGGAATTTCTCCTTTGGAAAATAGTGCCCTCACACACTCTTGCGAGTGTCATGCTTCATCATCGGGCGTTGCTCCTCGTGGGGGTGGCGCTGCTGTCCTCCACGGGCCCCGCGAGAGGGCTCTTTATCGGAGATCTTTTAGGAGACGCCGCACTTGTGCATGTGGGTGTGTGGGCCTAAAAGAAGGGTGTGGTGCTGGTGTCTTAAAAATACCTCACCGGTACCTAAAAATGAATTTTATTTGTAGGTCCGAGGGGTATGGATAAAAAGCAAGTGTGTGGGAGACTGGGGCACCTCTAAAAGCAAATGAGGTAGAGGTCGAGGTATTACTCTGCTGCTCTCAGTCCCGTGCGTGTTAGTGAAAGTGAGGCCTGGTCGACATGTTTCGCGCTGTGGAAGGGGTCCCTAGTGGATCCCAGTGCGCTTCGTCAGGACCGTGTGGGGTGATTGAGTGCGTAAAAAAGTTAAAAAATAGGAGCAGGGAACTAAACCCCTATATTCCTATGGTACCTTTATTAAGGCTCTGCTTGAGTTATAGTACTCAGGGGAACACCTCAATTGTGGTGTTCCTGTTAATTACCTAGAGGGAAAGAGACCAAACAACAACAGATATAGTAAACATACAATGAGAGCCATACAATAAAGCTCGGTAAAGCTTGTATCCACATTAAACTTCATTGAGGCAGCTGCTTATGAATCACAACATGCAATTCCTTATGAGCTGCGCGTGTTTGTGTTAGAATTCTCATACAGCCACCTGAACATGCAGAGCGACAGAGCATACTGTCTATATTGGTGGGTCAGTGGAGGTCTCATGCGTAGGCCTCTAGTTATCTGTACAGTTAAGGCAAATGCCAGGAGCCATGACCCATACTGGGTCGTATCAGTACTGATAACTATTATTTCATAAAAATACACCCTCACGCACGGTGGTGAGTGACGCGCTCGAAGGAGGGGTATGGTAGCCCTTGTGGCTAGAAAAAGGACACTGACACCCGTGACGTGCTCAACATACACACATCATGAGCAAAGTATAGTGTGACATAGAAAACTTGTGCGGATGTGGACGCAAGGTAGAACCACTAGTAATGTCGATGTATATTTCCCCTTCGTATTAGTCGGAGTGCCTCTACGGCGGGTCCCAGCGGTTCTAATGAGGGGCCTCTATTGGATTAGAAACACTCATAAGTTTTGCGGCGTGTATCGGCCGCCCTACTATTGACACTTTGACAGTCTAGTCATCCCAATTACGCCGGCGCGCGTGTACGTCACTATGCACGCGTACGCGGCTCCGCTTGTTTTCCCGCTGGTCTAAGAGTTTAAACAGACCGCCGGTACGATACCTCTCCTCCGGCATTTCCCAAGCGGTAGGGTAGGCATAAGAGCCACTGCGAAGGGCGCATCTGTAAGTATTACTCTGCTGCAACTCATCTTAAACCAGGTATGTCGATACACGCCGCAAAACTTATGAGTGTTTCTAATCCAATAGAGGCCCCTCATTAGAACCGCTGGGACCCGCCGTAGAGGCACTCCGACTAATACGAAGGGGTAATATACATCGACATTACTAGTGGTTCTACCTTGCGTCCACATCTGCACAAGTTTTCTATGTCACACTATACTTTGCTCATGATATGTGTATGTTGAGCACGTCCCGGGTGTCAGTGTCCTTTTTCTAGCCACAAGGGCTACCATACCCCTCCTTCGAGCGCGTCACTCACCACCGTGCGTGAGGGTGTATTTTTATGAAATAATAGTTATCAGTACTGATACGACCCAGTATGGGTCATGGCTCCTGGCATTTGCCTTAACTGTACAGATAACGAGAGGCCTACGTATGAGACCTCCACTGACCCACCAATATAGACAGTATGCTCTGTCGCTCTGCATGTTCAGGTGGCTGTATGAGAATTCTAACAAAAACACGCGCAGCTCATAAGGAATTGCATGTTGTGATTCATAAGCAGCTGCCTCAATGAAGTTTAATGTGGATACAAGCTTTACCGAGCTTTATTGTATGGCTCTCATTGTATGTTTACTATATCTGTTGTTGTTTGGTCTCTTTCCCTCTAGGTAATTAACAGGAACACCACAATTGAGGTGTTCCCCTGAGTACTATAACTCAAGCAGAGCCTTAATAAAGGTACCATAGGAATATAGGGGTTTAGTTCCCTGCTCCTATTTTCTAACTTTTTTACGCACTCAGTCACCCCACACGGTCCTGACGAAGCGCACTGGGATCCACTAGGGACCCCTTCCACAGCGCGAAACATGTCGACCAGGCCTCACTTTCACTAACACGCATGGGACTGAGAGCAGCAGAGTAATACCTCGACCTCTACCTCATTTGCTTACAAGAGGTGCCCCAGTCTCCCACACACTTGCTTTTTATCCATACCCCACGGACCTACAAATAAAATTCATTTTTAGGTACCGGTGAGGTATTTTTAAGACACCAGCACCACACCCTTCTTTTAGGCCCACACACCCACATGCACAACTGCGGCGTCTCCTAAAAGATCTCCGATAAAGAGCCCTCTCGCGGGGGCCGTGGAGGACAGCAGCGCCACCCCCACGAGGAGCAACGCCCGATGATGAAGCATGACACTCGCAAGAGTGTGTGAGGGCACTATTTTCCAAAGGAGAAATTCCCCATCTTCATCAGATCAGTAACACACTTAGAGACTATCCACTTATATTTGTTTCTTGCAGCCAAATTGGTTACATCCCTCTCTTATAGGAACAGTCACCAACCAGTGAGTACAGATACGTCCTTGGGAGCAATGGTACTGGACCTACTCTTTCTTAAACCGCTCCCCGTCCCTCCCTCTTTAACTGTTCAGAGACAGTGGCAGTGTGTGCCAGAGTCTGGAGGCGTTATATGAAAAAAGTCGACCACCACTTCTGGCCGTCTTGATCCTAGGGACCAACGCTAGATGGAGCTCATCTGAGCGGAGTTTTCTGTTAGCCCTATAGGGGCGAATCATGGCTTTGTTGATAGAAAGTCCGCTCCCTTCCAGGGACTTATGGGCGATGCAGAGGGCCTTAAAATTGATCCTTTCCTGCACCGGAAGCCAGTGGAGGGAGCTCAACGCGGGCCTTGCTGAACAACAATTGGGGGTCCCCGTGAGCAGTCTTGCTGCACAATTCTGTACGATCTGCAGTTTCGCGACCACTGAATTCGGGCACCCAAATAGAGGGCATTGCCATAATCTATCCTTGATAGAATTAGTGCCTGGATCAACAATTTTCTTGCATGAAATGGTAGAAGGGGAAGGACTTTGCGGGTCATTCTAAGCAGGCCATAACATGAGGCAGCAGTCTTTCTTGCCTGCACTTTCAGAGTAAGGTCTTGGTCTAGCCAAATTCCCAGACTTTTTATCTCTGTTTTGGGGGCTGGCACCGGGCCCATACTGGCTGGCCACATCGCGCTTGATTTAAAGCTTAAGGAGTTGCAGAGAATCATGAGCTCGGTTTTGTCACCATTAAGTTTTAGGTGAGACAAGCTCATCCACTTGGAAACTTCCTCAAGGCAGGAGTGGAGGTCCTTAGACATCTGGTCAGAATGGTTCAGTGCAACAACCAGCTGAGTGTCATCAGCGTAGGTTACTATGTGAATCCCGAAGGGGGATACAATGTCCGCCAACGGGGCCATATAAACATTAAAAAGAGTAGGGCTCAGGGATGAACCCTGAGGGACTCCGCACTGTAAGGGAGTGGGATCTGAGATGGTGTCGCCTTCAAAAACCTGGAAGAATCTTACTTCTAGGAAAGATTGTAGCCACAATAGGGATGTGCCCGCCACTCCTGCGTTCCTGAGACGGTGAACCAAGATTTGGTGGTTCACTGTATCAAAGGCCGCGCTCAAGTCGAGTAGAATTATGGCCGCAGACCCTCCTGAGTCAACAATTCTTCTTGATTCTTCTACCACTGCTAACAGGGCGGTTTCGGTGCCTTGGCGTGGGCGGAAGCCCGTTTGGGAGGGATGGAGCAGATCATTGGACTCAAGGAAAGCTGAGAGCGAATGATTAACATACTTCTCCGCGATCTTACTAATTCCAGGAAGGAGCGAAATGGGGCGATAGTTGCCCAAGTCAGCTGGGTCCAGATTAGTTTTTTTTTAGCAGTGCTTTAACCATTGCCCTTTTCCACTCAGGGGGGACCATACCTGTGGAATGTGAGATGTTAATCAGGCTGGTGGCCGTGGGAACAATGGTAGGTGCAACCAGTTTCAGGATATTAGGTGGTGCCGGGTCAAGTGGAGACCCACTTTTTACCGATGTCAGGGTGGCTAAAAATAATTCCTGGGTCATAGGGGTGAAATTCTCCAACAGATATTCTATTTTGTGCTCTCCTGTAATCGTATACTCGATTGGGAAATCACTATCTTTTTGAGGGAGGTGTTTGAGAATATTTTGTACTTTAGTGGGAAAGTATTCCGCCTGTTTGTTACAGCGGAGACCTGAAGTATCCGGTACCGTCGGAGGGGCGGGAGCTTTAAGGAGCTTTTTGGCAATAAGAAAAGTTTCTCTAGGGGGATTAGCGGCTGACGCGATCTTTTCCTCATAGTAGGAGGCTTGGGCTTTTTTTTATCTCTGCCTTGTATATTCCGATGGCCACACTATATTCCCGTTTCTTATCAGGTGAGAAATCTTTCCTCCAAACTCTTTCTGGTTTTTTGCATTGCTGTTTTAAAGTGCGCAGTTTGGGGGGGAACAAGGCAGACTTGTTAGGTCCGGTTTTCTTCTGAATTGAGATTTTTGGGAGCACCAGATTGAGTGATCCTCCAATCCAGTTGCAAAAGCTTTCATTAGCTGCAACTGGATTAGGATCAAGATTCGGCTTGGTCTTTTCGAGTTCTTGAGTCCACCTTTCCAGGGGGAGTTTGGACCAAGGTCGAATTCGAGCTCGAATCGCTTGAGTGTGTGGTGCAGTGACTGGTGGCGACCAGAAGAAGGGAATTAAAAAGTGGTCCGACCACGGAAGGGGGATGGGATCTTTTCCTGTTAGATCTCCCAAGTTAGAGAAAATAGGGTCGAGGAGGTGCCCTTTAATGTGGGTTGCTTGTGGGACCTTCTGTACTAGTTGGTAGGCCATGAGGTTCTGGGCTAGTTTAGTTGCGGTGAGTGCTGAGGGGTCGTCAAAATGCAGATTAAAATCTCCTAAGAGAGTAAAGTTAGCTGCCGCACTGGCAAGATTGCCAACTGTTTCTAACATAGATCTGCAAAATTGGCCCATCACCCCAGGTGGGCGATAGATAAGAATGCCTGAGAGTGAAAGGGTAGGGGTGAACTCTATTGAAAAATGGGCATTCTCGCAGTCTGATAGCGGGCTGCCTAACAGGCGACACGTCAGATGGTCTTTATAAATGATAGTGATGCCACCGCCCTTGCCTGTCATTCTGTCCATCCTCTGGATCAAGTATCCCTGGGGAAGTGCTTGAATAATATCTGGCTCTGAGCTAGAATTGAGCCAGGTTTCTGTGAGGAGCAGAGCTTCCGGGTCAGAGTCTTTTAAAAACATCGAGATTTCCGCCGTATGTTTAGGCAGGGATCTGCAGTTAAGTAAGAATAATTTATGTATTTTTCCGGGGAGTGGTGGGGAGACAGGAGATGGGGAAAGTTCAAACCTGCAGTGAGAACACCTATCATGTAACGTCTCAATCGAGATTGAATGTGCGCATTTAGGCCCTGGGATTCTATTTAGCTGTTTGAGCTGCGCATTAGTGTATCGATGGTAACCTGGGGGAGGAGAGGCAGGGTTTCTGGCCCCTGGGCCCGTTCGTGCGCAGACGGGCGCAGACGGGCTTGCCTTTGGTGCGCCAGCGGCGCAGTCGCATCATCTGGCGTTTTTATGGCGTCAATCGTGCGTCGGGTTTCAGCTACTAGAGCGCTGACCCGGCGCCTAAGTGAAGTGCTGGTATGCGAAGGGATTCCCCACTACCCCAGAGCTTTAACACAGCTCTCCCGCGGACGTCAAAGCAGTTTAAAACCAATAGCAGCAATGTTTTTAAAATTGATAACAACAATGTTTAAAATCAATAGCATCAGTGTTAGAATTAAAAACTGGACGCAGCAACAGATAAACAAAAGCTTCCGCGAGGGTTCAAGCTTCTAGTTACCCCTGCGCGGTGTTCGTAAGGAAACGTCTGGGATGCACACCTTGATGCACATAATCTATGTCAGACATTCCTAAACGTATGTTAGAAATTCCAATCTCTGATAAGACTGAGTATATTAAGGCTACCACTTGGACCACTTGTCAAGAGTGGTCCTTTGCCAAGATTATCACACGAGATTCTGCCAGAGACGGTCTTGCCTACTGCCTGAGCACTTCAAAGATGCTACATCTCACCTTCTGCTTATAAAGCTGAGTCCCGGAGAAAGCCCGCTACTGCAGTGCATTTGCCCTTCACAGGGAACACTAACTTCACTCCTCCGCTGATAACAACAACTCATGCTGTCTAGTTGTCTGCAGTGTGTCTCATCTCCCTAAAAAACTCTAGACCGCAAGTTTCTCTACTTTCCATGCTTTCTCATTTAGCGCATAGAAGTAGGTTTTTGGGTGTAAAATTTCAAACTACATTTTAAACATATTAGAAATGTTAATTTTATTCACGATGCTCACAACATGCCTTCTTTCTGTTTTTATGATATCCTCTGTAGTCATTTTGGATGTACTGAGAAACAGATCAGTCCTGTTGTAATAAATGCTTTCAGTTAAATGTTCTTATTAGTGCAGTGTGTGATATTGTCAAGGCTACTGGAATTATGCGACAAGAGATGGCCAAATTATGCAGCAGGGTTGAGTAAATTATGCAACAAGAAAAGGCAAATTATGCAGCGTGATGTGGTAAATTGTTTATAGTATTATTTCATTATTTTGTACTTTTGACATTTGTTAACACTGTCTGTGAAATACGTGCACCTCATTAGAATCATTTTAATACCCAAATTTAGCAATAAGCAACAGAAAGGTGACCAGTCAACCTGAGCCAAAGGCCTTCCACTGTGCAGTGACATTTGCCACTGCGTTTTTAGTAACTTTTGAACCGTAAGTGCTAGAAACAAAAACATTTTTGTTGTTGTTAAAATGTGCAGATTATGCAGCAGATAATGGATTATTTGGGAAATCTATAATTATGCTAAAATCGCCACAGCCGCACAATTGCATAATTCCAGTGGCCCTGGCTATTGTGAATAACAAAATCAGTTGGTTTCTGTTACTACAGTGCCCTTTAGCCCATTACAGGGATTGTTAGTAACCGTAAAGCAATAACTCTACTTTAACAATGTAATGGTTGGGGTTCTGTCGGGCTACAATAACCTGTCTTTCACAGTCAGCGCTGGTGTATTAAGCTGAGCTCACCTGTGTCACCCGTGGGTAGGAAAGCAAACCTTGGAGAACTACGCCAAAGTCATATTTACGCAACACAGCGCTGGAGCACTTTTCGACCAGCAAAGCCTCTGCCCACGACCTGGGTCTGCAATTGCCTCCTCTGTCCAGAGACTACCGTCAGTTTTGGAGTTTTCACGGATTCCAGAAGGGAATTTCCTTTTGCAAACATCAGCCAAATCAGTTGCAAACTCAACTGCAGCCAACCCTGATGGTCAGTCAGTATAGGGGCAAAGCCAGAGGAAGGGGTCGTGGATTCACTCAACAAACCTCCTCATCTCCTGCACCACCAGGAAAGCAGAAGGACACCGGTCTGCGTCCCAGACCTCAGGCAACTGAACTTCTTCCTCAAAAAGTAAAATGTCTGGATACTGACCTTTCTCAAGTACTACTGGAGTTGGATTTTGGAGACTGGTTGGCAACGCTCGACCTGCAGGAGGCATACTTACACATCTCTATCCTGCTGTCACATCAGAAATACTCGATTTGTGGTGGGCTCTACACACTAGTAATTTGCTGTAGTGTCCTTTGACTTGACATCGGTGCATAAGGTCTTCAGAAAGGTAAAGGCAGTCGTGGTGGCCCATCTCAAAAGTTTTGGCGTCCCATTATTCCCATAGCTGGACAATTGGTTGATCAAAGATTGTTCACCATAGATGGTGTTGCACCATATGCAGTTGACAGCATTCCTGCCTTTTTAATCAACAAGCCCAAATCTCACCTGCGCCCCTCCCAACAACTCTAGTTTATAGGGTCGGTACTGGACATCATCCTCCACCGCACAGGATAACCAACAGCCAAGTAAGACCTTGACCTCGGTCATAGGCCTGCACTCTCCCCGGCAGCTCCCACGCTCTGACGTTGCTGCTGAGCCCCCTGCCTGGGTGTTCGAGGCTGCTGTCCTTGATTGGGTAAATTGTGTAGTTGTGTCCCGATATTTGTTGCTAAATTGTGCCCCATTTTGTTGCTTCACTGTGCCCCGATTTTCGTTGCTTAATTGCACCTCCCCGATTTCTGTTGTTTAATTCTTCCCCGATTTCTGTTAATTCTGCCCCTATTTCTGTTTGTTCAATTGTGCCCCGATTTCTGTTGTTTAATTTGTGCCCCAATTCCTGTTGTGTAATTTGTGCCCCGATTCCTGTTGTTAATTTGTGGCCCGCTTTTCGTTGGCTAACTGTGCACTGTTTTGTTTCACTGTCCCTGCCCCTCTCTCTTCCCCTCGCCGTTCCCGCCGCTGCTGACCCGCGGCCCCTCCCCCCTGCCCTCACCCGTTTCCTGCCTCCCAGTTGAGCGTCCCTCCCCTCCCCTATATAATGACGACCGCTGCGGGGGAGCGCTCGTAAGACCTTGACCTCGGTCATAGGCCTGCACTCTCCCCGGCAGCTCCCACGCTCCGACGTCGCCGCTGTGCCCGCTGCCTGGGTGTTCGAGGCTGCTGTCCTTGATTGGGTAAATTGTGTAGTTGTGCCCCGATATTTGTTGCTAAATTGTGCCCCGTTTTGTGGCTTCACTGTGCCCCGATTTTCGTTGGTTAATTGCGCCCCGATTTCTGTTGTTTAATTCTTCCCCGAATTCTGTTGTTAATTCTGCCCTTATTTCTGTTTGTTCAATTGTGCCCCGATTCCTGTTGTGTAATTTGTGCCCCGATTCCTGTTGTTAATTTGTGGCCCGCTTTTCGTTGGCTAACTGGGCACTGTTTTGTTTCACTGTCCCTGCCCCTCTCTCTTCCCCTCGCCGTTCCCGCCGCTGCTGATTCGTGGCCCCTCGCCCCTGCCCTCGCCCGTTTCCCGCCTCCCAGCTGAGCGTCCCTCCCCTCCCCTACATAATGACGACCGCTGCGGGGGAGCGCTAGTAAGACCTTGACCTCGGTCATAGGCCTGCACTCTCGCCGGCAGCTCCCACGCTCCGACATCGCCGCTGAGCCCCCTGCCTGGGTGTTCGAGTCTGCTGTCCTTGATTGGGTAAATTGTGTAGTTGTGCCCCGATATTTGTTGCTAAATTGTGCCCCGTTTTGTTGCTTCACTGTGCCCCGATTTTTGTTGCTTAATTGCGCCCCGATTTCTGTTGTTTAATTCTTCCCCGATTTCTGTTGTTAATTCTGCCCCTATTTCTGTTTGTTCAATTGTGCCCCGATTTCTGTTGTTTAATTTGTGCCCCGATTCCTGTTGTGTAATTTGTGCCCCGATTCCTGTTGTTAATTTGTGGCCCGCTTTTCGTTGGTTAACTGTGCACTGTTTTGTTTCACTGTCCCTGCCCCTCTCTCTTCCCCTCGCCGTTCCCGCCGCTGCTGACCCGCGGCCCCTCTCCCCTTCCCTCGCCCGTTTCCCGCCTCCCAGCTGAGCGTCCCTCCCCTCCCCTACATAATGACGACCGCTGCGGGGGAGCGCTATTAAGACCTTGACCTCGGTCATAGGCCTGCACTCTCCCCGGCAGCTCCACGCTCCGACGTCGCCGCTGAGCCCCCTGCCTGGGTGTTCGAGGCTGCTGTCCTTGATTGGGTAAATTGTGTAGTTGTGCCCCGATATTTGTTGCTAAATTGTGCCCCGTTTTGTTGCTTCACTGTGCCCCGATTTTCATTGCTTAATTGCGCCCCGATTTCTGTTGTTTAATTCTTCCCGATTTCTGTTGTTAATTCTGCCCCTATTTCTGTTTGTTCAATTGTGCCCCGATTTCTGTTGTTTAATTTGTGCCCCGATTCCTGTTGTGTAATTTGTGCCCCGATTCCTGTTGTTAATTTGTGGCCCGCTTTTCGTTGGCTAACTGTGCACTGTTTTGTTTCACTGTCCCTGCCCCTCTCTCTTCCCCTCGCCGTTCCCGCTGCTGCTGACCCGCGGCCCCTTCCCCCCTGCCCTCACCCGTTTCCCGCCTCTCAGCTGAGCGTCCCTCCCCTCCCCTACATAATGACGACCGCTGCGGGGGAGCGCTCGTAAGACCTTGACCTCGGTCATAGGCCTGCACTCTCCCCGGCAGCTCCCACGCTCCGACGTCGCCGCTGAGCCCCCTGCCTGGGTGTTCGAGGCTGCTGTCCTTGATTGGGTAAATTGTGTAGTTGTGCCCCGATATTTGTTGCTAAATTGTGCCCCGTTTTGTTGCTTCACTGTGCCCCGATTTTCGTTGCTTAATTGCACCCCGATTTCTGTTGTTTAATTCTTCCCCGATTTCTGTTAATTCTGCCCCTATTTCTGTTTGTTCAATTGTGCCCCGATTTCTGTTGTTTAATTTGTGCCCCAATTCCTGTTGTGTAATTTGTGCCCCGATTCCTGTTGTTAATTTGTGGCCCGCTCTTCGTTTGCTAACTGTGCACTGTTTTGTTTCATTGTCCCTGCCCCTCTCTCTTCCCCTCGCCGTTCCCGCCGCTGCTGACCCGCGGCCCCTCCCCCCTGCCCTCGCCCGTTTCCCGCCTCCCAGCTGAGCGCCCCTCCCCTCCCCTACATAATGACGACCGCTACGGGGGAGCGCTAGTAAGACCTTGACCTCGGTCATAGGCCTGCACTCTCCCCGGCAGCTCCACGCTCCGACGTCGCCGCTGAGCCCCCTGCCTGGGTGTTCGAGGCTGCTGTCCTTGATTGGGTAAATTGTGTAGTTGTGCCCCGATTTTCATTGCTTAATTGCGCCCGATTTCTGTTGTTTAATTCTTCCCGATTTCTGTTGTTAATTCTGCCCCTATTTCTGTTTATTCAATTGTGCCCCGATTTCTGTTGTTTAATTTGTGCCCCGATTCCTGTTGTGTAATTTGTGCCCCGATTCCTGTTGTTAATTTGTGGCCCGCTTTTCGTTGGCTAACTGTGCACTGTTTTGTTTCACTGTCCCTGCCCCTCTCTCTTCCCCTCGCCGTTCCCGCCGCTGCTGACCCGCGGCCCCTCCCCCCTGTCCTCGCCCGTTTCCCGCCTCCCAGCTGAGCGTCCCTCCCCTCCCCTACATAATGACGACCGCTGCGCGGTTGCGCCGCTGGCGCACCAAAGGCAAGCCCGTCTGCGCCCGTCCGTGACCCGACCAGGGCCAGCGCCAGGAACCCTGGATCCTCAGGGCCCCGCTGTGCTACCGCGCGCAGCGGGCACGCCGCTGGCACGCCGAAGGCGCGCCAAAGGCAAGCCCGTCTGCGCCCGTCCGCGACCCGTCCGCGGCCAGCGCCAGGAACCCTGGATCCCCAGGGCCCCGCCGATATGACGCCGCCACCCTCCTCGCTCTCAACCTCGGAAGACACCCTGACTGCCAGAGCTCCTCTCCAAACACCACGCATGGACCTTTTTCCTGCAGACACTGCCAATGCTCCTGCTCCACCTACAGCGCACCCACGGTCACCGCAGGCTCACGGGACGCCCGCGCCACCGAAGCCCTGACGTGCATCCTCCTCAACGTGCGCTCTCTCCACAGACACACCGTAGAGATTTGGGACCTGATCGACACCCTCGCGCCCGACGTCGCCTTCTTCACAGAAACCTGGACTACCACCTCCTCCGGCCCCGACATCGCCACAGCGATCCCCGAAGGCTACAAAATCCAGAGGAAGGACCGCCCAGACCGCCCAGGAGGAGGACTCGCCATCGCACACAAGACCTGCCTCCGACTCTCCACCTCCAGCACGAGCAACCCACTCCAACACAGAACACCTCCACTTCCAGATCCAGAGCTCCCCCAGGACCACGCTATGCGGCACCCTCGTCTACAGACCCCCGGGACCCCGCTCCACGGCAACAACAGCTATCACCGACCTCGTTGAACCCCATGCCATCACCTTCACGGACTACATCCTACTCGGAGACCTGAATTTCCACCTCGACAACCTCAGCGATCCCGACTCCACCACCCTCCTCGACAACCTCTCCAACCTCGGACTGAAGCAGCTCATCAACACCTCCACGCACAGAGCAGGACACACCCTCGACCCCATCTTCGCAGGAGGATCTAACATCCACTTCAGCCACACCACGCAGCCTCCCTGGACCGACCACCACTGCGTGCACTTCACCTTCAACACCACCACCGCACCCACACTGGCCCCCCCGCCCGCCACGAAGGAACTGGAGCAAAATCACAGAAGAACTCCTCAACGCCACCCTCCTCCTAGACCCCCCATCACTGCGACCGACGCCAACTCCGCAGCCACCGAACTCCACAGCTGGATCACCAGATGCGCCGACAAGATTGCCCCCCTCCGCCACCCGGCCAAACCACGCCCCCCGAAGGCCGCCTGGTTCACCACCGAACTTCAAGTCGCCAGGCGCACCTGCAGACGCCTCGAGAAGACCTGGCGAAGCCAGAAAACCACAGAAGACCTTAACAGCCACAGGAGCGCCCCGAAGAAGTACCACCAGCTCATAAGGGACACCAAACGAACCTTCATCAAGAGCAAAATCGACGCCAACGCAACCAACGCCAAGGAACTTTTCAACATCATACAGCAATTCACCAAACCCCCCAGCGAGGCCACAGACGTCACACCATCCCAGGAACTCTGCAACAAGCTCAGCTCCTACTTCCATCAGAAAATCAAGGCCATCTACAACCACTTCAGCGACCAGACGCCGTTCACCACCCCTACCCCCGCCGATGACCACCAGCTGACCATCACCACCTGGTCTCCCGCCACGGCTGAACTCATCACCACGACCATGATGAAACCCCGGGCTGGAGCCCCACTGTACCCCTGCCCACCGCACATCTACCAGAGGGCCGCCACCGCCATCGCCCCCGAACTACGACTGACCATCAATGCCTCCCTCCAATCCGGCATCTTCCCCGACATTTGGAAGCAAGCGGAAGTCAAGCCCCTCCTCAAGAAACCCATGGCCGACCCCACGGACCTGAAGAACTATCGGCCCATCTCCCTGCTCCCTTTCGCCGCCAAAGTCACCGAAAGACTCGTGAATGCCCAGCTGACCGCGTTCATCGAAGAAAACGCCATCCTAGACACCTCCCAGTCCGGATTCTGCAGCAACCACGAGACCGCCCTCCTCGCCGCCACCGACGACATCCGCATGCTACTCGACCAGGTACACACCGCAGCCCTCATCCTACTGGACCTCTCCGCAGCGTTCGACACCGTCTCACACCCCACCCTCGCAGCCAGACTACACGACGCCGGGATACAGGGAACCGCCCTCAACTGGATCCGTTCCTTTCTCCTTCGGCAGAACCCAGAGGATCAGACTTCCCCCCTTCATCTCCGAACCCACAGAGATCAACTGCGGAGTACCACAGGGATCATCGCTCAGCCCCACACTGTTCAACATCTACATGGCCCCCCTCGCCGCCATCGTCAGACAGCACGGACTCAACATAGTATCTTACGCCGATGACACCCAGCTCATCCTCTCCCTCACGAAGGATCCCGATGACACCAGGATCAGCTTCCAGGAAGGAATGAAGGACTTCGCGGCCTGGATGAAGGACAGCTGCCTGACTCAACACCGAGAAAACAGAGGTCCTCATCCTGGGACCCTCGACCTCCGCCTGGGACAACAGATGGTGGCCCTCCGCCCTCGGGAGCCCCCCACCCCGACAGACCACACGCGGAACCTCGGCATCATCCTGGACTCCTCCCTCTCCATGACCCACCAGATCAACGCCGTCGCCGTCGCCTCCACCAGCTACAACTGCCTCCGCATCCTCCGAAAGACCTTCAAATGGATCCCCCCCGAGCACAGAAAAACCATCACCCACACACTCATAACCAGCAGACTGGACTACGGAAACGCCCTCTACGCCGGCATCAACAAGACCCTCCTACACAAGCTCCAAACCATCCAGAACGCCGCGGCCAGACTTGTGCTCGGGACTCCTCGGCACGAACATATGACGCAACACCTCCGCGACCTACACTGGCTCCCCGTCGAGAAGAGAATAACCTTCAAGCTTCTCACACACACCTACAAATCCCTCCACAACATCGGACCCAAATACCTCAACAAAAGAGTCTGCTTCCACGCACCCAAAAGGAACCTCCGGTCCGCCGACCTCGCCCTAGCAGAAATCCCCCGCATCCGCAGAAGCAGAGCAGGAGGAAGGGCGTTCTCCTACATCGCAGCCATGACCTGGAACGAGCTCCCAATCAGCACCAGACGCTCCCAGAACCTACACGCCTTCAGGAAGGACCTCAAGACCCTGCTCTTCGACTGAGTAGGAGGTGCCGCCCCTAGCGCCTTGAGACCCTCACGGGTGAGTAGCGCGCTCTATAAACCCCCTGATTGATTGATTGATTGATTGAAGAAATGGCTCCATCTTTCCAGCAAAGTATGAAAGTTCTATTCCTTAGCGTACTAAGGGGTATATTCACAAGAACGTGCGATAACTACAGCAAGAGTAGCGTAACGCAACTTTCAATATCGCAGCCTATCGCGGGAAAATAACCCCGTGTCAACGTGGAATTCACAACAAGGCGGTAGCAAGCGATAGTCTGCCGAAACCGCGGACAATGTCCGCGATACAACCACCACGATGGAGATAGAAACACAAACCACAACACCAAACAAGCATTGGCATAGTCAATAGGTCTCGCTTTTGGGACCTTATAAGTATTTAGTTATGCAGCACAATATCCTTGGTGCAATAACATCAACTGTTGCATGGCTAAAAACGTATAAGGTCCCAAAAGCGAGACCTATTGGCTATGCCAATGCTTGTTACTCATGGTAACACTGTCTGGGCAAAGATTTCACCACTGACAGCTAATACGCATTCGACAGCCTTCTATTGCATATCTGTAGCTGATGCAGGTATCGATCGCCTCCATTCTGCCGGCCTGTAAAGACGCAATTGTTTCAAAAGCTGGCATGCTCATATAAAAGCGCAGCAGCCGATATGTAATCCTTTAGCAGGTGACGTGCATATCGCATGATTCTCCGTAGCTCCGCGTGCACAAACACACCCAGTTTTAAAAGCAGCTTCCGTGGTCATGTCTGTCCCATGCATTGTCCCGATAGTTTACATGCACTCACATACATACATTGTACATTGTACCAGTAACTTACATTTCACCACTCCCTTTATTTTCACATTAGCTTGTATTCACGCTTGTTCTCTACATCCTATCAGAAGATGATGTGGGCAGATCTAGACCATGCATCCTTGCACAAGCTACACATGGTCCAATCATTGGTGTACCTCGATTCTCCGCAGCACGCCATCTCCACCGCTACCAATGACAGATCACGTGACTCCTCACGTGTTTCCAAGCGTCATGTGACCAATACGGAGACATCCAAGACCAAATTAGCATAAATACAGAAGAAGGACCAACGGTTGCCATGGGGACTGTGAACACGTGTACCGGTAAACAGGACTCGGACTAGTGGACGCGGCAGCGATGATGCCACCAAAGCAAAAGCGTTTACTTAATCAATGAACCTAGTCAGCAGACTGAAAAGAAGGGCAGCCAAAATAATGGCAACATTCTTAACGTTTAGAATCTGAATTCAGAACTTGTGAATGATCCCGAACCTGTTAGTTTGTCAAGCACTGACTCACTCATGTTGTCGTACACACAAATACACCCCGAGCCATTGCCTCACTCGTAATTCAACAAAGTATATTTCTCGTCGCAATCGCACTGGATACCAATGCACCAAACTCTGTTTTCAGATGGAAAAACTTCAATGCCAAGATGGCCGTCTTTTTTGGAGTTCAGGTAGCACTATAGCTGACGGCCATCTTGAATTAGGCAGCCGACACCATTCTGACGATTATGCAAATATCACTATGTAAATATATTTGCACTCACGCCCCCCATGAGTCTCACGTGATGGTTGGTGAACCTGTTGCCCCTGCTGTAGATTTCACTGCTTGCAAACGTCAGCGGAGTCTAAATGTGACAGTGGGGCAGGATAAGGGAAGGTGCGAGGAAGGACAGGAGGAGGAAGAGCAGACGCTAGAGAAGTTGGAGGAGGAGTGAAGAGTGCAAGTGGCACTAAAGGTGGTACCGGGAATGAGTGCTGGTGCTAGGAAAGGTAAGGAGGGGTGATGGTGAGTAGGAAGATGTGGTAAGATGTGGTGAGTAGGAAAAGAGATAATGAGAGCGGGGATTGAGATACGGAGGTGGAAAACCGGGAGGTAGAAAGAAAGAAAAAATAAAGAGCGGATGAAGAGGAAAAGAAGAACGCAACCGAGAGAATTAACCCAGTGGACAGTGATAAAGGGGAGCACAGAAGAGAGAATGACGAGCGAGCACGAGGGAAAAGTGGGGGGAGTAACAAAGAGAGACTACATAGAGCCAAGGGAATTACCAAACCAATTAAGTACTAATTCAGGAAGTAATTTCCCGATTGCCTGTTAGCATCTAAGTGTATCTTTAATTTCTCCTGCAATGAGCCTCATTGGGCGCGCGCTCTGAGACACTCCGTTGCCTGAAATGAGTTTACAAGTATCTCTTTTTGATTGGCTATAGAATGCTATTTTCTTCACAGTTCGTTACCACTGTATCCAAGTGCTGAGAGATCCTTAATGACACTGGTAGCTCTCTGATTACCAGCTCGCAATGAGCTAACTGTGGCCGCGCGAGAAGAGCTAGTAACAAGACGGATCCACTTTAGCACATTAAACACCACGCGCTGCTACAGGATCTTAAAGTCGAATCCTAAAATTAACCGATTTAAATGCTGAGAAAACAAGCACGGCAAGGCGAAACCTAAAAACAAGCAAATGGTACGCGCCAAAGTGATCGCGAGCAAGACGTGCGGCCGCGACCGGGAGTTGTGTGCGCGCGCACGCGCATAAAAAAAAACACGCGAGTGGTGCGCGCGAAAGAAGGAGAGGCATAGCGAGCATTGGAGAGGCGGAGCGAGGCCCGCGCGCTTGTGCGCGTAACCGCAAGCTGGTGGCCGGCAAAAGCCTTTGGTAGCACTTTAAAAATCCGCATATTAAATGTCTCGCAGAGCAACGCATGCGCTGGCTCAGGCGAGACCTAAAAACACGCGATGGGCCAAAGCGCAATGAGGAAACCAGCGACAAGCAGCGCCAGGCCTGCAACACACACCTGGCAGGCGTCAAAATTCACCATAAAAGTAGAAAAAACACCCACACACAAACTGACCAACACCCAAGCACCATGCAGGCAGCCGGAGCAGGCGCAGAGGACGAGCGCAACCCCACAAGCACCCCGGACGACCAGCCTGGGACCTCGGGGACAGGGAAGGGCAAGGACAAGAAGACCAGGAAGACCAAGTTCAGTCCGCAGGCGAACAGGATCATAGTCACGGAGGTGATGGAACACCATCAACAACTCTTCGTCACCTCCAACGTGTCATTGGGCACCAAAATGGAATATGGCGGGACATCGTCGACAAGGTGAATGCCGTCGGAGAGCACAAGCGGACAATGGACGAGGTCAAGAGGCGATGGAATGACATCAAGCGGAAGACCAAGGAGAAACTCACCGCCAACCAGAAGGCAGCAACGCAGACCGGAGGTGGGGGCCCAGCGCCACAGCTGGAGCTGGATGACATGGAGGAGCTGGTGTCGACAGTCATCAGTGTGGAGACTGTGGCTGGAGTCGGGGGACCGGACACTGCTCGACAGGACACAACACAACTGCAACAGGGTGAGTGACCACCAGGTACTGGGGGACGGGTGGAGATGGCCACAATGGCACACATGCACAAGCAAGCAGGGCACAGTGCACACCCACAATGACCCTGGGTCCTCGCCCAGACCCACAGACTGTCACAATGTACAATGCCATGCTGTCTGAATGTCAACCTGTACCATGCGGCTACATACATGTGGACACATTGTAATACACCATCTCCCCTTCACATCGCAGGGGCATTGTCAACACCTCCTGCAGAGCAGTCCCAGCCACTCTTCACTGATGACGAGGAGGACAACACCAGCATCGACACCCAAACCATCCAAGACATCATTGACCTCATCCGCCACTCACCTCCAGGATCAGGGCAGCCCAGCCACATCGATGAGACCCCACCCACCACCCAAACCACCCAGCAGGAGGCACCCACAGCCCCGGCACTCTCCCAAGACCCCCAGGAACAACACATGGCCTTCCAACGCCGTGTGCTGGAGGGCCAGAGGGAGACGGCTGAGCAGGTGCGGGTGGGGTTCGACCTCATGGCTACCACACTGGACGCCATCCATGGGTGTCTACGTCCGCCCCATGGTCTCCAACCAGCCCTGACTGACATCGCTGGAGTCATGACGCGGAGAGAAGAACACCTGTCCGCTCAGAGTGGCTCCAGCGATGCCAGCCGTGAGCTGGCACACATGCGGAGGCTCATGGAGGACATGGTGCGGATGGAGGCTGAAAGGATGGCAGCCACCGCTGCACACCATCTAAATGTAGCTGCGATCTACCATGCCCTGCAGCACTTCATCATGGCATTGCTGCCACAAGGCGTGTCGCTGATGAATGCGGCTGCCCCCACACCATCCACATCTCCGCCCCCTGGTGTGTCAGTGCCTCCCAGTGTGGCAGGCGTATCCACTCAGGCCCCTGATGTGTCAGTGGCACACAGTGCCACAGCTGGTACTGCAACACCCACAGGTGGGGCAGAGCACACATCTGAGGACGAGGACATGGATGGGTTGGCTCTCAGAAGGAGGCTCTAGCATACATTTCCGCCACCTGGCCTGTTTCTGCTTGGTCCCGCCCATGGCCTCATGACCTTCCACTGACCCCCGATACACTCCGATGCACTCACCTTGGACAGCGACATGGACTGCCACATCCTGTTTGACGACCAATGACACGGCGACCAGACTGCAGACTGTAGCCTTCCTCTTCCGCAGTACATGTCATCCCCGGATGGACTCTGGCTGGCCCTCCACGTGCCCATATTGTGTAGTGTGCTCTGCATTGCCCTGTACCGCTCCAGCTTGATAACTGCACTGGATGTGCAATAAACATCCAGTGACGCACTGCTGTGTCATGTCTTTCATCATTCATGTGTGAATGTGTGGATGAATGTAGGGACAGTGACTTCCCTTGCGTCAATGATGTTCATCCTGTGGGATGCCAGTCAGAGGGTGCTACATTGCATTTTGTGTACCGGGTCCCGTGTACACTACAACAGGGACACACGAATCAGTCACTTCCTTGTCCGGACATGGACTGAACCACGCCCAGAGCCCACGAGTCATTGTTGCAAGCCCTGCGCTGGTACGGCGTACGGCAGGCCAGACCACTCCGCTAACGCTCCGAGGGGGGGCCCTCATTGCTACCCGTCGCAGGCGTACTCGCTGGTGGTGTGCAGGTCACTGGTCTAGTTGTCAGCATGTCACAGCCACTCCCTGAGGGCAGGTTTGCACGCACACCACACCCATCCAGCACAGGCGTCACAGGCCATGTGACTCCGTCAACATAAGGGGCTGACGATGTCACATTCCCCTCTGCCGGTGGTGACTGGATGACGGACGCTCCACGGTTCTCAATCATTAAGGGCCCATGAGTTTTTGCACACAGGGTTAGTGGCACACGAGGCCTTGTGAACGGCACGGGCCTACCACCACGTGGCGCAGACTGGGGTTGCACAGGGTTAGTGGCACACGGGGCCTTGTGGACGGCACGGGCCTACCACCACGTGGCGCAGACTGGAGTTGCACAGGGTTAGTGGCACATGGGGCCTTGCAGACGGCACAGGCACCCCGCCACGGGACGGTGACTTTGGGTGCACTGAGTCAGTGGCACCTTAAGCTGCTGAGCGGGTGTGCAGCCTGCGATGATGCCCCGTCCCGGCGGTCCGGACAGCTTAGGTTTTGTGTGCCCTGCTGGACCGCAGTGTAGGCCAGAGCCAGCGGGCAGCGCGGGCCTACCGCCACGTGGCGTCGCTTCTGGGATCCCACAGTTGGTGGCACCCATTGGGCTGAGCGGGTGTGCAGCCTGCGATGGTGCCGGGTGCACTGGTATGTCCTATGCCATGGAGTAATCAAGACCCAGCACCAAACGTGAGACCTGGTGGCCTGCGGAGCGGGGTTGCATGATGCGGAGGGTGCCATGTCTGCGGGCCCCGGGCTTGTGGCTTGCAGCGGCACGTGGTGGGACCTCCTGTCTACGCGCCGGTGGCGGAAGGTGAGCATTGAGGCCTGGGTGTGCATGGGCGGATATGCTCCGATGGGCGGCGGGAGGGATTGGGGTGCCTCTGCCTGGGTGTGCATGGGCGGGCAGGCGATGTTGTCTTGTGCAAGTGTGTGTACTGTGCCAGTCATGTATATGGACTCTGTTTCAGCTGACGGCTCTGACTCAGATGTGTGACCTGGTGTCCTGCTATACATACCGTCACGTGGTTGGAGACACACCGGTGGCAGCAGGTGAGCAGTGTGGCCTGGGTGCGCAGGGGCGGCACTCTCTCTCTCTCTCTGCCTCTCTTCCTCTCTCCTCTTCTCTCTCTCTCTCTCTCTCCCTCTCTTCCTCTCTCTCTCTCTCCCTCTCTTCCTCTCTCTCTCCTCTTCTCTCTCTCTTTCTCTCTCCCTCTCTTCCTCTCTTTCTCTCTCCCTCTCATTCTCTCTCTCTCCTCTTCTCTCTCTCTCCCTCTCCCTCTCTTCCTCTCTCTCCCTCCCTCTCTTCCTCTCTCTCTCCTTCGCTCTCTCTCTGTCCTCTGATGTGCGCAGGACACACCTTCTCATCATGTTTTTTGTCTTACAGGCTGTGACCTACGTATTGTCCCGAGGGGAGCGGCCATGTGTCTTCATTTAATTTCGGTGTTCATTTTAATAAAGTTTCATTTGTTGCTTCGAAAGTGAATGTGTGCTGCTCATTTCTGTGACGACACATGCATGTCACCAGTTGTGATTGTGCGACATCAAGCGGAATATTTTGTACATGTTTAGGTGTGGCTGATGTGGCATGTCTTTGGTCGGGGGGTGCAGGGAGGGGTGGTCCTGGGGGTGGTGGCGGTGGGTGTTGTGGCCCTCTTGGGGGTCCGGGCCGCATGATGGGTAGCTCCATGGCATCTGTTGCCCTTCCGATGTAGCCCTTTTGGTTTGCAGGCTGCCATCCGACTTTACACCAGGTCAGAGCAGGTGTAGATTTCCTGGTGTTAACGCGCCTTATCGCCTGTTTTGTGTTTTATCGCTGATTTGGCTAGTCGTTGAGAATGTTGAGGTGTGATGTTGTCGCGCCTTTTGGCACGGGAACGCCCACTCTGCATCTCATTAGCGATAGTTGCGCGGGTCCTCTGTGGCGATGTTTTTTGCGGCTGCTATCGCGGCTAAACTGGTGCTATGGGCTGTTTACACCAGCTTGTGAATGGGGAGGTATATTTATCACGACTTTGGCTGCGATAAAGTGCAGTTAATTCAGCGATAGCTCCTTGTGAATATGCCCCTAAGATTCTTAACTCTGCTAGCTTCCTGCCTTCTCCTAGTTATGCAAGCATGTTGGCACAAGAGGGCCATACATTGGTGCTTCTGCAGGCAGTGTATATAGTACGGAGGATAATAGTCAGACTCCATTGTGATTCCCCCCAGGGCTGTGACATAAGTCAACCAATCGATCAATCAATCAGGATTTGTAGAGCACGGCTGCTTCACCCGTGAGGGCCTAGATGCGCTGTCGAATAATTCTGCCTGTTCTCCTATCGGTTGAACATCCATGTCTTGAGTTTCTTCCTGAATTGCTGGAGCAATGATAAGGCTCTGAGGTGCAGGGGGAGGTCGTTCCAGGTCTTGGCACCAGATGGGAGAAGCAGCAGCCTCCGCTGGTTGTCAGGTGGATGCGACTGGTGGCAGCTAGGGCGAGGGATCCGGATCTGAGTTTCCTGGTGAGCTGGTGAAAGGTCACACGTTGGTTGAAGTATGCGGGTCCTTCGTTGTGTAATGTCTTGTATGCGTAGGTGAGTAGCTTGTACTGGCATCTATCTTCACTGGTAGCCAGTGGAGTTACCGGAGGTGAGGGGTTATATGCGCCTGCCTAGGGAGGTCAAGTATGAGCCGGCTGCTGTGTTTTGGATCAGCTGTTATTCCTAAGTAGAGGGAGTTGCCGTAGTCGAGTCTGCTGGTGACAACAGCCTGCGTGACAGTTCTCCTGGTGTTGGTTGGGAGCCATCTGAAATCCTTCCTGAGCATACGGATCATGAGAAAGCAGGCAGTGGAGACGGCGCAGACTTGCTTCTCAATGGCTAGCTAGCTGTTGAGGATGATACCTAGGTTACGGGTGTGTTCGGTGGGTGTCGGGGTTATGCCAAGCTCTGGGGGCCACCATTCGTTGTTCCAGTGTGTTTCCTTGCCTTTCCCAAAAATGAGTACTTCTGTCTTGACTGTGCTGAGTTTGAGACAGTTGTTGTTCATCCAGTCGGCAAAATCAATCATGCATCTTTGGAACTTGTCTTTGATGGTTCTTGAATTTTTGGTTAGACAGAGGATGAGTTGGGTGTCATCGGCATTGGAGATGATGTTGAGTCCATGGCTTTTGACGTTGTTGGACAGGGGGTCATGCATGTGTTGAAGAGGTTTGGGATGAGCCTTGAGGTACCCCACAGGTGATGTCCTTAGGGAGCGAGGAGTAGAGAGGGACGATGATTTTCTGTGTTCAATCTGTGAGGTATGATGCGATCCACTTGAGGGCTACTCCTTGGATTCTGATCTGGGGGAGTCTGTTGATCAGAGTGTGGTGGGATATGGTGTTTAAGTCTGCTGAGAGGTCGAGAAGGATGAGGGCCATTGTTTCTCCCTGGTCTTGTAGCATTTCAATGTCATCTGTGGCTGCGACTAGAGCTGTCGCTGTACTGTGGTTTGTTCTGAAACCGGATTGGGAGGGGTCGAGGAGGTCGTGGTTCTCCAGATGTCTGGTGAGCTGGATGTTGATTGTCTTCTCGATAACATTGGCTGGGAAAGCGAGCAAAGAGATGGGGTGATAGTTCTTTAGTTCTCCTGGGTCCACAGATGGATTCTTCAGCAACGACTTCACGTTGGTGTGTTTCCAATTATGGGGAAGTGGGTTGTGGTGATCGAGGAGCTGAGGACCTTGGTGAGTTCTTTGCTGCTGAGTTGATTGCGAAGGTTGAAAGCGTGGTGGGGCAGAGGTCTGCAGGGGCTCCGGAGTGGATGGATCTCATGAGGTTTGAGTTTCCTTCTTGGTGAGGGGGTTCTACGAGGTGAACTGGTGTGGGTGGGTTGTCAGTCAGCATGAGGAAGCTGATACTGTCTGTGGCAGGGGGTTGGGGTGCGAAGTCGTTGTAGATGGTGTTAATTTTGTTATTAAAAAGTCTGTCAGGCCGTCGCAGAGATCCTTCAAGGGTTTTCTGTTGCTGAAGGGGTGGTGAATTCCTTGACTATGTTGAAAAGTTCCTTGCAGTTGTTGGAGCTGTCATTGATGCGGGTGGCTAGGGTGGTCTTCTTGGTGTTTTTCAGTAGGTGGTGGTAGCGGTTGAGGGCAGCTTTGAAGCGTATTCAGTCCTAGAGGGTCTTACTGGTGCACAATCTTCTTTCAGTCTTTCTGCAGTGGCATTTCTGGGTTTTTAGGTCTTCATTGAACCAGTAAGGGTGCTGCATTTGTTTCTTGTGGTTAGTAGGTTTCCTCGGGGCGACTTTGTCAGCGCTTGCTATGATCCAGTTTGTGAAGTTGTCCACTACTTGTTCTGTGTCCTCAGTGGTGGCAGGTTAGTGGGAGTTGAGGATGTTGGTCCAGCGTTGTTCTGATACCTTGGACCAGCTGCGCTGTATTTTGCTGGCAGTGGAGGAGTGGGTGATGGGGGGTTTCGAGATGATGAAGTGGACTTAGTGGTGTTCAGTCCAGCTGAGCTCTTCAGTGTGGGTGTATCTTACTCTGTTGGTGGCTGCAAAGATAGGGTCGAGTGTGTGTCCTGCGATGTAGGTTGGGTCAGTGACCAGTTGCTTGAGTCCGAGGTTGACCATAGTTTCTAGGAGGTCGGCCGTGTTGGTGTCATCGGTGTTCTCAGGGCAAAAGTTGAGGTCTTCTAGGAAGATGTACAGATTTGAGTTGATGGCAATAGGAGCAATGAAGTCAGGGATGAGGTGGCAGAAGAGAGGGAGGGGTCCCGGCGGTCTGTAGGCGAGGGTGCCTCCGATAGTGGTTTTGCTGTTCGTTTGGAGTTGGAAGTTGAGGTGCTCAATGAAGGGAGTGGTGTAGTCTGTGGGAGTAGCGAATTTGAGGGTCTCTTTGTAGATTATGGCAATGCCACCGCCGTTTCTATTGGTGCGGTCTCAGTGCATGATCTTGTATCTGGCTGGGGTGGCAGAGGCACTGTCGGGTGCTGATGTGGGGTTCAGCCAGGTCTCTGTGATGAAGATGGCATTTGGGGGTGTGGGTGGTGATGGTGTCCCAGATTTTCATGGCATGCTTTTCTAGTGCGCATGCATTGATCAGCATGCAGTTGATGTTTCCGGTGGTGCTGCTACCAGCCTTGCTACTGGGTGTGAGTGACGTGGTGTGGCTGATGGGCGTGGCGTCAGTTGTTTCCCTTGTGATGCAGGTAAAGTGGCAGTTCCAGGAGGAGAAGGGACCTTCGGTGGTCTTGGGGGAGGCCTGGGCACAGCTGTTGTTCTGGCTTTGAAGTTCGTCTGAAGTGAAGTGAAGGCGGTCCATGGTGGTTGGAGTCCTGGCGTAGAACACGGTCTGTGTGTGCACACGGCGTGCCATCCTCTGCATGGGTACACTGTGATCTCCATGCTGGAGAGGGGGCAGGGTTGCTAGGAGGGGGGCGAAGGTCTCTGCGGGGGATGGACCAGGCGCGACAGGTAGCAATGCTGGAGTGAGGTGCAGGGAGGCAGCAGGCCTGCAAGCAGAAGGGAGGCCTCTGCAGATACGCAGGACAAGGGACAGGCAGTTCTGCAGTATCTGTCAAGGGTTACCTTCGAGGACGGGTTTCAGTTGGGGTGGAAATTTCAGATGCATTACACATTTTCCCCATCCCCTTGATTCCTTGAGTTCTTAGGAACATTTGCCAAGAATGGGCCCAAGTCATTCTCATGAGCTCTGATTTGCCCAAGAAGGGTGTGTTATGCAGACCTCCTCCACATCTCCACGTGTACCCCACTACAACTTCCTTTCAGGCCGAACCTTCTCTCTCAGACATAATGAATGGTTCTCTACCTCAATCTCTGAGGCCTCCACCGACATGCTTGGATTAAGCAAGGACATTGTCGTGTAGTTCCTAAAAATACATAGGATTTGCCCATTTGTTGGACAACATAAACTAAGGGCTTGGTGCCAAGACTGATTCCGGACACCTGCACAGAATATGTCGGCCTATAGACCAGCTAGCTCACAGTGCCACCATCAGCCCCCTAACCCTACCAAGGAGCGAATAGTTTCTGGTAACCAATGAACATGACAACCCTTGATCCTTCAGGGATTGTGGAAACAATACGGTACTTTTCACTTAGTCAATCATGCTCACTTAGACTCAAAGAGATACACAGAATAAACTTTGGGGACGTTTTTCAATAAGCATTTATTGAACCAGCGTCATTCTAGTATTAAACATGTTTGCTGCGACAATCAATAGACAGAAGCTATGTAAGAGATTACAAGCACCAACAGAGTAAATAGAAGGTAGAATTCTACCATGGTGCTAAAACAGTGAATATATGCAGGCATAAAAACATGACAGTAATCAAGCGTACTCCTACTATGCAGACCCTACCTAAGTGTACCTAAGTGTACCTAGCATGTATGTGGGTCTAAAGCCAAGAATCCCCTAGGAAAGAGTCAACCCCATTACCTGATAGGAGAAAATGAAGGACCCCATCTTGGTCATGAGTTGGACACCCCGCAAGGGATGTCAAACCACTGCGTGTTGAAGCTTCAGCAAGCAGGGACCTTTGTGTCTTCTGTCAGCATAGAAGCATCTCCTCTAGTTACCTAGCGAAGCTGCAGTGCTTTTATACCAAAAAGGTAGCCTCGGAGTGCTACCACAATCGATATGTTGTCAGTACGATTATGCATATGAGCCTAAATCAATAATTGTAATTATGCAAAGTAGCCCTGTCGCCCTAGGATGAAAATAGTGATGACTTTTGCACAGAGTATGTTAATCCTGTTATGTACGTCATTTGCAGGGGTTTTTAATAAGAATCCTCATGCATAATAAATGCATAATAAATTAGGCTAGTTTCAAGGAAACCAATCGACATTTATTCAGCACATAACTGGGTAAAAGATCAGTGCTAGAACCGTTATGCAGGGCAAAGTTAGGTAAAAGGTCACTTTGCTACTTAGGCCTAGGTTAGGGAACATTACACCTACTCCTCATCAGAAGATCAACAAGGTCAACTAATGTTAAAATATGCCTGCTAAAAAGTATAAAAACATTGTCATAAAACCAGTGTCTATAAACATCTAAAAACATGTTATTTGTATAAAGAATGCTATTAAAATTCAAAAGATCTATAAGTCCTCTAAAGAGTTAATATATGATTAGACAGACTGAGCACATTGAAAGCCATGGTGCTCAGTGAGAGCAGAAGAAAAAGAAAACAAAACGATGTTTCTCATTCCAATTTGGTTCTGTTTTGGAAAAAAGCCGAATTGTTCCCATCACATGGAAATCCAAATGTTTATGTGTCCTGTGTGGGAGACGCAATATCACGGTCGCTCGCATTCGCAGACAACAGTCCCTGTAACACCTCCTGTATCAGGTCAATGGAGCAAAGGTGATCTTCTCCTGTTCCCACAGTGGCCAATGAGGAAGCACTCGACACCTGTGAGCCTGTTGTAGAGCCGTTGTCCGTTCCGCCAGGAACTGAAGCATCCCATGAAGGCTCTAATAATGCCATCATCAACCTGGGAATACTCTGAGGACATTGATACACGCGGACCTTTAAGGGGTCCAGTAGTACGTCTATGTCTGGTGGCACAACCAATGGAAGGGTCAGACACAAGTCCAACACGCATTTGTACCCATAAAACAGGCAGTGGAATACAGGCAAGATGCTTTCAAACCAGACAGGTCTGAAAGATATGAACCAATGCTCGCTTATCCTGAAGCCAAGGTGTGTCCAGATGAAGCACCATGCGTTCATGACAACGTCGCACCAGCAGTGATTTTTCCATCTCGTAATGAACTGGGAAGTCCATTGCGAAGCAGGAAAATTAAAACCAGGATACCCACTACGAGTAGTAGGACCAGAGGAAGCCCTCCAAAAACGCTTCCCAATACGGAGTGTATAAATGCTGGAATGACTCCGAAGATTGTCGGGAAGGTGCTCAACAGTCCAGAACCTATACATTTAAATAAATGCACAATTACTCTCATATCAGACATGTTAAAGATACAATGAACCATTTCCCTGAAATGGAGTGGGAAGTTTGTGCGGACTAGTGCCTGTATCTCAGATGAAGACCTTGCAACCTGGAGATCAAACTTCTCTCGGGCTGTGGTTAAGGCCACATCTTTCTGAAAAAGCATGGCTTTCAGTCTACTCAGAGAATCAAACATTCAATGAAGGCCATAGCATTGCCTCCCTAACTGTGTGTGTTGGTGGAAACAATACTTGAATACAAGTAACCCTGGAACTTACTGTGACCAGATATGCGATGCCCGGTGCAATCCCACAACAGCCTTGATCATTCAGCATTAAATATCTCCCATTCGAGAGCAGCTCGAACACCGGATGAATCATGGCAGCCGTAGCACCCTTCAAGTGACAGCACAAGTTAGCAACTGAAGCATTTCAGGCCCCCTGAAGCGAAATGTTGTTGCAAACTAAGGACCCACTTAAAGCACTTTCACAGTTTGAACCGCTGAGAAAAACTTCAGTGTCCCCATTCCTGCATCTAAATCTGTACGGTAATTTCCAGTACTCGTGTATGCATCCTTCTCCTAGCGCTTCATATCCGCCTACCTGATGGTATTTAAGACAGTTTTGAATTTGGAATGTCGTGCCTGGCAGTATAATATAGCAGTGGATTAACCATTCTTTGTACGGTGACTCAGCCACGGTGAAAGGTAATTGGTCAAATTTTTCAATGTGCAACATGGTTTATTTTGCATCTCTGAGTGCCATAATCATCTGTCTTTCCGTTAGATTGTACACAGAGAACAGAGTTGTGCTGTTGATGTAACGCCAGGGCATGTATCCAGAACGCAATGATTGTAGCATCCAGCTTAATAATATAATAGGCTGCAATTGCGATTGTCCATGTTGTAGAATAGACACATCTTGTTCCATTATATATATTGCAGAAGACACAATGTTGCCCAGTGAATACATTCTGGATGATAGTGTGGTCATAACATTGTTGACCACAGCCAAGGCCTTTTCAAGGTTAACCTCATCTATTTCATATAGCCTCTCCGCAGCCTCCTCTTGAGAGATTTTCCGTAGCTCGTTGTAAATAGCATACAAGAAGCGCTTCTGACGTGGCTTCTGGGGACCTACCAAAAAATCCCTAAGATCCATGTCGTATGAGAGAAGGGATACGTTTTGTTTCACTTGGGACAGTGTCGAGGTCTTTAGCCACTCTAGGCATAACATCCCAACACTGTAAGATGTCACCACCCCGAGTGTTCTGATTGTACATAGCGCTGATCAGGCCTATGAATACTAAACCCTTCGGTGGTACCCCTGAATCTTGACTGGCACCTATTTCTGTCGATAGGCCAAACCAACCATCCCTTCCAATTGGTGTCAGATGAATTGTAAGAACCATTGTGTAGCATGGCATCTAATGTATCCTCACTTTGTTGCATATAGTGTTGCCAATCCTCAAAGTGTGGAAGTGAGGCAATCTGAGGTGTGTTCAAATCTTTGATCTTGGCTAGCCCAAGACAGGAAGTCTGTTGCACAGTCCTGTTCAGGAAAATCATATAAGGCATGCTCTAAATAGGGATTCAGTTCCCTGACCCTTCCAATCTTTAGTCCCCCAGACAGATTTAGTATCTCTAGTGTCTTTCCAAAAGTCGAAACCATGTACAGACAGCTGGGTCATAAAGGAAGCAGAGTATATCAGCTTAGTGTTAGTGAGCATATTTTTCATTGCAGGTGTAGGTGCAAGCTTCTAGTAATAAGAGGTCGGGTCTGAAGTGTTAAACCCTGAAAAATAAGCAAACTTCTGTGCAAATGTTGTTGAACTACCTTTCAGCAGTGTTGGGCAATATTCACATTGATGGTAAGTGAAAACATTACATGGGATACTTGCTTTGTGCAAAAAATGGTGACCATAGTGTTCGTAACAAAACATGGTGTCAAAATTAGATGTACCATCATACAATTCATCATTTGAAAATGCAGCGGATTGTTCTAAATCAGACAGCATAGTATGCACAGTTTCAATGTCCCAATCATCTGAGAGAGTACTAGAGGTGATATCACTAAGAGAAATTTTGAATCAATTAGGTATTCTTAAAAGTTCAGTAGGGCCAAACACATCATAAGAAACTCCGTCCCAAACTATTCCTTCAGGAACTGGAACTACTGTAATGTTCACTAAGGACAGGTCCCTCTGTTCACGGTGTGATGATGCATGCGGTTTCAGGACCAAGTTTACATGTTGTACTGCAGAGCATTCTGGGAGGTAATGTCCATTCAGGAGCAAGAAAAAGACAGTCACTATACCAATCCAAAGGACTAAGAACAGTAGACCAATTGCAATCCAGAGCTGTAGCCAGGGAAAAACAAGGTAAGTCTTTTTAAGCCAAAGGTAGAAATCACTAATTCGTTGTTTGTGGAGAACAGGCAGTGGCGGTAACTTGTGTTCACTTGGATCTAATGAGAAACTGTCAAAATCGATGAATTAGCCAGACGCAGTCCGATCTATCTTTGGTAGGTCAGCAGGTTTTGTGGAACTGGCAGATGCCTCCGTTCGAGACATATTCACATAGATGTCGGTATTAGGTCGAATTGAGATCTGTGTCATTTGTAGTTTGATGTTGTTGAATTTCAACATGTACAAGTTGCATTACATTGTTGGTAACCCCTTCACTTCACGAAGTAGATTCTTCAAAAGTTATTAATCTTTCCATCTGAACTTCCTGTATGGTAGCAAGAGGAGATCAGTGGCTCCCCAGGAGCCCATGCGGCCTCCTGTTGAGTATTGGCCACATAGTGTGGTTTGATCAGATCAATCAAGACAAATCTCTCGTCTTTGCTGCCGGCAAAGGGTGGAAGAAGTATTGTTCTTGTTCCTTCGACAGCCAGGACAGGTACAGGAGCTCTGTAAGATGGCCCAAATTCATTTTTGTCCACTATCTTTTCTCTGACCAGGTCCCCAATCTTCGGGACCCAGGCAGGTCTTGCCGGAACAGCTTTCACTTCTCCAGTAGCGGTGCGTTTTACTTGGACGTTGCTTTGTAATGCCCAGAATTCTTTGAGTTCCTGTAAAACAGCCAAACGATCACTGATGTCAAATGGTTATTCATCCGCCACTGTGCTGCCACAGTTGAGGTCTGGTACCCACATTCCTATCTCAAACAGGACTTCATATGGAGTAAGGCCTTCTAGGGATTTTCTTGGCATGTTGTTAAGTGCCCTCTAAAGCCCATATAGGTTATTCACCCAGCTGCCACCCAAGCCTAATACCCTACCTGTTAGGGTTTGCTTTAAGTCCCGGTTCTTCCTCTCCACCATTGAATTTCCCTCGGGATGATACAGGGAGGAGTACCGCAATGCTACACCCAAACTTCCCATGGCTTCTTTGTAAGCCCTGGAGCTAAACGCAGGGCCACGGTCGGAATGTAATGTAATGTGCCAATTGCGTATGTCTCTATGAAGACTCACAAATTCTTTATAAAAGTTTGGGCGAGCACTGAGGAAAAAACCCACAGGAATCTAAAGCATGAATCCACTGCCACCAAGATGTACTTGGAAGCTGTGTCAGAGTGTAAAGGGGCCGCAGTAGTCCAAATAGACACATGCGAGGGGTCTGTCTGATATCAGTAGTGGTGTTTGAGGTGGACCTGCTACGGTGGAACCCTTCATCTGCTGACAGATTTCGCACTTAAGGACAAAACCCTTGGTCTGTTTAGCAAGACCTGGCCACCAATAACACTGCTTTAGTAGTGAAACAGTCGCAGCGATACCCGTGTGTGCTGAACCCAGACCCTCGTGCACAGCTAGAATTAATCCTAATCTGCGATCCATGTTTGGTATTACTCTATCCCACACTCCTGGAATTTAAGCATACGGAATGCTTTGCGCATCTAACTTGTAGGAGTACTTGAGTGGAAAACCTTTTGGCAAGGCTGAGCTGTTGCACGTAGTGTTTAAAGCTATCATCATTTGTCCGTCTAGCCTCGTGCTGGAACAAGTGATTGCAGCAACAGCAGCAGTTCACAATGTCGCCTTGGCGGCTTCATCAGCCAATGAATTCCCTTCAATGTGCACGCCAACACGCTGATGACTCAATGTGTGAATTTCATGAGCCAGTGGCAAGCTTTCACCTGTTACCAAAGCAGCTTGTACTTTATTGTGCAACCTTTGGGATCTCTAAACCCATTCTGGTCCAAATAGTGAAGATATTCATTGTATTACTGGACACAAAAAACAAATCGCACACAATGAGTGTTGGGAATTCACGATCCATATTTTTTAGTGCCAGTATCAGGGCTTTTAGTTCTGCTAGCTGTGCCGTGCGATCTCCTAGAGATTGATCTCTGTATTGCTAGGAAGGAACTTGCCGTCCCGCATACGTCCCTTCATAATCGCTAATGCTGCACTGTATTGTTTTTTACTTCCTATGGCAGGATCTGCAGACCCATCTGTATAAATTATGTATTCATACTGGTCAAGGGGCATTATTTCATTAGGGAGAAGATATTCTTGTTCATACTGCAGAAATGCTTGTGTCTTCAGTGTAGGATCATATCTATAATCTACATCTCTGGCAGTGAGAGAATTAGCCCATTATATCCATCGTGGATGCAGTGCTTTTGCGTTTGGAACGCTTGCTTTGGTAACAGCCTCTAAGGTTGGTACTGGAGTCACAACAATTATGTGTTTCCCCTGTGCTAGTGCTCTTTCTCTCTGTGCTAGTGCTCTTTCTCTCACTACCGCAGTTTGTACTGCTGTTATTAACTTTTCAGCGGATGCAAAACACACTTAAGCGTTTGTGTACAAATGTGACTTGTGCTATGGGTATCGTTTTGCCTTCATTGAAAGTGATGTACGTGTACCCCGATTGACTCACGACCACACAGATCACCAACTTAGTGGTATTTACACATGTGTGTAAGTGTTTGGAAGCTATCATGTCAGCTTGTAAGGAACAGAGAATTTCTGTGTGTTCCTGTGTCCAATGTTGCTCTGAAAAATCTGGTCTGATTAGGTCGTAGAAAGGTATAACCCTTTCTGCGTAATCCAAAATGTATGTTCTGCCAAAATCTATGAATCCTAAAATGTATTGTAAACTTTTCAGAGACTTTGGAAGGTGGAGCAGTGCAGAATTTTCTAAAAAATTAGCTGCCAGGCTTTTCCCTTCACTTGATAGCTCATATCCCAAATATAGGAAATTGAGGTGGGTAATTTTGGGATTTTTAAAGTTAAATTTGTAGCCCACATTGGCGAACCCCAGAATTATGTTGTTCACCCTGTCCAAGTGTTCTAATAACTAATCGTCCATCAGATAAATATCATCTACATAGGACAATGCCTCCTCATCACAATTTTGAAGTAACTCTATTACTCTTGCTGAGATCAACCCGGGGCTATTCTTATACCCTTGGGGCAGTCTACAGAATTGGCTTTGAGAGCAGAGAATGCTGTCAAATATCTGCTTCCAGGCGCTATATTTTGGCAGAAGAAACCATTCGAGATATCTAATGTTGTTTTGTATTTTGTCCGCACAATGTTATTCATTAATGCGGCACTGTGTGCGTTTTGTACTGCAAATGTTCGTGTGTATGTGTTCAAATGCCTGTAGTCTTAAACTAGACGGTATGAATTGTCGGGTTTCATTACGGGAAACAAAGGATTATTCATGGAAGAGATGCAGTTTTCAATCACACCTTGGTACTCAAGTTGATCTAAGATCTCCCTGACTTGTTTCTTTGTGTCATGTTTTATTAGGGATTGCTTCTGTGGAGTAGGAGTAGATTTTATAGTGAGGTGAGATCAGCATCCCACCCTAGATGATTGCGGTAAAGTGCAGGAGCTAGAGCTAACGCTCACGCCTGCGCGCATGAATGTTTAATTGACTCTGGAACGAGGTCGGAGAAAGCTGATAAAATTACGTCTTCCCCCTTATGGGACTCCATAACGAACTCAGGCGGCCAATCACTTTCAGCCAAAATGATGTTGTATCCATATGTCATGTTCTCCCAAAAGAGACCTTTCACTTTCCTGGGTAAGTCCCCCTCCATTTGGAGCGTCATTTCGTATAAACAATGTGGGACACTTACCCTTGTATCTAGTGTCTCCAATGTGATATGTTCATTCAATGCTGCTGTCACCAAAAATTCCATCAGGTTCTGGTGAGCTATTGTTACTTCTGCTGCGCTGTCTAGGATCGTCAGAGCCCATTCCCCGTTCAGAAGCAGAGTCCTCAGTAGCCTGGGCATTTCATATTTTAAGGCCAGTAACCTTCTTCTTTTTAAAGTGAGGTTTAGTTTTGGATTTATCTTCTTGTTTGGTAATGTAGTCTGAAGTGCGATGTGTCTCCCTTTGTGGCTTGACTCACTCTTCTGATCTGTGTTCTGACCGTCCTTCCCTCTCCGAGTGTTTTGATGAACTCTGAAAGGAACATGAGTAACATGCATCAGTATCCTGATACCTGGCAGGTTTTTTAATATTATCATGCTTTCTAAGATTATATCTTTTTTTAAGAGGGCTCCTGTTGAGGAGACCCACCCCGTGATCATGATGTATTCTGCCTATTATTTTTGGATTGTTCGTTATCCCATTTCTTTTTAGAAGAATGGGGTGCTTGCTTTGAGTTGTCCTTTTCAGGATTACCTGTCAGTTGTGGTTTTCTAGGTCTAGCTACCAAGTTATCTCTACCAGTGAAGCATAGGTTTCTTCGATAATCTGACATAGTTCTTGCTCCTGTTGTGCTGGAGTGACTTTCCTCAGGCATTGGCGTATAGCCACTGCTGCTGCCTCCCCTTTTATGTTACCGAACATAATTGCTGATACCAGGCACAATTGCCCATCAGTTTCATCCCCAAGTCCAGGGCAGGTTCTGCCCCATTCTCATTCTGTATTTGTTTCAATACATCTGGTATAACAGCTATTGAGGGGGTACCATGAGTTCTGGTATAAACAACAGCGAAAACTGTAACCCAAGTGGTACAATCCTCTATCGGGGGAGTATCCCCATTGTCAAGCAAACTGTTAGTATTCTGTGTTTTTCCTGCGTGCCCGTATGGGGAAATACTGCTTCAAGCTGTGCTATTTTCTGTGCTATCCAGAATGGCATTTGCTCACGTTTAGTGGGCATTCTTCCCATAATCACGTTCAGCGTTTGTGGGCTGACATTTGTTGTAGTCATTTGAGGTTGACCAGCTTGAGTAATCCATGCAAGTTGAATTGTAAGTGTTCGCATTACAAACTATGTAAGGTTTCTGTATAGTTTCACTACGTCTCTGTAAAGTGCACGTAATACTGCTGCTGGCAAGGGATCAATCTCTGGATGCGGTGTGTAATCAGCTAGGACCGGCCAGGTCACTCCTTCTCTGCTGAGCGGACCGAGTCTCACATTTGTTGTGGTGTGGGGGAGGGCGCCTTTACGCCAATTAATTTGCTCTTGGTATGTTAACGTGACTTCTATGTCCACGTATGGAAAGTATTCTTTTGGTGTGTCAAGTATGAAACAACTGTGTGCATGCATCTGCAGGCAGGAATTTCACCCAATAATAGAATACCTCTGACTTGAATGCCTCGTGTGCCTCTATCATGAAGGTAACACCACCACCATTGCCGGGAGGCAGTATTGCAATAATTTCATAGCAACTGCATGTCTGCAATTTTCTGTAATGTTAAGAGCAACATCCTGCTTGTCTTCCCCTGCACCCGCCATGCCGTCTCCACTGACAGACATTGTGGAAGGAAGTAGTAAGGAAAAGAGATAAGGTTTTGCGCAGTGTGGGAATCTTTTAATCCTTCAAGCTTGCATAACCTACAGCCATTACATAGGGTTTACCTACTCAGGTGAGGCAGATTTATCCTTCTCACTACAGACGTCTCCGATTAAATGTGAGTAGGGGTTCTCTGAGGACGCTCGACTAAACTACTCAGATTTGACCATTAAATAAGAAGCAAACCAACGTTGGCGGTGCCATATCATGTAGTTCCTAAAAATACATATAATCTGTTCATTTGTTGGACATCATAAACTAAGGGCTTGGTGCCAAGACTGATTCCGGACACCCCCACAGGATATGTCGGCCTATAGACCAGCTAGCTCACAGTGCCACCATCAGCCCCCTAACCTTACCAAGGAGCGAATAGTTTCTGGCAACCATAGAACAAGACAACCCTTGATCCTTAAGGGATCGTGGAAACAGTACAGTACTTTTCGCCCAGTCAATGGTGCTCACTTATTCTCAGAGAGATACACAGAATAAATGTTGGAGACGTTTTTCAATAAGCATTTATTGAACCAGCGTCATTCTAGTATAAAATATGTTTGCTGCGACAATCAGTAGACAGAAGGTAACATAAAAGATTACAAGCACCAACAGAGTAAATAGAAGGTAGAATTCTACCATGGTGCTAAAACAGTGAATATATGCAGGCATATAAACATGACAGTAATTAAGCATACTCCTACTATGTGGACCCTACCTAAGTGTACCTAGCATGTATGTGGGTGTAAAGCCAAGAATCCCCTAGGAAAGAGCCATCCCCATTACCTGATGGTAGAGAATGAAGGACCCCGTCTTGGTCACGTGTTGGACACCCAGCAAGGGATGTCAGACCACTGCGTGTTGAAGCTTCAGCGTGCAGGGACCTCCGTGTCTTGTGTAAGCATAGAAGCATCTCCTCTAGTTACCTAGTGAAGATGCTGTGCTATATACCAAAAAGGTAGCCTCGGGGTTCTACCACAATCGATATGTTGTAAGTACGATTATGTAGATGATCCTAAATCAATAAAAGTAGCCCTGTCGCCTTAGGATGAAGATAGCGATACCTTTTGTATAGAATATGTTAATCCTGTTATGTACGTCATGTGCAGGGGTTTTTACTAAGAATCCTCATGCATAATAAACGAGGCTAGTTTCAAGGAAACCAATCAACATTTATTCAGCACATAACTGGGTTAAAGGTCAGTGCTAGAACCGTTATGCAGAGCAAGGTAGGACAAATGTAGGTAACAGGTCACGTTGCTACTTAAGCCTAGGTTAGGGGACATAACAACATCTGAATTCCTTTCAGCTACCACCAGAGGTGGTAGACGTCATCTTGTCAGCACGTTTCCCCTCCACTAAATCTGCTTACTCGGGCAGAACTTTGTTGCATGGTATATGGACAATAATGTGGACCCCTTGCGGGCCAAGCTGTCTCAGGTCCTGCAAAATGTACTTTCTCTTGCTCAGAGGGGTTGTGTGATAGGCAGTGTCAAGGGGTAATTAGCTGCTTGTCTGCATTCCTCTGTCTGCCGGACCACCCATCCCTTTTCAAGCCCTCATTGTCATGCGTTTTTTTGACAAAAACGTACCCTCCAACCCTCTATGTTGGGCCCCAGTGGGACCTTAATTTAGCTTTAACTTATCTTATGGGGACTTCTTTTGAGCCCCTAAATAGTTGTCCCTTAAGGATGATAACTTTTGAAGCTGTGTTTTCAGTGGCTTTCATCTCAGCCAGAAGGTTGAGCGATTTACAAGTTCTGTTTTCCTGTGCCCCTTTTACCTCTTTTTATCCCAACAAATTGGGGTTTTGAACCAGGGCTGCTTTCCTGCGAACAGTCGTGACTCCCTTCCACTTGGGTCAGTCTATCACACTCCCACCATTTTATCCCCTGCCCCTTCCCACAAAGGAGGAGGAGCAGTTGCCTTGGTTGGATTCTATCTGGACCTCACTAAGAACCTATGACTGGATAATCAGTTCTTCATAGGATACGGCGGTACTAAAAAGAGAACTCTTTCCAGGTAAAACATTCTCTGCATTAAGCCCTGCTATGCTTTGGCCATGAAGGAAACTCCAGAAGGTATCATAGTCCATTCTACTAGGGCTAGGTCCACCTTTTCTATCCTTGCCTGCGCATCCCCTTTGCAGAGATCTTCAAAGCGGCAACATGAGTGCTTTTGCCAAGCATTGCTGGCTGGAATCCGAGGTGTGCAAGGATGGACACTTTTCCTTGTCTGTTCTGCAGAATTTCCTTGTTTAACCATCCATTAATTCTTGTCCAAGGGCAGGGGTATTGCTCTGTAATCTGTTCTACAGGTGAGCAATTTGCAGTTAGAGATATCCATCAGAAAAATGGATGGAAAGGGACATTGTTGTGCTGAGCTGGGCGCTACATGGTTTTAGTGACGTCACCTGACGCCACTTCTGGTGTTTTTCTGAAGCCAGCCCCCCCTGACTTGGGAGCTTAGAAGTTTCTGGATCCAGTCTGACGCCTGTGATGGTTCTACAAGTGAGGCATCTGCAGATAGAGAATTACCATAAGATTGTTACTGCAGGTAAGTAACTTTTTCATCTGTACTTATTTATTCCACAGGGTTCTCCCAGTAAACATTTAGGGAGGTCTGATATTGGGGGCGGGGGTCCATTATTCTGGTAATTATCTTCACTCAGGTTACCAAGTCCTTAATGTACTCATCATCTGCATGGTTGAGCCTTATGTGTTGTTCGTTTACGAGTGCTCACTCCAACAAGTCTTCCTATCTGATAGAGACTTCTAGCTGCAGATTCCTTATCTTTGAATATCCCACAGGCCTCAGACATATCTATATCCGAGCCAGGCTTACCAGGCTTTCATGCTGCCACACGTTTGGCAATGACCCGTCATCAGTCCCACAACACATTCTACTGACAAACACCAAACCCAAGGGGCCTAAGAAGTGACTTTCTAGACCAGGTGTCTCCAACCATTTCTGTTGTGAGACCTACTTCTGATCAGTGAAAATCATTGTGAGCTACTTAAGGTTAAGCAAATCGTGCACTGTTACCAGACACCCTCACTCCCAACTCCATTAACTTTAAGCCTAATGTCCATAAAACCTGATACTATGGTTTGAACAAAAAACGAAGACTAGGGGCACTATGGCAGGACTACCATGTGCGCAAGTGAGAGTGGGGCTTTTGGGGATGTATGAACATGTGTGTATATGAATGGGATAAATGTGTATGGGTGATTGGGAGCCTATGTCGTATGTACTTGTGCCACTGAAATACCTTTTGTCATATGTGGCACCGTTACATGTATAATACAAATATATAACTATTTGTTTTATTTTTCTGCACTGTAGATTTCCTCCACTTAAAATATTGGCTGTTTTTATCAGTTAGAAATATGGCACTGTGTCAGCCACTGGGAGCAAGATGCCTTACTGTGTGTAAAGGTGACATTTTTGAAATGGGAGAAAAGTATACTGAAGATTTAACATTATGTTTTATGGATTCCATAAAACTCATAATTTAAATGTAATCCCATTTCCAAGTGTCACATTTACCAACACCAGGCATCGTACTCCCAGTGGCCTGTAGACAAAGTGCCATATTTATAACAGAAAAATACAGCCATTTGTTTAAATAGGAGTGATTTAAAGTGAAGAAGCATGCTTCATAAAACATTATGACGTGATTGGCTTAATTGAAAGTGGAGAAAACCATTAAAATTTAATATTTTATAAAAATATGTTTCTTCACTTTAAATTTCTCCCTTTTAAAAAAGAGGACTGCATGTTTCAGTTATAAATATGGCACAATGTCTGCTGGTTACTGGTTCCAAGAGGCTTGCTGTTTGTAAATGCGACACTTTGAAATGGGAGAAAATTAAAATGAAGAGTTAACTAAATGATTAGGGTAACTTTTTCATTTTAATTTTCTCCTATTTAAAAGCATTCAGAAACATCATTTTGTTCTCACATGCCGATATTAAGTTGACAAGGACTTATTTAAGAGTTAAATACCTCAGTACTTCAGTTCTTCACCTCTGTGCCCTGGGTCATAAATCTGACTCCGACACTGCTCATTATCAGGCCTTCTTTCTGCAGCCTGAAGATAATATTGTAAAATAAACACAGATTCCCCTTAACTTTAAAAAAAATTTGACCCTGTGCTTTTTTTAAAATGAACTGAAGGTTGTGAGCCACTCTGAAGGTGTCAACCAGCTATTGGTAGCTTGCGATGGACTGGTGGAGACACCTGCTCTTGTCACTCAGTGGGATGAGTTGCCTTTGTTTTATTTTCACCTTATTTACTTTTTTGTTCTTATGTTAACAATGCATCATCCACAAGGATGCAGTTGATCCTTTCTTTCAACAATGCTGTAGCTACCTGAATAAAAGGTGGTCCCTCAGTTGTGCACCAAGCACTACCATCATGTGTGATGTCTCATTTTCGAAATGCTTTTAAATCTCTTACCTCAAAAATAGTTGTTGGATATCTCTATGCATCGTTCACTTCCATCTGCTCCACGCGTACCCTCCTGCTGCACCTATAGTAGTGGTAAGTCATCATCAGAGTCGGAATCAGGCTCTATGTGTACGTCGTGCAGACCCTTGCTCATAGCGATATTGTGCAGTAAGGCACATGTGGAAATTTTCTTGCAGCATGTATCCAGTCTGTACAGTAGTGCCCCGCCGGCACTTGTGGAGTCAGCGAAAGCGGGACTTCAGGATCCCAAAAGTACTCTCTAGGATAGAGCGCCTTGTCCTGTGTGCCCTGTTGTGCTGTCTTTCACTTCTTGTTAATGGAGTCGGGTACGGTGTGAGGATCCAGGGATGTAGGGCATATGCACTGACACCTTAAGGGCATAAGAAGGTTCACCATTAGGTCACATTACACACACTGTCCTGGCCAATGTAGGCATTGAGTCTTCGAATCTTTTACCTAGTAGGAGGACATTGCTCCATTCACCTGGTGCCAGTCGGGTATGTAGTCCACTTTGGCAGAACATGAATGAGTTGTGGTTGCTGCCTGGGAATCTGGCCACAAGGCCTATTATGATACATGAGGCATCACACACTACCTGCACATTGAATGAGTGTGAGCTTTTTCTCTTCCTGTATATGGACTCATTTGCAAAGGGGAGACATATGGCAATATGTGTGCCATCAACAAAACCAGTGACATTTGGGAACTGCTCTGCCTTTTAGAACATCAGTTTGAGTTTTTTGCAATGAGTGGGGTGTATTGGGGAATTATATATATTGGTTGACTTTGCTCACCATGATGTCCAGGAACCTGCAAAGGAACCTGCACCAGGCCCTTTGTAACACCCCCATGCCACTGCTATGACCCTCTGGTAACTGCCACAGGCTGAGAGGTATAGGCAACACAATGCCTGCACTTGTGGTGGGATTGTGTTGCTTCTGAGTGTTGGGGACTGTGGCTGAGGTTGTAACTCGCCAATTAAATCA
>CAWUFW010009370.1:600000-791193 GCA_963921515.1 Calotriton arnoldi | reverse complement strand
GAAAGAGCACACACCAGGCATTCAAAATATACAAGCAACACACTCCTCTGTCCATGAGTACAGTTCTGCTGCCAGAAGCTGTTTAAACATGAGACAAGAATAAATACACGTTGTTTAGCGCACAAACATATTGTTTGTTGGGGCAGAGGCAATCAATACTGACCAGATTTGTAGTCTGCTGGGGAGCCTCAGAAAGGCACCACAAGGAATCAATCTGTGACACAGGACCAATGACGTGTACATATACTCCATGGATAATGCCAGCTGACTCTGAAAGAGGTCGACTGAAATTGAGAAAAGGACATTCTGCTGAGACTTGACTCAGTCCCTTGAGATCTGTGACTTTGAAGAGTCTCTGTCCTCACGGGAGCACCGGAGTACTCGTGTTACCTCACCCAGGGAAGCCGGGTGCATAGGTGCCTTTCGGGGTCGGGTTTCGTCGTCGATTTGAATGGCGATCTGCTGCAAAGTGCTGCTGGCGACCAAGGGAAAAGTGTCCGGGTGGATCCAAGAATGGATCGGATTTCTGAAGAACCTGAAAGCAGAGGGGACAGAGTCTGGGTCACTAGCCAGTGACCAGGAAGGCGATGGACAGATGCCCACCGATGTCGAGTGCTTCAGGTGCGTTGACAGTCGTCTTGACTCTTCAGCCACGAGGTCCAGGAGGCGTAGTCGGCAACCAGGAGCAGGATTCGGGCTGGTACACGATGTCTGTCGAGTGCTGAGGTATCAGCGACCGGATTGGACCCAACAAGCCTTGGCAACGGCAAGTCTTGATGCAGAAGAAGATCGTCGATGGTGCAGACCAGCAAGGTCTGGGGAACTCACCCAGCGAGAGTAAGTGAGGGCAGGCCTGGAGCAACCAGGATACCAAGTTATAAAAAGATTGCCCTTCTTTAAGGGCTACTAGCCAATGGGCTAGCGACCACGAAGGAGCCTTGTGATGCCGCACGTGGATCTGGCTCACAGGACACTTGTGGAGTGAGGGCCAGTGATCTTCGGTGCAGTTGGTGCTGGAGGCTAGGGCTACTAGGAGCCCAAAGCACGACTTCTTGGGAGACCCAGAAGAGGATGCACTTGCAAATGTGCTTGGTGTCCAGGGGTCACGGTCTCAAGTCACCCACGATAGCCACGGGCCTCAGCTTTGCTGGGGACTCAGGGTAGCCTCGGGAAGTCTGAGAATCCACCTCTGGTGATGCGATGACTTCGGCGTCTGACGGGAGCTTCAGAAATGCGAACCGGACAGATGCTTCTTTGGTGCCTGCCAAGCAGGGGAGTCACTCCTTGACCCCAAGGAGATTCTTCTGTCCTCTAATCGTGAGTAGAGCGTCGAAGGTCCAGGATTCAGTTTCAGAGTTTCGTCCAGGGATAATCTAAAGTCCTAAGGACTGGGTTCCTATACTTATACTAAGGATAGGGGTTGGACTACTCTGTGGCCCCACCTATGGGTGGGTCAGGGCAGAGGGTGGCTACACCCCTTTCCCTTGTCCAGTTCGCGCTAAAGCAGGGGCTGCAAGCCCCTGATCCGGTTTGAACTGGGGTATGCCAGGGACACCAAATGTGCCCCCAGTGCAGGACTTCAAAGCACACAGATGGTGCTCCCGCCCAGCCCCAATACACATTGTCCTGTCTGGGGAGGTGGTCACACCTCCCTGGGACAGGAAACCTATTGTCCAGGCCTCCCCTGCCGGAGTTTCGTCCAGCAGCAGGAGGCCAGACTCGTGTCTGTGGCAGCAGCATCCATTTTGTGATGCCAGGGCTTTGGAGAGAAGTTACCGGGTTAGTCAGAGTTAACATGTCTTTCCCTCTAGAAGGGTGGAATGCTACCCCCGCCGCCAGAATTGGCGGGGGGTAGTATTCCAAGATGTTTGACACCAAACACGACATGTTTAGGTGCAGCCATTCCAAAGTTAGCATTTTACCGCGAGGTTATAATGCGCTTAAGAGTATATGGTCAGGCTGCACTACAAACAGCATCAGAGATGGTCTCCGAACGCTGCAGAGGGCCCTGCTCATGCAGGGGCACCCTCTCACATAGGAACCATGCACTCTGCCTTTAGGATTGATAAGGCCTGCCTTAGGAGTGACTTATAGGTTTATATGTGTGTATGTATTTAGTGATATAGGTAACCTATATCACAGTAAGGGGTGCATGCACCACCTTACCCAGGCTGCAGTAGCAGACCTGTGGTGTCAGTTTGGATGGCCTTCCAGGGGTGGCATAATACATGCTGCAGCCCCTGGCAGGCCTCTGAGGTACCTATGCCCTTGGTACATAGTATACCATATACTAGGGACTTATAAGGGCACACCAGATTCCAATCAGAGATGTGCCTAAGGCACATGGAAACCTTTTACAGAGAAAGCAGATAGACTGGGGCCCTGAATAGCAGGATCCCAGTCCAACTAAGTCATAAACCAGCAAAACACCATAAAAAAAGTGGGGGCAACCATATAGTCAGATTCCACCTTCCTACAAAAGGAACACTGAATGCGATAATATTTTAAATTATAAAACTTTTTTTCAACTTTCTGACATAGTTCAAGTAAACCCAGCTCTTTCGGACTACCACAACTCTTGCTTCCTAATATGTGCGGTGCTAATCATGTCTGCACTTTATGATGTTTTTAGACTGAGAAGACCAGCCGGTTAAATACCAACGACCAGTGTCGGGTCCTCCTGTCAAAAACTCAAACTCGTGCTAAACACCACGCAGAGCACATAAACAGGGCAGAGATTTAAAAAGCCTGGGTCACGTTATATGCTTATTGTGCTCAAAAAATGGGAATACATTGTGCCCAAAAATCAAATTACTAATGGAACGGAAAGAAACAGACATTTTAAATTCCCCATTATCATTGCCAGATACTGTCCCATCATATAATGAAAAATAAAGGAGAGTTCTTTTTCTCTTCCAAGTGCCACCTTACGGAAATATTAATTTCGCTTATAAGCTTAACTTAATGCTTTTTGAGAGTCACAAGTCTGTTCTTAACGGTACAGAGGAGTGAATAAAAAAGGATATATATATCTGTCACAGATATACCAAGTGCCGAGTTATTTATGATCCTGCAGGTCACAAATCCTTCGTAACCCGGTGTTCTCCTGCACCATTCTGATATAAATGTGCACTTGGCTTTTAAATTTGAGCTGTTTGAACTCCATGGCGCCGGTCTTGGAACTTCCCATATTGCAAGCAGCTATTCAAAATAGACTCTGAGCAGCATGTGGCTGTAGGAGAGTAGGATCTGCTTCACATGGGTACCCCCACTTTTTGCTGATGCTTCACTGTTTTTCGACATTAGTCTGGCTGGGGCCCTGCTAATCAGAACCCCAGCCTAGCTGCTTCCTCTCTAAAATGGTTTCCATGTGCCTTAGGCACATCACTGATTGGGATCTGGAGTGCCCTTATAAGTCCCTAGTATATGGTATACTATGTACCAAGGGCATAGGTACCTCAGAGGCCTGCCAGGGGCTGCAGCATGTATTATGCCACCCCTGGAAGGCCATCCAAACTGGCACCACAGGTCTGCTACTGCAGCCTGGGTAAGGTGGTGCATGCACTTCCTTACTGTGATATAGGTTACCTATATCACAAAATACATACACACATATAAACCTATAAGTCACTCCTAAGGCAGGCCTTATCAATCCTAAAGGCAGAGTGCGTGGTTCCTATGTGAGAGGGTGCCCCTGCATGAGCAGGGCCCTCTGCAGCGTTCGGAGACCATCTCTGATGCTGTTTGTAGTGCAGCCTGACCATATACTCTTAAGCGCATTATATCCTCGCGGTAAAATGCTAACTTTGGAATGGCTGCACCTAAACATGTCGTGTTTGGTGTCAAACATCTTGGAATACTACCCCCCGCCAATACTGGCGGCGGGGGTAGCATTCCACCCTTCTAGAGGGAAAGACATGTTAACTCTGACGAGTCCGGTAACTTCTTTCCAGAGCCCTGGCATCACAAAATGGATGCTGCTGCCACAGACACGAGTCTGGCCTCCTGCTGCTGGACGAAACTCCGGCAGGGGAGGCCTGGACAATAGGTTTCCTGTCCCAGGGAGGTGTGACCACCTCCCCAGACAGGATAATGTGTATTGGGGCTGGGCGGGAGCACTTTCGGGTGCTTTGAAGTCCTGCACTGGGGGCACATTTGGTGTCCCTAGTGCATACCCCAGTTCAAACCGGATCAGGGCTTGCAGCCCCTGCTTTGGCGCGAACTGGACAAAGGGAAAGGGGTGTAGCCACCCCTCTGCCCTGACCCACCCATAGGTGGGGCCACAGAGTAGTCCAACCCCTATTTTTAGAATAAAGGTAGGAACCCAGTCCTTAGGACTTTAGATTATACCTGGACGAAACTCTGAAACTGAATCCTGGACCTTCGACGCTCTACGACAAGATTAGAGGACTGAAGAATCTCCCTTGGGGTCAAGGAGTGACTCCTGCTTGGCAGGCACCAAAGAAGCATCTGTCCGGTTCGCATTTCTGAAGCTCCCGTTGGACGCCGAAGTCATCGCATCACCAGAGGTGGATTCTCAGACTTCCCAGAGGCTACCCTGAGTCCCCAGCAAAGCTGAGGCCCGTGGCTATCGTGGGTGACTTGAGACCGTGACCCCTGGACACCGAGCACATTTGCAAGTGCATCCTCTTCTGGGTCTCCCAAGAAGTCGTGCTTTGGGCTTCCGAGTAGCCCTAGCCTCCAGCACCACCTGCACCGAAGATCACTGGCCCCCACTCCACGAGTGTCCTGTAAGCCAGCTCCACGTGCGGCGTCACGAGGCTCCTTCGCGGTTGCTAGCCCATTGGCTAGTAGCCCTTAACGAAGGCCAATCTTTTTCTATCTTGGCATCCTGGTTGCTCCAGGCCTGCCCTCACTTACCCTCGCTGGGTGAGTTCTACAGACCTTGCTGGTCTGCACCATCGACGATCTACATCTTCACCGAGACTTGCCGTTGCCAAGGCTTGTTAGGTCCAATCCGGTCGCCGACACCTCAGCACTCGACAGACATCGTGTCCCAGCCCGAATCCTGCTCCTGGTTGCCGACAACGCCTCCTGGACCTCGTGGCTGAAGAGTCAAGACAACCGTCAATGCACCTGAAGCACTCGACATCGGTGGGCATCTGTCCATCGCCTTCCTGGTCACTGGCTAGTGACCCAGACTCTGTCCCCTCTGCTTTCAGGTTCTTCAGAACTCCGATCCACTCTTGGATCCACCCGGACACTTTTCTCTTGGCCGCCAGCAGCACTTTGCAGCAGATCGCCATTCGAAACGACGACGAAACCCGACCCCGAAAGGCACCTATGCACCCGGCTTCCCTGGGTGAGGTAACACGAGTACTCCGGTGCTCCCGTGGGTAGAGACTCTTCAAAGTCCTAGATCTCAAAGGGTTTTGTCCTAGTCCTCTTTTAAGTGTCCCTTTTCTATACTTTCCCGATCCCGACTTTCTCCATAGAAGTCAACGGCGTATCGCGGTTGTGTATTTACACTGCACGCGTCTCCCGTAGGTCCCCTGTGTCACTACCTTGGGTGGTTCCTTGTGGTCCAAGCACTTCTAGAGGCTCTAGGCCTAGTGTCTAGTTCAGTCGTGGTTCGCATACCACTTTATTGGTATATGGTTTGGTACGCCCCTAGGGCCCAAACGTGTATTTGTGCTATTACTGTGAATTAATAACTTATAACTTATGTATTTCGAACTCTAGCCTCATAAAGAGACTAGAGGGGTGTGTTTAGCAATAAATACATATATTTTGAATATATACCTGGTGTGGTGCTCTTTCATTTGGTCACTCAAGAGATTATAGACTGGTAAAACAAGCTGCTTTACATTCCTTCAAGACTTAGCCTGAAGGCTGCTCTCCATAGCTACCACTAGGATAGCTTTCAATAAGGTTGTCTTTAACCTATCTCCAATAAGGGGTTGTTTGGACTGGTGCAAGGTGCCCACTATAATTAGTGGACAGCATATGCCAGGCCAACTTCTCACATTGGTGTGCAGCGTGTGGGATTCCAGCTTGCTATTGTTTTACCAGATAATCTCAATTGAATTGATCAACTGAAAACCACTAAAGGTACCTAAGGTACATATAATTTAAGCTTAGAATAACAGTAAGTTCTACTGAACTTAGAGTTGTGTGTTAAGGGATAGCACAACCCTTTCTACAACTCAAGAGAGTTTAGTAGGCCACACTAGAGTAGGTAGTGCATACACCACACCACACTAGTAATGTCTTTAAGGGCAGGATCCAAAGAATCCTTGCAGGAAGCCATTGAGCTTCCACCCTCCAAGTATGATACACTCCCATTCTTGGAATTGAGAGCTTTATGTAACTTGGAGAAAAATAAGGACAGGCCAAAGCTCCCACCACCCAACACCTCAAGGAGTTGTTGGTGGCTTATGACCTTAGTAAGCCTGTAGGGACTGAAGGGGTAGGAGCTGAGGGTGGGGCAGGAGAAGAGGAGGAGGCCAGGGGTACCAATACCCCCAGCCCCCCTCTGAAACTGGCCAGGAGGGTGACAATGACCCTGACCTGGAAAACCCAATCCCTCCTGTGGATGATGATGAGGATGATCAAGATGATGCCCTCTTTGTCCCCCCAGGAAGGATTAAGAGTGTGCCCAGGAAGTCTAGATCTCCTTCTCAGGAGTCTAACCACTCTGGCACCTCTATAGGGAGCTCTGTCTCCTCTCACAGGAGGGAATCCTCTCATGAGAGGAGAGCCAGACTGGTCCAGTATGAGGAAACTCAGCTGGAAATCAGAAAAAAGCAACTGGCTTTAGATAGGGAATCCCTAGATCTCCTTAGAGAGAGAAGAAAGTTGGGACTAGAGTCCCATGGTGGCAGCCATGTCCCTAGAGATAGGGAAAGGTCCTATGACCATAGGAACCTGAGCAAGATTGTCCCTCCCTACCAGAGTGGGGATGATATCCACAAATGGATAACTGCATTAGAGAGGGCCTGTAAAGTACAGAAGGTCCCTCAGGAGCAGTGGGCAGCAATCTTGTGGCTCTCCTTTGCTGACAAAGGTAGAGATAAGCTCCTCACTGTTAGAGAGGAGGATGCTGACAATTACAAGGTCTTGAAGAGTGCTCTTATTGATGGGTTTGGCCTAACCACTGAACAGTACAGGTTGAAGTTCAGAGACACCCAAAAAGCACAGACTCAAGACTGGGTAGACTATGTGGATTGTTCTGCCAAGGCTCTGGAAGGCTGGTTGATGGGCAGTAAGGTGTGTGACTTCTCAGGATTATACAATCTGATAATGAGGGAGCAGATTCTTAATAACTGTCAAAATCAGCTGTTGCATCAATACCTGGTAGACTCTGATCTGACCTCTCCCCAAGAATTGGGAAAGAAGGCAGACAAATGGGTCAGAACCAGGGTGAAGCAGAAGGTACAGAACCAAGGTGGGGAAACCAAGAAGCAAGATGCTAAGAACTCTGAAAAGGGTGGGGAGAAGGGTAAAGATCAAAAGTCTTCATCAGGCCCCCAAAAATCTTCTTCTGGTGGGGATTCACAGTCTACCAAAGGGAAAGGCCAAAGAAAACCATGGTGCAAGGTCTGTAAGCAAAAGACCCACTGGACCAGTGATTGCACCAAGTCCAAAGACTCCAGTCCAGCACCCACCAATGCCCCTAAGGCACCTGTTCCCCCTAGTACAGTTGGTGGGAGTGCTCCAGCCAAGGGTTTAGTAGGGTTCACCCTGGGTACTGAGTTGGGCTCTGACCTAGTCAGAGAACTGACTCAGGCTGTGTTAGTCTGTGATGGAGGCATGGATGTGCCCTCCTCTATGAGTCCCAGTAATCTGGGCAAGTACAGACAACAGCCTTTAATCAATGGACGTGAGGCTTTGGCATTTAGGGACACAGGGGCAAGTGTCACAATGGTGACACAAGACCTTGTGCTTCCTGGGCAAGTTATGCTTGGTGAGATGTACCAAGTGACCAATGCTAGCAATGTCAGAACAGACCATACTCTGGCAGTTGTTAACTTCTCCTGGGGAGGGGTAACTGGCCTTAAGAAGGTTGTGGTAAGTGCAAACCTACCAGTCGAATGCTTGCTTGGCAATGACTTAGAGACTTCTGCTTGGGCAGAAGTGGAGCTCAGGACCCATGCAGAAATGCTGGGGATCCCTGCAGATGTGTTTGCTGTGACCAGGTCACAAGCCAAAATGTCTAGCACTGAACAGGCCTTGGATTCTGGAAGAATGGACCAAGTGCCTTCCAAGAGGAGGAGTAGTAGGGTTAAGGCAGTGCCTTCCCCTTGGCTCAGGAGGAGGATCAGTCCCTTGAGGGGGATGATCTCAGCCCTGAAGAAGGAACTGTCCCAGAGGAACTTGAACCTGACCAGGTTGAGTTCTTGGGGACAGGGGGACCTTCTAGGGCAGATCTGAGCCAGGAGCAGCAGAGCTGCCCCTCCCTTGAACCCCTCAGACAGCAAGCTGCTGCTGAGGCTGCTGGGAAAGCTAGTGGTCCCCATACAGTGTATTGGGATGATGGACTCCTGTACTCAGAGAGTAGAGACCCCAAGCCTGGTGCTACCAGGAGGTTGGTAATACCTTTGAAGTTCAGGGGCTTCCTATTGACCCTAGCCCATGATATTCCCTTAGCAGGTCACCTGGGCCAGAACAAGACTTGGGACAGAATTGTCCCTCACTTTCACTGGCCCCACATGTCTGAAGACAGCAAGGAGTTTTGTCGCTTCCTGTGTAACCTGCCAAGCCAGTGGCAAGGCAGGTGGCACTACAAAGGCCCCCTGATACCACTACCTGTGGTGGGGGTGCCCTTTGAAAGGGTAGGGATTGACATTGTTGGTCCCATGGATCCCCAAACAGCCTCTGGGCACAGGTTTATCCTGGTGGTAGTGGATCATGCCACCAGGTACCCAGAAGCTATTCCCCTCAGGACCACTACAGCACCTGTGGTGGCAAGGGCCCTCCTGGGAATCTTCTCAAGAGTGGGCTTTCCTAAGGAGGTAGTATCAGACAGGGGTGCTAACTTCATGTCTGGGTACTTAAAAGCAATGTGGAAGGAGTGTGGAGTGACTTATAAGTTCACCACACCCTATCACCCACAATGCAATGGTTTAGTTGAGAGATTCAACAAAACCTTGAAGGGCATGATTAAAGGGCTCCCAGAAAAGCTTAGGCGTAGATGGGACATACTCTTGCCCTGCCTTTTATTCGCATATAGGGAGGTGCCTCAGAAGGGGTTGGTTACAGCCCTTTTGAACTTCTGTTTGGCCACCCTGTGAGGGGTCCACTGTGCTTGGTGAAGGAAGGATGGGAGTTACCTCTCAAGCCCCCAAAGCAAGATATAGTGGACTATGTACTTGGTCTCCGCTCCAGGATGGCTGAGTACATGAAAAAGGCAACCAAAAACCTTGAGGCTAGCCAGGAACTTCAGAAGGCCTGGCATGACCAAAAGGCTGTTCTGACTGTTTACCAGCCAGGACAGAAGGTGTGGGTGTTGGAGCCAGTGGCCCCAGCAGCTCTCCAAGATAAATGGAGTGGACCCCACACTATTGTTGAGCAGAAGGGTGAGGTCACTTACTTAGTGGACCTAGGAACACCCAGGAGTCCCCACAGGGTTCTCCATGTCAACAGGTTAAAACCATATGTGGACAGGGCAGACATGGGCTTGCTCATGGCTACTGATGAAGGGCAGGAGGAAGAGAGTGACCCACTCCCTGACCTGCTCTCACAGAACCCTGACGATGGGTCAGTTGATGGTGCAGCCTTGGCAGGCAGCCTCACTACCCAGCAACAAACTGATTGCAGGCAAGTCCTCAATCAGTTTAGACATATGTTTTCACTGACACCCAGTCAGACCACCTGGTGCACTCATGAAGTGGACACTGGGGACAGTCTGCCTATTAAAAACAAGATTTATAGGCAACCTGACCATGTCAGGGACTGTATCAGGACTGAAGTCCAGAAAATGTTGGAGTTGGGAGTTATTGAACCCTCAGATAGCCCTTGGGCTAGTCCAGTGGTCCTGGTACCAAAACCTCACACCAGTGGTGGAAAAAGAGAGATGAGGTTTTGTGTGGACTACAGGGGTCTCAATGCAGTCACTAGGACTGATGCCCATCCAATACCCAGGGCAGATGAGCTCATAGATACTTTGGCCTCTGCCAAATATCTCAGCACATTTGACCTAACAGTTGGCTACTGGCAGATCAGACTAGCTGATACTGCAAAGCCCAAAACAGCATTCTCAACCCCTAGTGGGCATTATCAATTTGTGGTAATGCCCTTTGGTCTGAAGAATGCACCTGCCACTTTCCAGAGGTTGGTGAATACAGTTCTCACAGGACTGGAAGCCTATAGTGCAGCTTATCTAGATGATATTGCTGTCTTTAGCTCCACCTGGGAGGATCACCTGGTCCACCTCAGGAATGTTTTACAGGCCCTGCAAAAGGCAGGCCTGACTATCAAGGCCACTAAGTGCCAGATAGGGCAGAGTCAGGTTGTGTACCTGGGCCACCTTGTGGGTGGAGGCCAGGTTCAACCTTTGCAGAGCAAGATCCAGACCATCATGGACTGGACTGCTCCCACTACCCAGACTCAGGTGAGAGCCTTCTTAGGCCTGACTGGGTACTATAGGAGATTTGTCAAGGGGTATGGATCAATAGTGACACCCCTGAATGACTTAACTTCTAAGAAAATGCCCAAAAAGGTTCAGTGGACAGCTAGCTGTCAAAAGGCATTTGATGACCTCAAGCAGGCCATGTGCACTGCTCCAATTCTGCAGAGTCCTGATTACTCCAAGAAGTTCATTGTTCAAACTGATGCATCTGAATTGGGGGTAGGGGCTGTACTGTCACAATTGAATGAAGAAGGTCAGGATCAGCCAGTAGCTTTCATTAGCAGAAGGCTGACCCCTAGAGAGAAACGTTGGTCAGCCATAGAGAGGGAGGCCTTTGCTGTGGTCTGGGCTCTGAAGAAGTTGAGGCCATACTTGTTTGGTACACACTTCCTGGTTCAGACAGACCATAAGCCCCTCTTATGGCTAAAACAAATGAAGGGTGAAAACCCCAAACTGCTTAGGTGGTCCATTTCCCTACAGGGGATGGACTTTACAGTGGAACATAGGCCTGGGAGTAACCATGCGAATGCAGATGGACTCTCTAGGTATTTCCACTTAGAACATGAAGACTTAACTGGGCAAGGTTAGTTTAATGTCCCTACGTTTGGGGGGTTGTGTAGGAGAGTAGGATCTGCTTCACATGGGTACCCCCACTTTTTGCTGATGCTTCACTGTTTTTCGACATTAGTCTGGCTGGGGCCCTGCTAATCAGAACCCCAGCCTAGCTGCTTCCTCTCTAAAATGGTTTCCATGTGCCTTAGGCACATCACTGATTGGGATCTGGAGTGCCCTTATAAGTCCCTAGTATATGGTATACTATGTACCAAGGGCATAGGTACCTCAGAGGCCTGCCAGGGGCTGCAGCATGTATTATGCCACCCCTGGAAGGCCATCCAAACTGGCACCACAGGTCTGCTACTGCAGCCTGGGTAAGGTGGTGCATGCACTCCTTACTGTGATATAGGTTACCTATATCACGAAATACATACACACATATAAACCTATAAGTCACTCCTAAGGCAGGCCTTATCAATCCTAAAGGCAGAGTGCGTGGTTCCTATGTGAGAGGGTGCCCCTGCATGAGCAGGGCCCCTCTGCAGCGTTCGGAGACCATCTCTGATGCTGTTTGTAGTGCAGCCTGACCATATACTCTTAAGCGCATTATATCCTCGCGGTAAAATGCTAACTTTGGAATGGCTGCACCTAAACATGTCGTGTTTGGTGTCAAACATCTTGGAATACTACCCCCCGCCAATCCTGGTGGCGGGGGTAGCATTCCACCCTTCTAGAGGGAAAGACATGTTAACTCTGACGAGTCCGGTAACTTCTTTCCAGAGCCCTGGCATCACAAAATGGATGCTGCTGCCACAGACACGAGTCTGGCCTCCTGCTGCTGGACGAAACTCCGGCAGGGGAGGCCTGGACAATAGGTTTCCTGTCCCAGGGAGGTGTGACCACCTCCCCAGACAGGATAATGTGTATTGGGGCTGGGCGGGAGCACTTTCGGGTGCTTTGAAGTCCTGCACTGGGGGCACATTTGGTGTCCCTGTGCATACCCCAGTTCAAACCGGATCAGGGGCTTGCAGCCCCTGCTTTGGCGCGAACTGGACAAAGGGAAAGGGGTGTAGCCACCCCTCTGCCCTGACCCACCCATAGGTGGGGCCACAGAGTAGTCCAACCCCTATTTTTAGAATAAAGGTAGGAACCCAGTCCTTAGGACTTTAGATTATACCTGGACGAAACTCTGAAACTGAATCCTGGACCTTCGACGCTCTACGACAAGATTAGAGGACTGAAGAATCTCCCTTGGGGTCAAGGAGTGACTCCCTGCTTGGCAGGCACCAAAGAAGCATCTGTCCGGTTCGCATTTCTGAAGCTCCTGTCGGACGCCGAAGTCATCGCATCACCAGAGGTGGATTCTGAGACTTCTCCGAGGCTACCCTGAGTCCCCAGCAAAGCTGAGGCCCGTGGCTATCGTGGGTGACTTGAGACCGTGACCACTGGACACCAAGCACATTTGCAAGTGCATCCATCTTCTGGGTCTCCCAAGAAGTCGTGCTTTGGGCTCCGAGTAGCCCTAGCCTCCAGCACCACCTGCACCGAAGATCACTGGCCCCCACTCCACGAGTGTCCTGTAAGCCAGCTCCACGTGCGGCGTCACGAGGCTCCTTTGCGGTCGCTAGCCCATTGGCTAGTAGCCCTTAACGAAGGCCAATCCTTTTCTTATCTTGGCATCCTGGTTGCTCCAGGCCTGCCCTCACTTACCTTCGCTGGGTGAGTTCCACAGACCTTGCTGGTCTGCACCATCGACGATCTACATCTTCACCGAGACTTGCCGTTGCCAAGGCTTGTTGGGTCCAATCCGGTCGCCGACACCTCAGCACTCGACAGACATCGTGTACCAGCCCGAATCCTGCTCCTGGTCGCCGACAACGCCTCCTGGACCTCGTGGCTGAAGAGTCAAGACGACCATCAACGCACCTGAAGCACTCGACATCGGTGGGCATCTGTCCATCGCCTTCCTGGTCACTGGCTAGTGACCCAGACTCTGTCCCCTCTGCTTTCAGGTTCTTCAGAACTCTGATCCACTCTTGGATCCACCCGGACACTTTTCTCTTGGCCGCCAGCAGCACTTTGCAGCAGATCGCCATTCGAATCGACGACGAAACCCGACCCCGAAAGGCACCTATGCACCCGGCTTCCCTGGGTGAGGTAACACGAGTACTCCGGTGCTCCCGTGGGTAGAGACTCTTCAAAGTCCTAGATCTCAAAGGGTTTTGTCCTAGTCCTCTTTTAAGTGTCCCTTTTCTATACTTTCCCGATCCCGACTTTCTCCATAGAAGTCAACGGCGTATCGCGGTTGTGTATTTACACTGCACGCTGTCTCCCGTAGGTCCCCTGTGTCACTACCTTGGGTGGTTCCTTGTGGTCCAAGCACTTCTAGAGGCTCTAGGCCTAGTGTCTAGTTCAGTCGTGGTTCGCATACCACTTTATTGGTATATGGTTTGGTACGCCCCTAGGGCCCAAACGTGTATTTGTGCTATTACTGTGAATTAATAACTTATAACTTATGTATTTCGAACTCTAGCCTCATAAAGAGACTAGAGGGGTGTGTTTAGCAATAAATACATATATTTTGAATATATACCTGGTGTGGTGCTCTTTCATTTGGTCACTCAAGAGATTATAGACTGGTAAAACAAGCTGCTTTACATTCCTTCAAGACTTAGCCTGAAGGCTGCTCTCCATAGCTACCACTAGGATAGCTTTCAATAAGGTTGTCTTTAACCTATCTCCAATAAGGGGTTGTTTGGACTGGTGCAAGGTGCCCACTATAATTAGTGGACAGCATATGCCAGGCCAACTTCTCACAGTGGCAAACTGAGCTCCTATTCCGGCACAGAGTCTAGCATTGAATCCAATTACGCAACCTTCCGTTCTTTTTTTATAAACAGCTGCTAAAAAAATGTAAGATTAGTTCTCAAGTAATGCTGGCAAAACTGTCTTCGCAGCTCAATGCTGCAAGCCCTCCTCCTGATAGCTCCTAATGCCTCAGCAATATTACCGGCAGTTAAACACGCCTTCCGACGTCTTGACCACAGGCAATCTGCAGTGCTCACCAGTACCAGCTCGGGGGGCTCCGCGGTGTATTCCTCACACAGTCCACCAAAAGCAATGGTTGCCGCATTGCACCTGAAAGGAGGGGCGTGTCACAGACGAGAGCAACAGCTCGTTAATACATTCCAACAATAACCCATCCATGAATGAGGACAAGCTCTGACACAGCACAGGATACCAGTCTATAAATCACCGAGTTTTAATCCACGATTTTAGCCAACATGACGCATTTTGGCCGAGGCACCGGCCTTTGTCACACATACTGGGCGCCATATTGAGCTCACCTTTTATGGTGTAAGCAGGTTACTTGGTACATGAACATAGATATTACGCCCCGTTTATTCCAGCTGGTTGCTTCCGCACTCAACAAAGGGTGCTTGGTCAAGCGAGGCAGGCTCACATATAAATTACAGCTCCAAATCCCAAAGGATGGACCAGCACTCATGATAGAGGTTAAATCCTCTACTGTCTCGTGGTACATGATCCACACAAAAATACGTGAGCAAGGACCTGTTACGCATTTTCGTATCTTAGAGCACCAGAGGGCAATAAGCAATAAGGATTCCAACTATCCGGTTGCACGTCATTTTGAAACTTACCATCAAAGTAACAGGTCCTTGCTCACGAATTTTTGCGTGGATCATGTACAATGAGACAGTAGAGGTGGCGATAGAGAGAGAAAATTGTGGCGACTGGAATCAAGATATATAATCGACATGCAGACAAAATCGCCTCAAGGGCTCAACAGTGGGGAAGAGTTAGGGGTACATTTATGAAAAGGACGGGTTAGGAACGGGCATTAGAGAAGGCTTATTAAGGCCAGGTGATGAAGATAAGTATTAGAATGATTGTGAGCTAGGTCACAGAGAGACTAGAGGGAAATGTGATGACGAATTCACTGGTGGTTTTAATGTTGAAGCCCATCCAGGGCACAATTATGAATGCATGAAATGGAATACTGCAAAATATGATTATTATGTAGGATGAATTCATGAATTTGACATGAATAGAGTGAATGGTGAAAATGAATTCATCCGTGATTCTATCTGGGCATAAGTCCATCCAGGACTCAATTATGAAGTCACGTAATGAAATATTGATGTGTTAAAAAATACACTAGAATCATGGTCTCATGGAAAATAGTGTATTGTGATAAATTATTCAACACACAATCTCGTATTTAGTTTAAAAGTGATGTATTTTCATTATGAAATTTGATTTGAATGTGACCTATTCAGCCTTGAAAAAATGTACTAAGTTTTAGATGCAACCACAAAAAATGTGTATAGAGCAAAGGGTGGGTTTGCATGTTGCAATATGGCGCTTTATTACTGCCCTCAAAGAAACCCGTCTTCGCTGTCTGTACTAGAAACTGACATAAAAGTAATGTGACTCGCGGCGGCGGCCGACATTGACAAAGGCGCACCGCCGAAACATGTTTGTTTGTATAGTGCAAATAGATCCTAAGTGAGGATTTAACCTCTATCGTGGGTGCCGGTCCAGCCTTTGGGATTTGGAGCTATAATATATATATATATATTATCTACTGGCGGTCGCCAGTAGATAGTTATAGTTAGGACCTATTTTCCATAGGAAATTCACAACATTCTATTTCCAATAACTTTGGCGCCGGTTGACGAATCATCGCGAAATTTTCAAAACTCGTGGGGTGCTCCGGTCTGCTCCTATCCTGAAAGTTTCGGGGTGATTCGGCAAGCGGGGGCCGAGAATAAAGGGGGGTCCCAAAACGTGTTTTCCCCATGCAATTTTCCATAGGAACCTTTAGTCGCAGCTACAGCCCGAACTGCTGAACGGAATTACACCAAATTTGGCAAAAAGGTAGCCCTTGGTTCAGAGTCGTGCCTTTGGTTAAATGGTGTAAATCCGTTCAGTAGTTCCTGAGAAAATCAAAAGTAAAATCACATATATATCTGGGCGGAGCCTAACCACACATGTCATTGTGAGATCTGATTGGCTGTCAGCACTTCATCCTGGAATTGCTGGCAGCCATCTTGGGACCAATATACATGATAGTACCCCATTGAAATGCATTGTAGTGAATCAAAGATGTTGAGGGTTACCAAAAGGAGAACTATAAAGGGTGATAACAGACTTTAGTTACATTAGAATTCATTTGTTGATGGTACCATACTAATTTCAGGAATTGTGGTGTGTTCTAAGGTGATTTTACCCTGTGAAAAACCTTCTGCTGGGATATCATGAATCATGTTTGAGAGAAAACTATTTTCACATGCTTGTCCCATAGAGTTTTGGAAGGTGCTCCAGAAGCTAAAATGAGAGCATATTTTCTGTAAATTCACATTATCTTTCTCAGTCATGTGAGAATGAAGTCTGACATTCTCAGTAAAACATGTACATCCAACAAGGGCAGGGACTGTCAGTTGATTCCTTTGTGTTCTACTGCAGCTTCCCAGAGTGTTCTAAAGAACAACTAGAGTGCTAACAGCCTTACTTATGACAAAAGTATGGCACACCTGAAGCCATCTTGATTGGAATAAACTGGTAACACTTAAAACATTTAATTTAAAAAGGAACAAAATGATGGGGTTCATTTTGTCATAGAAATTATGGTTAGTGCTGTAGAAAGAAAAATTAGGACATGTTTCAAGTGTGATCTCAAATATCTTCCTGTTATATTTCAACAGGAGCAGCCTGCCAGTTGATGCCTGTGTGTTCTACTGCAGCTTCCCAGAGTGTTCTAAAGAACAACTAGAGCGCTAACAGCCTTACTTATGACAAAAGTATGGCACACCTGAAGCCATCTTGATTGGAATAAACCGGTAACACTTAAAACATTTAATTTAAAAAGGAACAAAATGAGGGGGTTCTTTTTAAAATAGAAATTATGGTTAGTGCTGCAGAAAGAAAAATTAGGGCATATTTTAAGTGAGATCTCAAATCCTCTTCTATTTCATTAGAAAATTCTGACATGCAGACTGAAACAATCACTTTCAATACCAGCAGCAGACTTACAGTTAACTCCCTGGTGAGCAGTAGCTTTACTACAGTGATCTAATGAGCAACTAGAGTGCTAACATTCTGAATTTATGGCAAATGTGAGACACATCTGAATGCCTTCTTGATGGAATCAAAGTAAAAAACTGAAAGCATTTCCTACTGAGGAGACTGCAGTAAATGAGGAAATTAGGAAACTTCATAACAAAGAAGTCTTCCAAGATGGCCACCAGAGACAAAAGAGCCCAAATGTAGCACACATATTACCCAGATGTAGCCCACATATAGCCCAATGACAAAAGTGTGCAAAAACTTTTTATTTTTAGTTTTTTTGCAGTTTTATGTAGTGCAGACTGGTCAGGTATTGGAGCGTTGCATCTTAAAACATGACCCCCTACACTACAAAAACACCACTGCACTACCCTAAACCCTAAAACACTACCCCAGCACGACCCCCTATACTACACAAGCACCACTGCACTACCCTAAACCCTAAAACACTACCCCCAGCACGACCCCCTACACTACCAAAACACCACTGCACTAACCTAAATCCTAAAACACTACCCCCAGCACGACCCCCTACACTACCCAAACACCACTGCACTACCCTAAAACATGACCCCCTACACTACACAAACACCACTGCACTACCCTAAACCCTAAAACACTACCCCCAGCATGACCCCCTACACTACACAAGCACCACTGCACTACCCTAAACCCTAAAACACTACCCCCAGCATGACCCCCTACACTGCCCGAACACCACTGCACTGCCCTAAACCCTGAAACACCACCCCCAGCACAACCCCCTATACTGCCCGAACACCACTGCACTGCCCTAAACTATGAAACACTACCCCAGCAAGACCCCCTACACTGCCCGAACACCACTGCACTGCCCTAAACCCTGAAACATCACCCCCAGCAAGACCCCCTACACTGCCCGAACACCACTGCCCTAAACCCTGAAACACCACCCCCAGCACGACCCTCTAAACTGCCCGAACACCACTGCACTGCCCTAAACCCTGAAACACCACCCCCAGTACGACCCCCTACACTGCCCGAACACCACTGCTCTGCCCAAAACCCTGAAACACCAGCCCCAGCACGACCCCCTACACTGCCCGAACACCACTGCACTGCCCTAAACCCTGAAACACCAGCCCCAGCATGACCCCCTACACTGCCCGAACACCACTGCACTACCCTAAACCCTGAAACACCACCCCCAGCATGACCCCCTACACTGCCCGAGCACCACTGCACTGCACTGCCCTAAACCCTGAAACACCAGCCCCAGCACGACCCCCTACACTGCCCGAACACAACTGCACTGCACTAAACCCTGAAACACCAGCCCCAGCACGACCGCCTACACTGCCCGAACACCACTGCACTACCCTAAACCCTGAAACACCACCCCCAGCATGACCCCCTACACTGCCCGAGCACCACTGCACTGCACTGCCCTAAACCCTGAAACACCAGCCCCAGCACGACCCCCTACACTGCCCGAACACCACTGCACTGCCCTAAACCCTGAAACACCAGCCCCAGCACGGCCGCCTACACTGCCCGAACACCACTGCACTGCCCTAAACCGTGAAACATCAGCCCCAGCACGACCACCTACACTGCCCGAACACCACTGCACTGCCCTAAACCCTGAAACACCAGCCCCAGCACAACCCCCTACACTGCCCGATCACCACTGCACTGCCCTAAACCCTGAAACTCCACCCCGTGCGCGACCCCCTACACTGCCCGAACACCACTGCACTGCCCTAAACCCTGAAACACCACTTCCAACACAACCCCCTACACTGCCCGAACACCACTGCACTGCCCTAAACCCTGAAACACCACCCTCTGCACGACCCCCTACACTGCCCGAACACTACTGCACTGCCCTAAACCCTGAAACATCATCCCCAGCACAACAGCCTACACTGCACGAACACCACTGCACTGCCCTAAACCCTGAAACACTACCCCCAGCAAGACCCCCTACACTGCCCAAACACCACTGCACTGCCCTAAACCCTGAAACATCACCCGCAGCAAGACCCCCTACACTGCCCGAACACCACTGCCCTAAACCCTGAAACACCACCCCAGCAAGACCCCCTACACTGCCCAAACACCACTGCACTGCCCTAAACCCTGAAACACCAGCCCCAGCACGACCCCCTACACTGCCCGAACACCACTGCACTGCCCTAAACCCTGAAACACCACCCCCTGCACGACCCCCTACACTGCCCGAACACCACTGCATTGCCCTAAACCCTGAAACACCACCCCCAGCACGACCCCCTACACTGCCCGAACACCACTGCACTGCCCTACACCCTGAAACACCACCCCCTGCACGACCCCCTACACTGCCAGAACACCACTGCACTGCCCTAAACCCTGAAACACCAACCCCAGCACGATCCCCTACACTGCACGAACACCACTGCACTGCCATAAACCCTGAAACACAACCCCCAGCAAGACCCCCTACACTGCCCGAACACCACTGCACTGCCCTAAACACTGAAACATCACCCCCAGCAAGACCCCCTACACTGCCCGAACACCACTGCCCTAAACCCTGAAACACCACCCCCAGCAAGACCCCCTACAGTGCCCGAACACCACTTCCCTTCCCTAAACCCTGAAACACCACCCCCAGCACGACCCCCTACACTGCCCGAACACCACTTCTCTGCCCAAAACCCTGAAACACCAACCCCAGCACGGCCCCTACACTGCCCGAACACCACTGCACTGCCCTAAACCCTGAAACACCAGCCCCAGCACGACCCCCTACACTGCCCAAACACCACTGCATTGCCCTAAACCCTGAAACACCACCCCCAGCACGACCCCCTACACTGCCCGAACACCACTGCACTGCCCTAAACCCTGAAACACCAGCCCCAGCACGACCCCGTACACTGCCCGAACACCACTGCACTGCCCTAAACCCTGAAACACCAGCCCCAGCACGACCGCCTACACTGCCCGAAAACCACTGCACTGCCCTAAACCCTCAAACACCAGCCCCAGCACGACCCCCTACACTGCCAGAACACCACTGCACTGCCCTAAACCCTGAAACACCAGCCCCAACAAGACCCCCTACAATGCCCGAACACCACTGCACTAAACCCTGAAACACCACCCCCTGCATGACCCCCTACACTGCTCAAACTCCACTGAACTGCCCTAAACCCTGAAACACCAGCCCCAGCACGACCGCCTACACTGCCCGAACACCACTGCACTGCCCTCAACCCTGAAACACCAGCCCCAGCATGACCCCCTACACTGCCCGAACACCACTGCACTGCCCTAAACCCTGAAACACCAGCCCCAGCACAACCCCCTACACTGCCCGAACACCACTGCTCTGCCCTAAACCCTGAAACACCAGCCCCAGCAAGACCCCCTACACTGCCCGAACACCACTGCACTGCCCTAAACCCTGAAACACCATCCCCAGCAAGACCCCCTACACTGCCCGAACACCACTGCACTAAACCCTGAAACACAACCCCCAGCAAGATCACCTACACTGCCCGAACACCACTGCACTGCCCTAAACCCTGAAACACCACCCCCTGCACGACCCCATACACTGCCCAAACACCACTGCACTGCCCTAAACCCTGAAACACCACCCCCTGCACGACCCCCTACACTGCCCGAACACCACTGCCCTGCCCTAAACCCTGAAACACCACCCCCCAGCACAACACCCTGCACTGCCCGAACACCACTAAACTGCCCTAAACCCTGAAACACCACCCCCAGCACGACCCCCTACACTGCCCGAACACCACTGCACTGCCCTAAACCCTGAAACACCACCCCCCTGCATGACCCCCTACACTGCCGGAACACCACTGCACTGCCCTAAACCCTGAAACACCACCCCCAGCACGACCCCCTACACTGCCCGAACACCACTGCACTGCCCTAAACCCTGAAATACTACCAACAGCAAGACCCCCTACACTGCCCGAACACCACTGCACTGCCCTAAACCCTGAAACAACACCCCCAGCAAGACCCCCTACACTGCCTGAACACCACTGCCCTAAACCCTGAAACACCACCCCCAGCAAGACCCCCTACACTGCCCGAACACCACTGCACTGCCCTAAACCCTGAAACACTACCTCCAGCACAACCCCCTACACTGCCTGAACACCATTGCTCTGCCCTAAACCCTGAAACACTAGCCCCATCACGACCCCCTACACTGCCCGAACACCACTGCATTGCCCTAAACCCTGAAACACCACCCCCAGCATGACCCCCTACACTGCCCGAACACCACTGCACTGCCCTAAACCCTGAAACACCAGCCCCAGCAAGACCCCCTACACTGCCGGAACACCACTGCACTGCCCTAGACTCTGAAACACCAGCCCAAGCACGACCCCCTACACTGCCCGAACACCACTGCACTGCCCTAAACCCTGAAACACCAGCCCCAGCATGACCCCCTACACTGCAAGAACACCACTGCACTGCCCTAAACCCTGAAACACCAGACCCAGAACGACCACCTACACTGCCCGAACACCACTGCACTGCCCTAAACCCTGAAACACCACCCCCAGCACGACCCCCTACACTGCCCGAACACCACTGCTCTGCCCTAAACCCTGAAACACCACAACCCTGCACGACCCCCTACACTGCCCGAACACTACTGCACTGCCCTAAACCCTGAAACACCACCCCTGCACGACCCACTACACTGCCCGAACACCACTGCACTGCCCAAAACCCTGAAACACCACCCCCAGCATGACCCCCTTTACTGCCGGAACACCACTGCACTGCCCCAAACCCTGAAACACCACCCCCAGCACGACCCCTACACTGCCCGAACACCACTGCCCTAAACCCTGAAACACCACCCCTGCACGACCCCCTACACTGCCCGAACACCGCTGCACTGCCCTAAACCCTGAAACACCACCCCCTGCTTGACCCCCTACACTGCCCGAACACCACTGCACTGCCCTAAACCCTGAAACACCACTCCCAGCACGACCCCCTACACTGCCCGAACACTACTGCACTGCCCTAAACCCTGAAACACCAGCCCCAGCACGACTCCCTACACTGCCCGAACACCATTGCACTGCCCTAAACCCTGAAACATCACCCCCTGCACGACCCCCTACACTGCCCGAACACCACTGCACTGCCCTAAACCCTGAAACACCACCCCCTGCACCACCCCCTACACTGCCCGAACACCACTGCACTGCCCTAAACCCTGAAACACCACCCCCAGCACGACCCCCTACACTGCCCGAACACCACTGCACTGCCCTAAACCCTGAAACACCACAACCCTGCATGACCCCCTACACTGCCCGAACACTACTGCACTGCCCTAAACCCTGAAACACCACCCCCGCACGACCCACTACACTGCCCGAACACCACTGCACTGCCCAAAACCCTGAAACACCACCCCCAGCATGACCCCCTTTACTGCCGGAACACCACTGCACTGCCCCAAACCCTGAAACACCACCCCCAGCACGACCCCTACACTGCCCGAACACCACTGCCCTAAACCCTGAAACACCACCCCTGCACGACACCCTACACTGCCCGAACACCGCTGCACTGCCCTAAATCCTGAAACACCACCCCTGCTTGACCCCCTACACTGCCCGAACACCACTGCACTGCCCTAAACCCTGAAACACCACTCCCATCACGACCCCTACACTGCCCGAACACCACTGCACTGCCCTAAACCCTGAAACACCACAACCCTGCACGACCCCCTACACTGCCCAAACACTACTGCACTGCCCTAATCCCTGAAACACCACCCCGCACGACCCACTACACTGCCCGAACACCACTGCACTGCCCAAAACCCTGAAACACCATCCCCAGCATGACCCCCTTTACTGCCCGAACACCACTGCACTGCCCCAAACCCTGAAACACCACCCCCAGCCCGACCCCCTACACTGCCCAAACACCACTGCCCTAAACTCTGAAACACCACCCCCTGCACGACCCCCTACACTGCCCGAACACCACTGCACTGCCCTAAACCCTGAAACACCACTCCCAGCATGACCCCCTACACTGCCTGAACACCACTGCACTGCCCTAAACCCTAAAACACCACCCCCAGCACGACCCCTACAATGCCCGAACACCACTGCACTGCCCTAAACCCTAAAACACTACCCCCAGCACGACCCCCTACAATGCCCGAACTCCACTGCACTGCCCTAAACCCTAAAACACTACCCCATCACGACCCCCTACACTACCCGAACACCACTGCACTACCCTAAACCCTAAAATACTCCCCCAGCATGACCCCCTACACTACCCGAACACGACTGCACTGCCCTAAACCCTCAAACACTCCCCCAGCATGACCCCCTACACTACCCGAACACCACTGCACTGCCCTAAACCCTAAAACACTCCCCCAGCACGACCCCCTACACTACCCGAACACCACTGCACTGCCCTAGACCCTAAAACACTCCCCCAGCACAACCCCCTACACTACCCAAACACCACTGCACTGCCCTAAACCCTAAAACACTACCCCCGCATGACCCCCTACACTACCCAAACACCAATGCACTACCCTAAACCCTAAAACACTACCCCCCGGACGACCCCCTACACTACCCAAAGACCACTGCACTACCCTAAACCCTAAAACACTACCCCGCACGACTCCCTACACTACCCAAAGACCACTGCACTAGCCTAAAGCCTAAAACACGACCTCCTACACTACACAAACACCACTGCACTACCTTAAACCCTAAAACACTACCCCCAGCATGACCCCCTACACTACACAAACACCGCTGCACTACCCTAAACCCTAAAACACTACCCCCTACACTAAACAAACACCACTGCACTACCCTAAACCTAAAAAACTACCCCCAGCACGAACCCCTACACTACCCAAACACCACTGCACTACCCTAAACTCTAAAACACTACGCCCAGCAGTACCCCCTACACTACCCAAACACCATTGCACTACCCTAAACCCTGAAACACTACCCCCAGCAGTACCCCCTACACTACCCAAACACCACTGCACTACCCTAAACCCTAAACCACGACCCCAGCACGACCCCCTACACTACCCAAACACCACTGCACTACCCTAAACCCTAAAACACTACCCCCAGCACGACCCCCTACACTACCCAAACACCACTGCACTACTCTAAACCCTAAAACACTCCCCCTACCCCCCAGCATGACCCCCTTCACTACACAAACACCACTGCACCACCCTAAACCCTAAAACGCTACCCCCAGCACGACCCCCTTCACTACCTAAACACAACTGCACAATTTGTTACTTGCGTTGCAACGCAGGCCTGTGGTGCTTACTGGAAGTACCTGCTGGGCTAGTTGGGCCCCAGGGACCCTCAGGATTCAAGGTGACCTAATCCCCCAACTTAAAACGCGCCACGGGGTGCGTTTGCACAGTGGTGAAGGGAGGGGGCGGGGCCTCAGGTGACATGTGTGCAAACACGCCCTGTGGTGCGTTTTAAGTTGGGGAATTAATTCCCCTTGAATCCTGAGGGACCCTGGGGGCCAACTAGCCCACCAGGTACCTTCTGTAAGCACAACAGAGTTGCGTTGCAGAGAGGTGAAAAAGGTGCTTGGCCTCGGAACGCCTCTCTGCAAATCAGCTCTGTGGTCCTAACTGTAGGTACCTGGGGGCTAGTTGGGCCCCAGGGACCCTCAGGATTCAAGGGACTTAATCTCGCGAACTTAAAACGTGCCACGGGGCGCGTTTGCACACATGTCACCTCAGGCCCCCCTCCCTTCACCACTGTGCAAACGCGCCATGTAGCGCGTTTTAAGAGGTAGTTTTAATCCCCCTGCCCTATTATGTACTAGGGACTTACAGAGAAGGTCATGCTAATCACAGGGGTACCCCAACGCATAGTGGTCCCTAGTGTATGTAGGTGTTTTAACTGTATTCTAAGTGTCTTTTAGCATAGCACTGGCTCTGGTTAGACAGTGTCAGTTACCACCAGTACCCGTCTGAAAAAGTTCTGGGCACAGGATGATTTTGCAACAAGGCCTCTTTCTGCTCCTCTTTTGGTTCTTTCTGCACATCTTTTGCTTCTTCCTGCACTTTTCTTCGTCTTTGTGGACTTCTGTTGCTTCTTTCTGCATTTCTTTTGCTTCTTTCTGTGCGTTTTTCTTCTTTCTTCACATGTCCTACCTCTGTAGGCATAGTTAGAAACTAGCATTTAAAAACCTTTGAAATTCACTTAAAAATCATAGGTTTCAGGCACGTTATAGTTAGAAATTAGCATTTAAAAAACCTTTGAAATTCACTGAAAAACCATAGGTTTCAGACACGTTATAGTTAGAAATTATCATTTAAAAAACCTTTGAAAGTCACTGAAAAAACCATAGGTTTTAGGGACAGTTATAGTTAGTTGGACATTTCACTCATACAAAACCATAGAAATTCCCCCGTTATAGTTAGTTCAGCTAACTATAACTCGCGCCCCAGCAATGCACTGCTGATGACGTCACATATTACATCACTCATGACATGGTCAGTGACATCACTGATGACATCACTGATGACATCTCAAATGACATCACTGATGACATCACTGATGACATCATCCATGTGATAATTTCATGCATCTTCTCACACCCTAATATAACTTTTGATACACCCACTCTAAATTACAGACTGCCATTCTCAAAACCATACACACTCCAATACCAATAACTACATATCCACTCACTGATTCTTAGGTCTACACACACACATCTACTCACTCACCCGTACAGTCACTCATACTTACAGTCACTCAGTACAGGACTATCATATGCACTCATACACCTATATAAACACTCACACACCGCCACTCATCCATAGAGGTACTCACACACCTAGTCAGTCATGCAAAAATTAATCACACACCCATTTACTCACCTATACAGTTATACACACACCAGCTCACTTACTCATACAAATACTAGCACATTCTTACGCTCTTATACAATAACTGATACAAGCACACACGCATCCATACAGCCACTCTCACAATCACACACTCACTTATAGCCATTTAAATACTCTAACACACATATATACTGCCTTTTACATATGTAGTTACTCGCACATGTACCACTGAGATATACATTCACTCACTAACACACCCATACACACACTCACCCACCCAAGCAGTCCATCACAGATGCACTCTTGAAATCATGCACCCAGTGAATCACCCACTCATACATCTATGTACAGAGTCACACACACCCCACCCACACAAACACTCAGGCAGCCATACAGATACTCAGAGAACCAATCAATAACCCATATAGACACTCATGTAGCTATTCGCAAATCCATGCATCCACTTACACACCAACAAACAGACGGATACAGACATTCACACAGTTTAGTCACTAACCCATGCTTTCAGTAAGATACGTTTAATCACTCACTTGTAGAGTCAGTCACACACGTACTAAATCATCCATTCAGACACTTATACACCCACTCATTCTTCAATACGCCTTTCCCTATATATATTAAACATATTTAAACTTTACACAAACACACAGTCACTGGATGATGTCATCAGTGATGTCATTTGAGATGTCATCAGTTATGTCATTAGTGATGTCACTGACCATGTCATGAGTGATGTAATATGTGACCTCATCAGCAGTGCATTGTGGGGCACGAGTTATAGTTAGCTGAACTAACTATATCGGGGAATTTCTATGGTTTTGTACGAGTGAAATGTCCAACTAACTATAACTGTCCCTAAAACCTATGGTTTTTTCAGTGAATTTCAAAGGTTTTTAAATGCTAATTTCTAACTATAACGTGTCTGAAACCTATGGTTTTTTCAGTGAATATATATATATATATATACATATATATATCCATATGCAAGAGTTGCCCCCAGATGAAGAGCCCACAGGTAGGTTCTTTGCCATCAATTTCCTTGAGGTTGCAAGCCTGTCTAATCGGAAATCGGACAGCCATCAGATAACGCCAGACGCATTTGGAATTGTTTCCTTCTTCATTGGCGATAAATATCAAAGTGAGACTGTTCTTTTCCACCTTTGTACTCGATTCCCGCCCCAGTGGGCGTGGCCTCCAGGCCTTCTGGTTCTCGTAGTTTGGCTGCAGTGAGCGTGTCTCGTTGTTTGCATGTGATAGTAAATGAAGAAGGAAACAATTCCGAAACGCGTCTGGCGTTATCTGATGGCTGTCCGGTTTCCGATTTGACAGGCTTGCAACCTCAAGGAAATTGATGGCAAAGAAACCTACCTGTGGGCTCTTCATCTGGGGGCAACATTTGCATATGGATGTATAGCGGCTGGCCCGGCCGCGGAAGAAGCCCCACCGCATATCAGCGGCCCCATGGAGACGAGAACAGAAGTCACCAATTAGATGGGAGGTAGTCCGTACTTGAGGTGGAAAAGGCAACCCTGCCAAGCGGGCCTGCACAACCAACCCACTTGGGTGAGTGATTTACTATCACATGCAAACAACGAGACACGCTCACTGCAGCCAAACTACGAGAACCAGAAGGCCTGGAGGCCACGCCCACTGGGGCGGGAATCGAGTACAAAGGTGGAAAAAGAACAGTCTCACTTTGATATTTATCGCCAATGAAGAAGGAAACAATTCCGAAACACGTCTGGCGTTATCTGATGGCTGTCCGGTTTCCGATTTGACAGGCTTGCAACCTCAAGGAAATTGATGGCAAAGAAACCTACCTGTGGGCTCTTCATCTGGGGGCAACCTTTGCATATGGATTTATAGCGGCTGGCCCGGCCGCGGAAGAAGCCCCACCGCATATCAGCGGCCCCATGGAGACGAGAACAGAAGTCACCAATTAGATGGGAGGTAGTCCGTACTTGAGGTGGAAAAGGCAACCCTGCCAAGCGGGACTGCACAACCAACCCACTTGGGTGAGTGATTTACTATCACATGCAAACAACGAGACACGCTCACTGCAGCCAAACTACGAGAACCAGAAGGCCTGGAGGCCACGCCCACTGGGGCGTGAATCGAGTACAAAGGTGGAAAAAGAACAGTCTCACTTTGATATTTATCGCAAATGAAGAAGGAAACAATTCCGAAATGCGTCTGGCATTATCTGATGGCTGTCCGGTTTCCGATTTGACAGGCTTGCAACCTCAAGGAAATTGATGGCAAAGAAACCTACCTGTGGGCTCTTCATCTGGGGGCAACCTTTGCATATGGATGTATAGCGGCTGGCCCGGCCGCGGAAGAAGCCCCACCGCATATCAGCTGCCCCATGGAGACGAGAACAGAAGTCACCAATTAGATGGGAGGTAGTCCGTACTTGAGGTGGAAAAAGCAACCCTGCCAAGCGGGACTGCACAACCAACCCACTTGGGTGAGTGATTTACTATCATATGCAAACAACGAGACATGCTCACTGCGGCCAAACTATGAGAACCAGAAGGCCTGGAGGCCACGCCCACTGGGGCGGGAATCGAGTACAAAGGTGGAAAAAGAACAGTCTCACTTTGATATTTATCGCCAATGAAGAAGGAAACAATTCCGAAACGCGACTGGCGTTATCTGATGGCTGTCCGGTTTCCGATTTGACAGGCTTGCAACCTCAAGGAAATTGATGGCAAAGAAACCTACCTGTGGGCTCTTCATCTGGGGGCAACCTTTGCATATGGATACATATATATATATATATATATATATATATATATATATATATATATATATACTACTGGCGGTCGCCAGTAGATAGTTATAGTTAGGACCACGTTTCCATAGGAAAAGCATTTTTTGATGTGCTTATAACTTTAGCGTCGTTTGACGAATCTTTATGAAATTTTCCAAAAGTTCCTCTTTTCAGGTGAGCTCCTATCCTGAAAGTTTGGGGTGATTTGTGAAGGGGGGCTGAGAAAAAGGGGGGTCCCAAAACGTGTTTTCTCCATGGCTGAAAGGAATTACGCCAAATTTGGCAGGGAGAAAGGTCTTGGTGCAGAAAGCACGCTTTTGTTTAAATGGGGTAAGTTCGTTCAGTAGTTTTAGAGAAATATCAAAATTTACAGATATTGATATTTGAGAATTCTGACATCTGATTGGCTGAGACGTTACGAGCACGAGCGTGCGGCTCATTGGTTGCGAACTGTTCAAACTAGGAAGTGTTGGCAGCCATTTTGTGACTGAGTTGAAAGGCGTAGGGCGAAACAAAAGAGAAAAATTGTATAAGAGGGTATAGTAGGAACACTGTGGTCTTAGTTTAAGCAGTCTGTACGGTGCAGAGGCAGGGAGTTTGAATGTTGCGTAGGCCGTGGAAATCACATCCGCAGACGTGGAAATCATGTCCGCAGAGCAACGGTGCGCGGTATTGTGGCAAGGTTGCGTAGGCTCTGGAAATCCCGTCGTGAAAATAACAATGCGCCGTATTGCAGCCTTCCTTTAATATAATGCGTAGTCATGTTTACTTATAATGCGGTGTTCACTTTTATCACGGACAGTGTGACTTTCTTACATGAAAATTAATATTATGTGGGAGGGCGTGTTCTGTTGGTGTGTCTGGAACAAAATTAACGTTTAATTGGCTGAGGTGTTCCAACAACGAGCTCAATGTTCATTGGCTGCGAACCATTGAAAGTACAAGTGTTGCCAGCCATTTCCTCCCCGTCCGCAGAGTAGCAGGCACATGTTATTGGTTGACGTGTTCCAAGCACGACATTCCCAAGCTTAATGTTCATTGGCTGTAAACCATTGAAAGTAGAAGTGTTGGCAGCCATTCCCTCCCCCTCTGCGGAGCATCAGGGACATCTGTTTGGGTAACGTGTTCCAAGCAGGACCTTCCCAAGCTTAATGTTCATTGGCTGTAAACCATTGAAAGTAGAAGTGTTGGCAGCTATTCCCTCCCCCTCTGCGGAGCATCAGGGACATCTTATTGGGTAACGTGTTCCAAGCAGGACCTTCCCAAGCTTAATGTTCATTGGCTGTAAACCATTGAAAGTAGAAGTATTGGCAGCTATTCCCTCCCCCTCTGCGGAACACCATGGACATTTTATTGGCTAAACTGTTCCTAGTACAAGTTTGTTCATTATTGGCTGGGAACGGTTCAGTGTTGTGAACCATTTTGTGACGCACTTCAATGGAGTACGGGAAAAGAAAGTAGTAGCGGGGAGGGTAGGAACACTATTAACTCTGTACAGTGGTCACAAGGTGGTGGAGAGGTATTGTGAAGGTAAAAATTGTTTTTTATATATTTTAAGGGCCATTTATATAATTGGCGTGGGGTGTACAAATCACGGCGGGAAAATAACAAAGTGTGTTGCGGTCTTCTTTTTATTAAGTTTGCGGGTGGGATACTTCCCAGGAGCACTGTTTAGTTATAATGTGGAGTTTACTTTTCTAACGGGGAGCTGTGGTTGCGCAGCAAAAATTTCAGTCTAGGTTTGAAATAGTTTTTATTAAGCAATTACAAATATACTTTGTTCGGAAACTGAAGCTGTATATATCAAAGGGGTGACAAATAAAAACGCAATTCATAAAATATCCCTTAAGCGTGGGCACACCTTCCCTTTTTTTTCTGCTATAGTTTGTAAAAGTGTTGCCCCATATTCTTGATAATATAAGAGGGCATGAGTTACTTTTAGATAAAGTAGAAAAGAAGTGCTACAAGAAACACTCCCGCACTACATCATCTCAGGTCACAAGAACAATAACAAGTAAAAACTGTTAAACACAAATCTCTTTATATTAGATAGAAATGTATGCTTTATCATTTTTTATAATTTCTATTATTGTAGAATTCGGGAATGTTCGGTCGTAGTGCTTAGATCGCGTACTCCTTTAAGAATATATAGGATAGTAGTATAATAATATACACTACTGGTCGTATATATTCTATAGGGAGAAGGTGAATAGGAACCGCAACAGACAAAAATAGAAATAGTAAAAAAACATTCAGAAATGTAGAGTTTATCAAAGGTATTCACTAAGAAAGTATCTATGGAAATTATTTTTTTTAAACTGCAATTTCCAAAAATATTGTCACTGTAAAAATATCTGATCAAGTAAGTTTTAAAGGTCAGTAAACTGTATTTCAGATGGTTTACTCCTGGCGGCGAGAAATCTCCAATTCCTGTTGTGTGGAAATATCACACTCTTACAATATACACAGTGTCACTGATGGCACACAAAATGGAAAATGAAAATGAAGTCATCAATACAAAACAAGATCAATAACGAAATACTTTCCAGTGATGAGTATGTTGAGAGCTTCTTTTCTCCAGGACTTTGAAATCTTTCATCTTCGCGCCAGCGGGTCATAAAGTGCTCTGAGATCACAATGACTGTTAATATTATAATATACATATTCACAGTATATGATCCCAAGAAAGAAACAGAGTAAGAACGAGAAGGTGCTGACGTTAAATATAAATCTTTAGTCTTCGCGTCGACGGGTCATAAACTCCACTGAGGTCAGTATAAATGTTCATATTACAATATACATACTCACACTATATGATCTCAAGGGAGAAATAGATTAAAAACCAGAAGCTGCTGACGTTACATATAAATCTTTAGTCTTCGCGCCAACGGGTCACAAACTCCTCTGAGATCATAATGTGTGGTTATTATAATATACATACTCACACTATATGATGTCAAGGGGGAAATAGACTACAAACTAGAAGCTGCTGACTTTACATATAAATCTTTAGTCTTCGCGCCAACGGGTCACCAACACTTCTGAGGTCAAGTACAGTGTCAATATTATAATATACAAAGTCACACTATATGAGCTCAAAGGAGCCAGAACGGGAACAATGTTTGCTGTATTCTGTCTGTTTCTGAAAACAAGCTGCTGACGTTACATATAAATGGCAAAAACAACCAATAACACTTTTTTCTAAATACAAGTGTTTAAAGATTGACAAATAGCTACTTATTATAAATATCTAGTATTGCATAATCAAACAATTTACAACTCAGGATTATGTTTTGTGGCCGCAAAAGAAGAATCCGACTGTAGAAAAGAGCACCTGCATCACTGAATGGAGACGCGTAAAGAACTCGCAAAAACGAAACTAATCTATCAACGGGTGTGGTTTATATACTTTTTGGTTATTTAGTAGTCTATGGAAGGAAGATGCGGCTCCGCCCATTTAGATGTCACGTTTTACAGTTGACACGTGCTCACGTTTTAACTGTTTCACTTGTGCACGTGTTGGGAAAAGTTACAAAATGTGAAGCGGAAAAACTTTGATTTCGAACCTAACACGTATAAGGTCCTTAAAATGTACATACGTTGGAGAGCTTAAAAATTGTTACCCGGAAAACCGTGTCATTTCCATTCTCATGAGTAAATACATTTATTAATTGCCGTAATTCTAAATAGAAGACATAAAAAAAAGATCTATCAGAATAGAAGAAAAAAACGTGATAATATTTCTCATCACTATGGTTTTAAATTAAAAAAATGCGAGCATTTGTAAAGCGTACAGCTAACCCTGGAAAGGTGTGCCGGCGCTCGGGGGTGTCGGAAAGATTAAGCAAGGTGTTGCCCACAGTGACATAGTGGTGGGTAACGTGCCGCTGGAGCCGGGAATCGAACTGTGAACGCTGTTGTTTGAAGTCAGGTATCATAGCTCCTCCATCACACTTTTTCAACACTTATATGTTAATTACTGCTAATTAAGTTTTAAACATTGTTAAATTATAACTTATAACAGACTACTGTTACAGTTAGTTTTTCACTACAAAAAGTATGCACGTCTTTTTTAAATTTAGTTAAAAACAATATAGGTTTTAGGGACATTGTAGTTAGAAATTAGCATTTAAAAAGCCTTTGAAATTCACTGAAAAAACCATAGGTTTCAGGGACGTTATAGTTAGAAATTAGCATTTAAAAAACCATTGAAATTCACTGAAAAAACCATAGGTTTTACAGACGTTATAGTTAGAAATTAGCATTTAAAAAACCTTTGAAATTCACTGAAAAAACCATTGGTTTCAGGGACGTTATAGTTAGTTGGACATTTCACTCATACAAAACCATAGAAATTCCCCCGTTATAGTTGGTTCAGCTAACTACAACTCGCGCCCTGCAATGCACTGCTGATGACGTCACATATTACATCATTCATGACATGGTCAGTGACATCACTGTATGGGGAATTTTTAAGAATAAAAAGAATATGCAGTTCTAACTCAGATCTTATTCAGTGCCAAGCGGAAGCAACACCAAGATTTTTAGCTCGAGGTTATGATAAGAGAGACCAGAACAGTGCACTATGTAGAGCCAATAACATCGAGAATAAGATCGGTCCTATTGATAATTTAACCTCTAATGTGACAGGTACTTCGACCAATAGACAAGATAACTCCAATACGATCAGACTGATAACTACATACAGTCGGCAGGAGAAACAGGTTAGGAGCATTATCTATAAAACTGGCCAATAGTAAAAATTGACATAACCTTATCATCAATTTTGCCAGAATTACCATCTATCACCTTCAGAAGGGCACCATCGATGAGGGATAGATTGGTCAAAACAAGCCCCGAGGTACTTGCTCCAACTAATTGGCTATCCAATAGAACTGGTTTCTACAAGTGCAGTACATGCCGTGCATGTAAATTTGGGGTCAATAAACAGGAATATACTGATGCATTTGGACATACTCCATCTAAGATCAACGGGATGTTCACTTGCAGAACTGATTTTGCAGTATATGTTTTAGAATGTACCTGTCAGCTCCAGTACGTAGGCAGCACTAAGCTGCAGGTGTTAATCGAATTTTACAACACCTACGTGCAATAGTTATCTCTGACCCCAGCTATCCTGTTGCACGGCATTTCAAGCTCATGCACAACAACAACAATTACGAGCTGAAATACTTTGTAATAGATGCAGTACCGAGGTCAATAAGAGGCGGCAATAGAGAAAAGAAATTGCGTCAGCTAGAAACTCAGTACATTTTACAACTAGATACTAAGATACCGAATGGCCTCAATACGGGAGAAGATTTACATAATTTTTTATAACTAAGTTATTTACATTAGTTATATAGTGTAAAAAGAGGTGATTTACACATATTGGCCTTTTTTATCCGGTTGATCTTTAGCCCCGTTTTTATCCTTGTCTTTGGCCCAGTTTTACGTGATTTTAATCGGTTTTATCGGTTTTGATCAGTTTTTACTGGGTTTTGACTTGGTTTTAATTGGGTGATCTCGATCGGTTTTTATTAACTATGATTCATAACTACCTCCCTCAATCTATTAATCTATTTTTGTACTGTATCAGTAGTTTGCACTATGAATTCAATGATCTGATGTTTGTTTGTTCGCATTACTTGTACCCCATACAATTATGAAATATTTGGGATATGTAGTCTCCCTTGTGTACAAACTAAGAGACAACTTGTGATTATATATATATGATTTGAAATTAATGTCCGTTGGTTTTACATTAAGTGTAAAGCACATTTTTTGATATTGTATAGGCATAGCATGGCTATCCAGATATTTATATTGAATATTCAGCTATGCTGAAATGAATAGCTGTTGTTTTTAATGTTATAAGAACTTTACGAGCACTTTGCACTTTGCACAGTTTTTTCACAAATGTTCCCCTCCCAGAACTAAAAGAGGCTTACGACATCATGGATATTTGGTTGATTTACTCATTGTATTTTTTGTGACATGTTATTAACGATACATGCCCCAATCACGTTTGGGCCACTTGGCCTAAAATATAAAATATAAAATATTTAAAATTATTTAAAATATTTATTGAAATATTTATGAATTGATGAGTTTTTATATAGGTATTATACTTGGTTTTAATGTGGTTGAGCGCTGAGTTTCATTTTGGCTATATGTTGAAATTATGTCACAACTAATCTTTGCAAATCTTTACAATGTACCACATGTAAGTGTCCGGAATAAGGTAGTCTGTTTAGCTCTATTATAGGAGTGGGAGGATACAAGCAATTAAGTTGTCACTATATAACATTGCGAATGGTTCAGGCACGTCATGTGATCAAGACCGGGAAACCCGGTCGAAACGCGTCATGCTGTGGAGTCTGCAATAAAGCACTTTTCATCACCGAGCACGTTGTGGTCCGTACCTGATTTCCAGAGAAAGTGGATTCAATCAGAGTGTGGTTTTTTCATATATATATATATATATATATTATCTACTGGCGGTCGCCAGTAGATAGTTATAGTTAGGACCTATTTTCCATAGGAAATCCGCAACATTCTATTTGCAATAACGTTGGCGCTGGTTGACGAATCTTCGCGAAAGCTTCCAACTTGTTGGGGTGCTCTGGTCCGCTCCTATCCTGAAAGTCTCGGGGTGATTCTGTCTAGCGGGGCCGAGAAAAAGGGGGTTCCAAAACATGTTTTCCCCATTCATTTTTCCATAGGAACCTTTAGTCGCAGCTACAGCTCGAACTGCTGAACGGAATTACACCAAATTTTCCAAAAAGGTAGCCCTTGGTTCAGGGTCATGCCTTTTGCTTAAATGGTGTAAATCCGTTCAGTAGTTCCTGAGAAAATCAAAAATAAAATCACATATATATCTATGGCCGCGTCGGATCTGCGCACCCTGAGCGCACCCTGCGCGCACCGTCCCCATCACGAGCTGCATGCTAATTGGCTGTCAACACTCCAAATCAGGAAGTGTTGGCAGCCATCTTGTTCCTCGGTAGAACCGAGTGTTGTAAAAAGGGGCGTGGCCTCTGAACACCTCTCTGCAACGCAGCTCTCTGGCGCATACTGGAGGTATCTGGTGGGCTAGTTGGCCCCTAGGGACCCTCGGGATTGAGGAGGAATTAATTCTCCAACTTAAAATGCGCCACAGGGCGTGTTTGCAGACATGTCACCTCAGGCCCCACCCCCTTCCTTCACGATTGTGCAAATATTCCTCTAAAATCAGCCGAAATACGAATTCCGATTTACTCACCTGTTATCAGGAGAGACCACAGTGCTGCATCTTTGAGCCCAGTACTGATCCTGAAAAGTAATTTTAACCGTACTTACCAGTAACTTGAATTTCCTTCCATATGATATCATTGCCTGCTTTTTGCTGAAAAAGTTTTTGTGTCGATTTTTGAAACTTACAAATATTCCTCTAAAATCAGCAGAACTACGAATTCCGATTTACTCACCTGTTATCAGGAGAGACCTCAGAGCTGCATCTTTGAGCTCAGTAGTGATCCTGAAAAGTAATTCTAACCGTACTTAACAGTAACTTGAATTTCCTTCCATAGGCTAACATTGACTGGTTTCACTTGGAAATTCTTCTAAGTGTGGAGTTTTGGAACTTTATAATATTCCTAAAAAATCAGCCGAACTACGAATTCCAATTTACTCACCTGTTATCAGGAGAGACCTCAGTGCTGCATCTTTCAGCCCAGTACAGATCCTGAAAAGTAATTTTAACCATACTTACCAGTAACTTGAATTTCCTTATATAGGCTAACATTGACTGGTTTCACTTGAAAATTCTTCCAAGTGTGGAGTTTTGGAACTTTATAATATTCCTCTAAAATCAACCGAACTACGAATTCCGATTTACTCACCTGTTATCAGGAGAGACCACAGTGCTGCATCTTTGAGCCCAGTACTAATCCTGATAAGTAATTTTAACCGTACTTACCAGTAACTTGAATTTCCTTCCATAGGATATCATTGCCTGCTTTTTGCTGAAAAAGTTTCTGTCGATTTTTGAAACTTACAAATATTCCTCTAAAATCAGCAGAACTACGAATTTCGATTTACTCACCTGTTATCAGGAGAGACCTCAGTGCTGCATCTTTGAGCCCAGTACTGATCCTGAAAAGTAATTCTAACCGTACTTACCAGTAACTTGTATTTCCTTCCATAGGAATCCATTGTCTGGTTTTCAGCAGAAAAGTTTCAAAGTGTCGATTTTCACAAACTACAAATATTCCTTAAAAATCGCCTGTATGACTTAAACGCATTCTTTCAACTGTTTACAGGAGATGCACCAGTGCTGGATCCAGGATCCACCACTGAGTAAGAAAAAGTAACGATAACACTACTTACCTGCTAAGTGAATTTCCTCCCATAGGATAACATTGGTGATTCTATGTGAAAAAGTTTCTGTCAACTTTTTAAAATACAATAATATTCCTTAAAAATGACTACTGTAACCAAAACGCTTTTACTCAACTGTTTACAGGAGATGTCCGAGGACTGAATCTAGGATCCAGTCCTGTGGTTAGAAAAGTAATCCATAAAGTAACTAATTGCATTTAACTAGAAATTCACATTGAGCTCAATATTGCATTGTGTTTGAAATTGTGTTGCCCAATGCAACAACTGTAACTACTGTACTTAAATATCTATTGCCTATTTGCAAAGTATTTAAACTAAAGTAAATCATTCTGAGAAAGTATATTTTGTAATGTAATGTATAATGTAATTGCAATGTAATTTAAAAAATAAAATATCTAAAAATAAATAGTTTAAAAAAATGTAGTAAATCAGTATCAAAAAATAAATATAACAATTAATACATTTAAAAATTGTCATTTACAAAACCTTTGAAATTCACTGAAAAAAACCATAGGTTTCAGACATGTTATAGTTAGGAATTAGCATTTAAAAAACCTTTGAAATTCACTGAAAAAACCATAGGTTTCAGGCACGTTATAGTTAGAAATTAGCATTTAAAAAACCTTACAAATTCACTGAAAAACCATAGGTTTTAGGGACAGTTATAGTTAGTTGGACATTTCACTCATACAAAACCCGTGAAATTCCCCGTTATAGTTAGTTCAGCTAACTATAACTCGCGCCCACAATGCACTGCTGATGACGTCACATATTACATCACTCATGACATGGTCAGTGACATCACTGATGACATCACTGATGACATCTCAAATGACATCACTGATGACATCATCCACGTGATAATCTGATGCACCTCCTCACACCCTAATATAACCTTTGATACACCCACTCTAAATTACAGACTGCCATTGTCAAAACCATAGACACTCCAACACCAATAACTACATACACACTCACTGATTCTTAGGTCTACACACACATCCACTCACTCACCTGTACAGTCACTCATACTTACGGTCACTCAGTACAGGACTATCATATGCACTCATACACCTACATAGACACTCACACACCGCCACTCATCCATAGAGGTACTCACACACCTAGTCAGTCATGCAAATAATTAAACACACTGCCATTTACTCACCTATACAGTTATACACACACCAGCTCACTTACTCATACAAATACTAGCACATTCTTACGCTCTTATACAATCACTGATACAAGCACACACTCATCCATACAGTCACTAACACAATCACACACTCTCGCTTATAGCCATTTATATACTCCAACACACATATATACTGCCTTTCACATATGTAGTTACTCACACTTGTACCACTGAGATATACATTCACTCACTAACACACCCATACACACACTCACCCACCCATTCAGTCCATCACAGATGCACTCTTGAAACCATCCACCCAGTGAATCACCCACTCACACATCTATGCACAGAGTCGCACACACCCCACCCACACAAACACTCAGGCACCCATACAGATACTCAGACAACCAATCAATAACTCATATAGACACTCATGTAGCTATTCACAAACCCATGCAGCCACTTACACAGCAACAGACAGACGGATACAGACATTCACCCAGTTTAGTCACTAACCCATGCATTCAGTAAGATACGTTTAATCACTCACTTATAGAGTTAGTCACGCACCTACTAAATCATCCATACAGACACTTATACACCCACTCATTCTTCAATACGCCTTTCCCTATATATATATTAAAAATATTTAAACTTTACAGAAACACACAGTCACTGGATGATGTCATCAGTGATGTCATTTGAGATGTCATCAGTGATGTCATCAGTGATGTCACTGACCATGTCATGAGTGATGTAATATGTGACGTCATCAGCAGTGCATTGCGGGCGCGAGTTATAGTTAGCTGAACTAACTATAACGGGGGAATTTCACGGGTTTTGTACAAGTGAAATGTCCAACTAACTATAACTGTCCCTAAAACCTATGGTTTTTTCAGTGAATATGTATATATATATGAGGAACCACAATCCCGAAACTTCACCAATCCCACAATGGAAATCAGGAAATCAGGTACGGACCACAGCGTGCTTAGAAGATAAAGTGCTTTATTGCAGAAGAATTTACAGCATGACGCGTTTCGGCTGGGTTGCCCCGGTCTTGATCACATGACACGCTAGAACCATTGGCTACAATATATAGTGTGACGAAGTAATTAATTAGTGAATGAACACTCCCCTTACTCTCGTAGAGCCAGACAAAATACTACACATGTGCGTGAAAAAATATGTATGTAGAGTCAGTATTTGTTACCTGCATATATTCTATATACACAAACCCGATTAGTGTATAATTAAAACAAATTGTCTTGATGTGGTAGCACTTTAACATTGGTCTGTATATAAAATAACCTGCAAGGAAATTCTATTAGTTATTACACAGGGTACGTCGTAAGAGAGGGAGGAAAAATCAAGTGCATAAACAAAGTGTTTGTGCTGATTAAAAAAGTGTAATCGTCTTAAGTATTCAGTTATTGTATCCATCATAACTGTCAACTTAATTACAATATATAGGAAAACTTAGGCCATGCCTTGTTGTATTATTTCAAGTTCATACAAATGCTGCTACTTCGTTTACCATAAACTCTATGCATTTATGACATCAACATAACAGTGCCCGTTCCCACATACTATTTAATAATAGATGCATTGATAAAGTGCAAGTGCAATATTTTGTTCGTTGTACATTGAAGGAAACATAGAATGCAAGTGCAATAGTTGAATAAACTGCTAGTGCAAAAATCTTTTAGTCAAGACAGGTATGATTACAGTACTGAGATAATTGGTATTATAAATAGTTTAAAACCTGATCTAAAAACCCGTCAAAACACGTCAAAACCATTTAAAACCGGAACAAATCTGGTAAAACAAGGTAAAAACAAGGCTAAAACCAGGTTTAAAATTACAGGTTAAAAAACTAAAACATAAAAAAACAAAATCACCACAATTATTGCACAGATTAGAACACCACATCAGTCTATAAAAAGTTTATAAAAAGTTATGTAAGTCCTCCCTGTATTAAGACCATTGGGCATCTTAGTGTCAAATAACAGGATGTATTTGGACTCTAATTGCCGGAGTTTCTTTTCCCTATTTCCACCCCTCAGTAATCTCGGTACTGCATCTATTACAAAATAGCTCAAATCTTTTAGGTTATTGTTGTGCACCAATATATATATATATATATATATATATATATTATCTACTGGCGGTCGCCAGTAGATAGTTATAGTTAGGACCTATTTTCCATAGGAAATCCGCAACATTCTATTTGAAATAACGTTGGCGTCGGTTGACGAATCTTTGCGAAAGTTTCCAACTTGTTGGGGCGCTCAGGTCCGCTCCTATCCTGAAAGTCTCGGCGTGATTCATCAAGTGGGGGCCGAGAAAAAAGGGGGGTCCCAAAACGCGTTTTCCCCATTCATTTTTCCATAGGAACCTTTAGTCGCAGCTACAGCCCGAACTGCTGAACGGAATTACACCAAATTTGGCAAAGAGGTAGCCCTTGGTTAAGTGTCGTGCCTTTTGCTTAAATGGTGTAAATCCGTTCAGTAGTTCCTGAGAAAATCAAAAGTAAAATCACATATATATCTATGGCCGCGGTGGATCCGCGCACCCTGAGCGCATCCTCCCGATCACGAGCTGTATGCTAATTGGCTGTCAACACTCCAAACCAGGAAGTGTTGGCAGCCATCTTGTTCCTCGGTAGAACCGAGGCACAGAAACAAGTGTGCAAAATGCAAAAAGGGGGCAGGGTAGAAACACCCTGACCCCCTAGGCCTGCTTAGGGGGTCCCACAAGGACCCCCAGGGCCAAAAAAAGCATTTTCTTTTTTTTTTAAAATCAGCGGGATGCGCTTAGGATGCGCGGATTCCACTGTGAAAAAAAAGAAAAATGAAGCTCGGGCTCCCGCGCTTCGTTGTTATTTGGCCCCCGGGTGGGCCAAGTCCCGGGGGCATGCGGGGGTTTATTAAATATTTGTTGGGGGGGCCTCTAAGGCCCCCTCAAGGCCCAGGGACCACCACCCCCCGGGGCTTCTTCTTTTTTAAATAAAATTCGCTATGTGGGGGCGCTCGAGCACCCCCACACGCCCCGGGGACCGCCACCTCCCCGGGGCACTAAGAATTTTAAATTGGGGGTCCGTTTCGGACCCCCGAAGCCCCGGGGACCACCACCTCATGTTGGGAGGGGGGCCGTGCGGCCCCCCTCCTGGAGCCTGTGATGGCCCTGGGGACCACCACACCCCAGGGCCGGCTCCTGCAGTGTCCCCGGGGTGCCCACACCCGGGACACTGCTGTTTGCTATGACAGGGCGGGAGCCTCGCGGCTCCCCTCCTGTCATAGCAAACTTGCTCTGAACTTTGGAAGAGAGAGCAGGGAAACCTGCTCTCTCTTCCAAAATTCAAAGCAAATTGCTTTTCCACACGGGGAGCTGCAGCTAAGCAGCTCCCCATGTGGAAAGCAATGCCGGCTCCCGAGGGACGCGGGAGCCGGCGGGACCGTGGGGGATTGGGGACCCCCACGGTCCCCAACGGAGAGGGCCAGCCCCGGGGATGGGGTCCCCGGTGCTACAAGTGGCTCGGGAGGGGGCCACGCGGCCCCCTTCCCCCAAATTTTAATAAAAAAGAAAAACAAAGGCCGGCCCCGGGTGATGGGGTCCCCGGGGCCATAAGTGGCCTGAGGAGGGGGGCAACGCAGACCCCCTCCAAAACATTTACAAAAATAAAAAAAGGCCATGCCCCGGGGGATGGGGTCCCCGGGGCCGATTAAGGCCTCGGGAGGGGGGCCACGCAGCCCCCTTCCAATTTTTTTTTTTTTTTTAAATATTAGGGGGCAGGCCCTGGGAGATGGGCTCCCCAGGGCCAATAAATTAGAAAAAGAAGGGGGGCCACACAGCCCCCCTTCTTAAAAAAGAAATAAAATAAAAGACCGGCATCGCGCCGGAGGCCACGCCCCCTCCTTGCAGCACTGTGCACACGCGCCCACTGGCGCGTTTGCAGATGGGGAATGAATTCCCCTTGAATACTGGGGGTCCCTGGGGGCCAACTAGCCCACCAGGAACCTCCAGTATGTTCCAGGGGCTGCGTTGCAGAGAGGTGTTCTGAGGCCATGCCCCTTTACACCTCTCTGCAACGCAGCTCTGTGGCGCTTAATGGAGGTAGCTGGTGGGCTAGTTGCACCCCAGGGACCCTCAGGATTCAAGGGAGTTAATCCCCCAACTTAAAACGCGCCACGGGCGCGTTTGCACAGTGGTGAAGGGAGGGGCGGTGCCTGAGGTGACATGTGTGCAAACATGCCCTGTGGCGTGTTTTAAGTTGGGGGATTAAGTCCCTTGAATCCTGAGGGTCCCTGGGGTACAACTAGCCCACCAGGTACCTCCAGTAAGCGCCACAGAGCTGCGTTGCAGAGAGGTGTAAAAAGGGGCATGGCCTCTGACCACCTGTCTGCAACGCAGGCCTGTGGCGCTTACTGGAAGTACCTGGTGGGCTAAGTGGTCCCCAGGGACCCTCAGGATTCAAGGTGACCTAATACCCCAACTTAAATCGCGCCACAGGGCGCGTTTGCACAGTGGTGAAGGGAGGGGGCGGGGCCTGAGGTGACATGTGTGCAAACACGCCCGATGGCGCGTTTTAATTTGGGGAATTAATTCCCCTTCAATCCTGAGGGCCCCTGGGGGCCAACTAGCCCACCAGGTACCACCAGTAAGCGCCACTACGCTGCGTTGCAGAGAGGTGGTCCGAGGCCACGCCCCTTTTTCACCTCTGTGCAATGCAGCTCTGTGGCGCTTACTGGAGGTACCTGGTGGGCTAGTTGGACCCCAGGGACCCTTAGGATTCAAGGGGACTTTATCCCCCAAGTTAAAACGGCCAGAGGGCGTGTTTGCACACATGTAACCTCAGGCCCCCCCTCCCTACACCAGTGTGCAAACGCGCCCCATGGCGCGTTTTAAGAGGTAGTTTTAATCCCCCTGCCCTATTATGTACTAGGGAGTTACAGAGGAGGTCCTGCGAATCACAGGGGTACCCCAACGCATAGTGTTCCCTAGTGTATGTAGGTGTTTTAACTGTATTCTAAGTGTCTTTTACCATAGCAGTGGCTCTAGGCCTGGTTAGTCAGAGTCAGTTACCACCAGTACCCGTCTGGAAAAGGTGTGGGCACAGGATGATTTTGCAACAAGGCCTCTTTCTACTCCTCTGTTGGTTCTTTCTGCACAGGTCTTGCTTCTTCCTGGATTTTTCTTCGTCTTTGTGGACTTCTGTTTCTTTCTACATTTCTTTTGCTTCTTTCTGTGCGTTTTTTCTTCTTTCTTCACATGTCCTACTTCTGTAGGCATAGTTACAAACTAGCATTTGAAAAACCTTTGAAATTCACTGAAAAAACCATAGGTTTCAGGCACGTTATAGTTAGAACTTAGCATTTAAAAAACCTTTGAAATTCACTGAAAAAACCATAAGTTTCAGGCACGTTATAGTTAGAAATTAGCATTTAAAAAACCTTAGAAATTCACAGAAAAACCATAGGTTTTAGGGAAAGTTATAGTTAGTTGGACATTGCACTCGTACAAAACCCGTGAAATTCCCCCGTTATAGTTAGTTCAGCTAACTATAACTCGCGCTCCACAATGCACTGCTGATGATGTCACATATTACATCACTCATGACATGGTCAGTGACATCACTGATGACATCACTGATGACATCTCAAATGACATCACTGATGACATCACTGATGACATCATCCATGTGATAATTTGATGCATCTTCTCACACCCTAATATAACTTTTGATACACCCACTCTAAATTACACACTGCCATTCTCAAAACCATAGACACTCCAACACCAATAACTACATACCCACTCACTGATTCTTAGGTCTACACACACATCCACTCACTCACCCGTACAGTCACTCATACTTACGGTCACTCAGTACAGAACTATCATATGCACTCATACACCTACATAGACACTCACACACCGCCACTCATCCATAGAGGTACTCACACACCTAGTCAGTCATGCAAATAATTAATCACACTGCCATTTACTCACCTATACAGTTATACACACACCAGCTCACTTACTCATACAAATACTAGCACATTCTTACGCTCTTATACAATCACTGATACAAGTACACACTCATCCATACAGCCACTCTCACAATCACACACTCTCACTTATAGCCATTTATATACTCTAACACACATATATACTGCCTTTCACATATGTAGTTAATCACACATGTACCACTGAGATATACATTCACTCACTAACACACCCATACACACACTCACCCACCCATACAGTCCATCACAGATGCACTCTTGAAACCATGCACCCAGTGAATCACCCACTCACACATCTATGCACAGAGTCACACACACCCCACCCACACAAATACTCAGGCACCCATACAGATACTCAGACAACCAATCAATAACCCATATAGACACTCATGTAGCTATTCACCAACCCATGCAGCCGCTTACACACCAACAGAGAGACAGATACAGACATTCACCCAGTTTAGTCACTAACCCAAGCATTCAGTAAGATACGTTTAATTACTCACTTATAGAGTCAGTCATGCACCTACTAAATCATCCATTCAGACACTTATACACCCACTAATTCTTCAATACGCCTTTCCCTATATATATTAAACATATTTAAACTTTACAGAAACACACAGTCACTGGATGATGTCATCAGTGATGTCATTTGAGATGTCATCAGTGATGTCATCAGTGATGTCACTGACCATGTCATGAGTGATGTGATATGTGACGTCATCAGCAGTGCATTGCGGGGTGCGAGTTATAGTTAGCTGAACTAACTATAACGGGGAATTTCACGGGTTTTGTACGAGTGCAATGTCCAACTAACTTTAACTTTCCCTAAAACCTATGGTTTTTTCAGTGAATATATATATATATGTATATATATCCAAATGCAAGCGCCCAAAGATTGAGGTGCCACACACAAGCGTGTTGAAACCTTCTTTATTGGTGAGTAGCAGGGAAACCAGCGACGCCCCCACAGCAGAAATGACACCAAACATGTTTCGGGCTTCCTAGCCCTTGATCACTGGTATACACGGGAGGCACAGCTGGGCGGAACTTTAATTAGTCGCTAGGTTTCAACACGCTTGTGTGTGGCACCTCAATCTTTGGGCGCTTGCATTTGGATATGTATATATATATATATATTTATTTATTTTTTTCACTGAAAAACCATAGGTTTCAGGGACTTTATAGTTAGATATTAGCATTTAAAAAACTTTAGAAATTGACTGAAAAAAACACAGATTTCAGGGACATTATAATTGGAAATTAGCAATTAAAAAACCTTAGATATACACAGAAAAGGCCAAAGGTCACATGAACGTTATAGTTAGGCTGACATTTCACTCATACAAAACCAGAGAAATTCAGCTGTTATAGTTAGCTGAGCTAACTATAACTCGTGCCCCTGCAATGCACTACTTATGACCTCACATATTACCTCACTCATGACATGGTCAGTGACATCACTGATGACATCTCAAATGACATCACTGATGACATCAGTGATGACATCATCCAAAGCATCTCTGATGCACCCACTCACACCCCTATAGAATCTTTTTTGCACCCACTGCCACTGCCACTCCCACACAACCATTCACAAACCCATTCACAGAGCCTTACCAGTACTTACACACTAACTCACTGATTCATTGATCTATACATACATCCACTCGCTCACCCATACTGCCACTCATAGAGGCTGATTTCGGCCCCGGGGTCCCCATCACCCGGGGCTAGGCCTATGTTTAAATTATTGATAAATGAGAGGGGGGCCCCCTCCCCAGGCAGATTTCTGCCCCGTGGTCCCCATCCCCCAGAGCCTGGCCAATTTTGCAATGATTTTCTTTTTTGAAGGGAGGGGGGCCGAATGGGCCTCCTCTCCCAGGCCATTTTCGGCCTTGGGACCCCATCCCCTGAGGCCAGGCCTTATCCTTTATTTAAAAAAATAAAATAGGTAGGGGGCCACCCTGGCCCATATTGCCCCGGGGACCCCATCCCCGGGGCATGGCCAGGTCGTCGGGGACCGCTGGGGGAGTCTCAAGGACCCTGCGGTCCCTGCCTGCTCTTCGCCTCCTGTGGGAGCTGGCATTGCTTTTGGGCAGAGGGAGCTGCAAACATGCAGCTCCCTCTGCCCAAAAGCACTTCTGCTTCGCTTCATGGAAGCAAGAGCATTTTCAATGCTCTCGCTTCCAAGAAGCAAAGCAGAGTTTGCTATGGCATGATGGGAGCAATGCTCCCGCCAAGCCCTGGTACACTGCAATGTCCTGTGGGTGGGCCCCAAGGACATTGCTGGAGCTGGCCCTGGGGGGTGGTGGCACCAGGGCCATGGAGGGCTCCTTGAGGGGGGCAATGTGCCCCCCCTCCCATCTACATTGTAGCCCTGGGGATGTGGTGGTCCCTGGGGGTCCGCAACAGACCCTTGCCTTTAATTAACTTGTGCCCCGGGGAGGTGGTGGTCCTCAGGGCTGCAGGGGGGCCGTGTGGCCCCTGCATTGCATTAAATGAGCCCTGGGGAGGTGGTGGTCCCTGGGGCTTAGTGGGGGGGCAGGAGGCCCCCATACATTCATTTTAAAAACAAAGCCCGGGGGAGGTGGTGGTCCCCAGGGCTGAGGGGGCCACACGGGCCCCCGCATCTATTTTAATGATTGCCCCCTGGCACCTGGCCCACTTGATGTCTTAAAGAAAATGAAGCGCGTGAGTCCGTGCTTCGTTTTTTCAAATTTTCAGCTGATTTTGCGGATCCAACACGAATCCTGCCATAAATCAAAGAGCAAAAAATGCTTTTTTTGGCCTGGGAGTCCCTATGGGATCCCCTGAGCAGGCCTAGAGGGTCAGTGTGTTTCTACCCTACCCCCTTTTCTTATTCTTTAATGTTATTTGACCTTTTTGCTTGTGAATCGGTTCAGCTGAGTCACAAGATGGCTGCCAACACTTCTTGGTTTGAAGTGTTGGCAGCCAATCAGTTTGCAGACACTAGATCGGGAGGGTTCGCGAATCCTCTGCATCCCCACTTGGATATCTGAGAAATGTTTTAATTCCTCAGGAACTACTAAACGTATTTACAACATTTAACAAAAAGAGTGCTTTCTGAACCAAGAGATACCTTTCTGCCAGATTTGGCGTAATTCCATTCAGCAGTTTGGGCTGTAGCCGTGTTTAAAGTTTCCTATAAAAATGAACATGGAGAAAACGCGTTTTGGGACCCCCCTTTTTCTCGGCCCTCGCTTGATGAATCACCCAGAAACGTTCAACAAAGCAGCTGACCTGACCGCCCCATTAGTTTTGAAAATATTGCGACGATTCGTCAAACGACGCCAAAGATATTGGCAAATCGAAAAATGCTTTTCCTATGGAAACTAGGTCCTAACTTTAACTACCTACTGGCGAATAGATATCAGTATCAATGGCCTACTTGCAATGTAACTTTGGAGAGAGTTATATAGAGTAGGATATAGGTGAGTACATTGGGCGACATGTTTTAAACCTCACATTTCTCTACAAGTTTCATGAGAGAGGCAAAGCTCGCAATGCCAGGCCTAACCCAACATGAAAGGCCGTCTCCTCTCAAGCCACTGGTATTAGTGTCAGCATCTCTCTAGACACTTCAATCACTGTCAGTGCCTTTTAGGGTTGAGATGACACATATAAAGTAGCCTATAAACAGTAGACTAGCTCTGTTTCACACTGCATGCTCTGTAAATGTGTGTAGAAGAGGGTGCATGGATAACTTTCTGCTTTTTATACAGAAAAGTCAGGTATGAATAAACGCATAAAAGAATCATATATATCTGTATGTTTATTTAAACATATATAATGTAAAACTATTAATAAAACAATTATGATTTATATTATAATTTCCTAATTTTTTGTAAACTGTAAAAATATACCATATATATATATATATATATTATCTACTGGCGGTCGCCAGTAGATAGTTATAGTTAGGACCTATTTTCCATAGGAAATCCGCAACATTCTATTTGAAATAACTTTGGCGCCGGTTGACGAATCTTCGCGAAATTTTCAAACTTTGTGGGGAGCTCCGGTCCGCTCCTATCCTGAAAGTCTTGGGTGATTCGTCAAGCGGGGGCTGAGAAAAAAGGGGGTCCCAAAACATGTTTTCCCCATGCAATTTTCCATAGGAACCTTTAGTCGCAGCTACAGCCCGAACTGCTGAACGGAATTACACCAAATTTGGCAAATGGGTAGCCCTTGGTTCAGAGTCGTGCCTTTTGCTTAAATGGTGTAAATCCGTTCAGTAGTTCCTGAGAAAATCAAAAGTAAAATCACATATATATCTATGGCCGAGTAGGGTCCGCGTACCCTCCCGATCACGAGCTGCATGCTAATTGGCTGTCAAGTGGCTGTCAACACTCCAAATCAGGAAGTGTTGGCATCCATTTTATGCCTCGGTAGAACCGAGGCACAGAAACAAGTGCACAAAATGCACAAAGGGGGCAGGGTAGAAACACCCTGACCTCTAGGTCTGCTCAGGGGGTCCCACAAGGACCCCCTGGGCAGAAAAAAGCATTTAAAAAAAAAAAAATCGGCGGGATGTGCTTAGGGTGCGCGGATCCCGTTGAGCAAAACGAAAAGAAACAAGTGCGCAAAATGCACAAAGGGGGCAGGGTATAAACACCCTGACCCCCTAGGTCTGCTCAGGGGGTCCCACAAGGACCCCCTGAGCAGAAAAAAGCATTTTTTTTTTTTAAAAATCGGCGGGATGCGCTTAGGGTGCGCGGATCCCGGCGAGAAAAAAAAAAAACGAAGCGCTGTCTCCCGCGCTTTGTTGTTAATTGGCCCTTGGGTGGGCCTAGTCCCGGGGGCATGCGGAGGTTTATTAAATTAATGTATGGGGGCCCTCCCGCAGCCCCGGGGTGCGTTTGCACAGTGGTGAAGGGAGGGGGCGGGGCTTGAGGTGACATGTGTGCAAACAGACCCTGTGGTGCGTTTTAAGTTGGGGGATTAAGTCCCTTCAATCCTGAGGGTCCTGGAGTCCAACTAGCCCACCAGGTACCTTCAGAAAGCACAACAGAGTTGCGTTGCAGAGAGGTGAAAAAGGTGCGTGGCCTCGGAACGCTCTCTGCAACTCAGCTCTGTGGTCCTAACTGTAGGTACCTGGGGGCTAGTTGGGCCTCAGGGACACTCAGGATTCAAGGGACTTAATCCCGCAACTTAAAACGCGCCATGGGGCGCGTTTGCACACATGTCACCTCAGGCAACCCCTCCCTTCACCACTGTGCAAATGCGCCGTGTAGCGCGTTTTAAGAGGTAGTTTTAATCCCCCTACCCTATTATGTACTAGGGACTTACAGAGGAGGTCATGCTAATCACAGGGGTACCCCAACGCATAGTGTTGCCTAGTGTATGTAGGTGTTTTCACTGTATTCTAAGTGTGTTTTTGCATAGCACTGGCTCTGGTTAGTCAGAGTCAGTTACCACCAGTACACGTAGGAAAAAGTTGTGGGCAGAGGATGATTTTGGAACAAGGCCTCTTTCTGCTCCTCTGTTGGTTCTTTCTGCACATCTTTTGCTTCTTCGTGCACTTTTCTTCGTCTTTGTGGAGTTCTGTTGCTTCTTTCTGCATTTCTTTTGCTTCTTTCTGTGCGTTTTTTCTTCTTTCTTCACATGTACTACCTCTGTAGGCATAGTTAGAAACTAGCATTTGAAAAACCTTTGAAATTCACTGAAAAACCATAGGTTTCAGGCACGTTATAGTTAGAAATTAGCATTTAAAAAACCTTTGAAATTCACTGAAAAAACCATAGGTTTCAGGCACGTTATAGTTAGAAATTAGCATTTAAAAAACCTTACAAATTCACTGAAAAAACCATAGGTTTTATGGACAGTGATAGTTAGTTGGACATTGCACTCATACAAAACCCGTGACATTCCCCCGTTATAGTTAGTTCAGCTAACTATAACTTGCGCCCCTGCAATGCACTGCTGATGACGTCACATATTACATCACTCATGACATGGTCAGTGACATCACTGATGACATCACTGATGACATCTCAAATGACATCACTGATGAAATCACTGATGACATCATCCATGTGATAATTTCATGCATCTTCTCACACCCTAATATAACCTTTGATATACCCACTCTAAATTACAGACTGCCATTCTCAAAACCATACACACTCCAACACCAATAACTACATACCCACTCACTGATTCTTAGGTCTACACACACATCCACTCACTCACCCATACAGTCACTCATACTTATGGTCACTCAGTACAGAACTATCATATGCACTCATACACCTACATAGACACTCACACACCGCCACTCATCCATAGAGGTACTCACACACCTAGTCAGTCATGCAAATAATTAATCACACTGCCATTTACTCACCTATACAGTGATACACACACCAGCTCACTTACTCATACAAATACTAGCACATTCTTATGCTCTTATACAATCACTGATACAAGCACACACACATCCATACAGCCACTCTCACAATCACACACTCTCACTTATAGCCTTTTAAATACTCTAACACACATATATACTGCCTTTTACATATGTCGTTACTCACACATGTACCACTGAGATATACATTCACTCACTAACACACCGATACACACACTCACCCACCCAAGTAGTCCATCACAGATGCACTCTTCAAATCATGCACCCAGTGAATCACCCACTCACACATCTATGTACATAGTCACACACACCCCACCTACACAAACACTCAGGCACCCATACAGATACTCAGACAACCAATCAATAACCCATATAGATACTCATGTAGCTATTCGCACACCAACAAACAAATGGATACAGACATTCACACAGTTTAGTCATTAACCCATGCATTCAGTAAGATACGTTTAATCACTCACTTGGAGAGTCAGTCACACACCTACTCAATCATCCATTGAGACACTTATACACCCAGTCATTCTTCAATACGCCTTTGCCTATATATATTAAACATATTTAAACTTTACAGAAACACACAGTCACTGCATGATGTCATCAGTGATGTCATCAGTGATGTCACTGACCATGTCATGAGTGATGTAATATGTGACGTCATCAGTAGTGCATTGCGGGCGCGAGTTATAGTTAGCTGAACTAACTATAACGGGGAATTTCACGGGTTTTGTACGAGTGCAATGTCCAACTAACTATCACTGTCCCTAAAACCTATGGTTTTTCAGTGAATATATATATATATATATTCACTGAAAAAACCATAGGTTTCAGGCACGTTATACTTAGAAATTAGCATTTAAAAAACCTTAGAAATTCACTGAAAAACCAGAGGTTTCAGGGACGTTATAGTTAGTTGGACATTTCACTCGTACAAAACCTCACTATCACTCACTCTCACATATAGTCATTTATATACTCCAACACTCACATATACTGCCTTTCACATATGTAGTCACTCACACATATACCACCGTGTGGAAAAGCAATGTTGTTTGGATTCTGAAAGCTAGAGCAGGTTTCCCTGCTCTCGCTTTCAAAACCCAAACCACAGTTTGCTATGGCAGGGCGGGAGCCGCGAGGCTCCCGCCCTGCCATAGCAAACAGCAGTGTCCCGGGGTGGGCACCCCAGGACACTGCAGGAGCCGGCCCTGTGGGGTGGCTGTCCCCAGGGCCATTAAGGGCTCCAGGAGGGGGGCCACGCGGCCCCCTCCCCTAGAGTGTAAAGCCCCGGTGAGGTGGTGGTCCCCGGGGCACAGGGGTCCGTAACGGACCCCTGCATTTGCATACTTATTGCCCCGGGAGGTGGCGGTCCCCAGGGCATCGTGTGGGGGGGCTCAAGCCCCCCCCACACAGGTTGTTTTTTTTAAAAATAGAAGCCCCGGGGAGGTGGCGGTCCCCGGGGCGTGCCCCCGCATTCTATGTGCAAAGCCCCGGGGAAGTGGTGGTCCCTGGGGCATGTGGGGGGGCTCGAGCCCCCCCACATATGTTTTTTCTTTAAAAATAGAAGCCCCGGGGAGGTGGCGGTTCCCGGGGCTGCGGGGGCCGCGTGCCCCCCACAAACCATTAATAAAGCCCCAGGGAGGTGGCAGTCCCCGGGGCTGTGGGGGCCCCGTGGGCCCCCGCACAATAATTACTCATGCCCCCGGGACTTGGCCCACAAGGGGGATTAAATACAACGAAGCGCAGGAGCCTGCGCTTCGTTTTTTTTAATTTCATCGGCGGGATTCGCAGATCCTTCGCAGATTTTACCATTTTTTTTTTTTAAATGCTTTTTTTGGCACTGGGGGTCCTTGTGGGACTCCCTGAGCAGGCCTGGGGGGACAGGGTGTTTCTACCCTGCCCCCTTTTCTTGTTTTTCAGGCTTGTTTCACTGTTTTCTTGTGACTCGGTTCTACTGAGTCACAAGATGGCTGCCAACACTTCCTGGTTTGGAGTGTTGGCAGCCAATCACCGTTAAACTCGTGGTCGGGAGGGTTCGCAAATCCACCGCGTCCCTAGATATCGAAACTTTTATTTTTGAATTTCTCAGCAACTACTGAACGGATTTACACCATTTAAAAAAAAGGTCGCTTTCTGAACCAAGCACTACCTTATTGCCAAATTTGGTGTAATTCCGTTCAGCAGTTCGGGCTGTAGCCTTGGCTAAAGTTTCCTATGGGAAATTGATTTTCCGACCTCTATTTTTTTAATTTCTCAGGAACTACTGAACAGATTTACACCATTTAACAAAAAGGACTCTTTATGAACCAAGGGCTACCTTTTTGCTAAATTTGGTGTAATTCCGTTCAGCAGTTCGGGCTGCAGCCGTGTCTAAAGTTTCCTATGGAAATTAACATGGATAAAACACGTTTTGGGACCCCCTTTTTTCTCGGCTCCCGCATGGCGAATCACCCCGAAACTTTCAAGACAGGAGCTGACCAGAGCGCCCCACTAGTTTTGAAAATTTCGCGAAGATTCGTCAAACGACACTAAAGTTATTGGGAAAACAATAAATGCTTTTCCTATGGAAAATAGGTCCTACTGATGACATCATCCACATGATAATCTGATGCACCTCCTCACTCCCGAATATAACCTTTGATACACCCACTCTAAAATACAGAGTACCATTTTCGAAACCATATACACACCAACACCAGTTACTACATACTCACTCACTTATTCCTAGGTCTACACACACATCCACTCATTCACCCATACAGTCACTCATACATGCAGTCACTCATGAATACAGCACTATCATATGCACTCATACACCTATTCAGACACTCACATACCGCCACTCTCCCATACACTTACTTACACACCTAGTCAGTCATGTAAAGAATCAATCACACTCCCATTTACTCACCTATACAGTTATACACACACTATCTCACCTATTCATACAGATACTAACACATACTTACTCTCTTATACAATCACTGACATAAGCACACACTAATCCATACAGCTACTTACCAACCCATGCAGTAGCTTACACAACAACAGACACACTCATACAGACATTCACACAGTTTAGTCACTAACCCATGCATTCAGTAAGACACATTTAATCACTCACATATACAGTCACGCACCTACTAAATCCTCCATCCAGACACTTATACACCCACTCATTCTTCAATACACCTTGGCATATATATAAAACATATTAAAACTTTATAGAAACACACAGTCACTGGATGATGTCATCAGTGATGTCATCAATGATGTCATTTGAGATGTCATCAGTGATGTCATCAGTGATGTCACTGACCATGTCATGAATGATGTAATATGTGACGTCATCAGCAGTGCATTGTGGGGGCGCGAGTTATAGATAGCTGAACTAACTAGAACGGGCGAATTTCTCAGGTTTTGTACGAGTGAAATGTCCAACTAACTATAGCGTCCCTGAAACCTCTGGTTTTTTCATTGAATTTCAATGGTTTTTTAAATGCTAATTTCTAACTATAACGTCCCTGAAACCTACGGTTTTTTCAGTGAATTTCAATGGTTTTTTAAATGCTAATTTCTAACTATAAGGTCCCTGTAACCTGTTGTTTTTTCAGTGAATTCCGGGTCGTTATAGTTAGTTGGACATCATCCAGTGACTGTGTGTTTCTGAAAAGTTTAAGTATGTTTTATATATATATACGCCAAGGTGTATTGAAGAATGAGTGGGTATATGAGTGTCTGAATGTATGATTTAGTAGGTGCATGACTGACTCTATAAGTGAGTGATTAAACGTGTTTTACTGAATGTATGGGTTAGTGACTAATCTGTGTGAATGTCTGCATCAGTCTGTCAGTTGGTGTGTAAGTGGCTGCATGGGTTGGTGAGTAGCTACATGAGTGTCTATATGGGTTATTTATTGGTTGTCTGAGTACCTGTATGGGTGCCTGAGTGTCTGTGTGGTTGGATCGGGGGTGTGTGACTCCCTGCATGGATGTGTGAGTGGGTGATTCACTGGGTGTATGGGTTCAAGAGTGTAACTGTGGGGAGCTGTATGGGTGGGTGAGTGTGTGTATGGCTGTGTTGGTGAGTGAATGGATATGTCAGTGGTACATGTGTAAGTAACTGCATATGTGAAAGGCAGTATATGTGAGTGTTGGAGTATATAAGTGACTAGATGTGAGAGTGAGTGATTGTGAGAATGGCTGTATGGATGAGTGTGTGCTTGTGTCAGTGATTGTATAAGAGATTATGTGTTAGTATCTGTATCAATAAGTGAGGTGGTGTGTGTATAACTGTATAGTTGAGTAAATGGGAGTGTGATTGATTCTTTGCATGACTGACTAGATGTGTGAGTAACTCTATGGGTGAGTGTCTGTATGGGTATATGAGTGCATATGATAGTGGCTGTATTGATGAATGACTGCATGTATGAGTGACTGTATGGGTGAGTGAGTGGATGTGTGTGTAGACCTAGGAATCAGTGAGTGGGTATGTACTAACTGGTATTGGTGTGTCTATGGTTTTGAGACCGGTAGTCTGTATTTTAGAGTGGGTGTATCAAAGGTTTGAGACCCTCACGGGTGAGTAGCGTGCTTACAATTCCCATATTGATTGATTGATTGATTGAAAGGTTATATTAGGGTGTGAGGAGGTGCATCAGATGATCATGTGGATGATGTCATCAGTGATGTCATCAGTGATGTAATATGTGACGTCATCAGCAGTGCATTGCGGGGGCGCGAGTTATAGTTAGCTCAACTAACTATAACGGCCAAATTTCTCTGGTTTTGTACGAGTGAAATGTCCAACTAACTGTAACGTCCCTGAAACCTGTGGTTTTTTCAGTGAATTTCTAAGGTTTTTTAAATGCTAATTCCTAACTATAAGGTCCCTGAAACCACTGTTTTTTTCAGTGAATTTCTAAGGTTTTTTTAAATGCTAATTTCTAAATATGCCTACAAAGGTAGGACATGTGCAGAAAGAGGAAGAAAGGCACAGAAAGAAGCAAGAGAAGTGCAGAAAGAGGCAACAGAAGTCCAGAAAGAGGAAGAAAGGTGCAAAAAGAAGCAAGAGAAGTGCAGAAAGTAGCAATAGAGTTGCGGAAAGAGGCCTACTTCGACTGTTGCTTTCCACAGACTCATACAAAGTAGCCTAATCACTAATCCTTCTCCCAAGATGTCTTAAACCTCACTTTTCTCTTTAAGGTTCACTATTCATCGACTGTTCAGAATGTTAGGCCTACCAAATGTAAAGCAGCAATCCTAACCATATCACTGTTGTAAGTCTGACCAAGTTTGTGAAGTTATGCATGTGTGTGTCTCTGCTTTTACCTGGTGACATGTTACATAAAAATAAACATTCAAAAACTTTAATATCCAAGTTTCAGACAGCATACTCTGTAAATTTGTGTACAAGAAGGTGCATGTATTTCTTTCTGCTCCCAATACAGGGTACATGCATATTCAATAGTACATTTGAGGGGCTCTATAACACCTATACACATAACACATGTCTGCCTGTGCAACCGAATGACATAGCAGAACTAACAAGATTTGACCACCTATAAGAGAAGCTACCCGCTTTTTAAGCTACCATCTTCAGATCCATAACACATGTGAGAATACATGTACAAGTACACATATATTTTAGTCATGAGAGCACGCAGACCTTTAAACTTAACAGCTTGCACTTCCCATTTCAATATAGAAACAGGCGAGATAAGTACAGAAAGAAGCAAGAGATGTGTAGAAAAAAACAAGAGAGATGCAGAAAGAGTAGGAAATTTGCAGAAAGAGGCAAGAGAAGTGCAGAAAGAGGCAAGAGAAGTGTAGAAAGAGACCAGAGAAGTGCAGAAAGAGGCAAGAGAGGAGCAGAAAGAGGCAAGAGAGGTACAGAAACAGGAAAGAGAACTGCAGAAAGAGGAAAGAGAGTTGCAGAAATAGGCAAGAGAGGTGCACAAAGAGGGAACAGGGGTTCAGAAAGAGGCAAGAGGTGCAGAAACAGGCAAGAGAGGTACAGATAGAGGGAACTGGGTACAGAAAGAGGCAAGAGAAGTGCTGAAAGAAGGAACAGAAATGCAGAAAGAGGGAAGAGAAGTGCAGAAAGAAGAAACAGAGGTGCAGAAAGAGGCAAGAGAAGTGCAGAAAAAGGCAAAGAGGTACAGAAAGAGACAAGAGAGGTGCACAAAGAGACAAGAGAGGTGCAGAAAGGGAGAAGACGAGTGCAGAAAGAGGCAACAGGGGTGCAGAAAGAAGCAAGAGAGGAGCAGAAAGAAGCAAGAGAAGTGCAGAAAGAAGCAACAGAGGTGCAGAAAGAGGCAAGATGGTTGCAGAAAGAGGCAAGGGAAGTCCATAACGAAGCAAGAGAAATGTAGAAAGAGGCAAGAGACATGCAGAAAAAGGCAAGAGAAGTGCAGAAAGAAGCAAGAGAAGCACAGAAAGAGGAAAGAGAAGTGCAGAAAGAGGCATGAGAAGTGCAGAAAGAGGCAAGAGATGTGCAGAAAAAGGCAAGGCAGGTGCAGAAAGAGGCCAGAGAACTGCAGAAAGAAGCAACAGAGGTACAGACAGAGGCATGAGGGGTGCTGAAATAGGCAAGAGAATTGAAGAAAGAAGCAACAGAGGTACAGAAAGAGGCAAGAGAACTGTAGAAAGAGAGAAGAGAGGTGCATAAGGAGGCAAGAGAGGTGCAGAAAGAGGGAAGAGGGGTGCAGAAAAATGCAAAAGGGGTACAGAAAGTAGCAATAGATTGCAGAAAGAGGCTGGAGAAGTGCAGAAAGAAGCAAGAGAAGCGCAGAAAGAAGCAAGAGAAGAGCAGAAAGAAGCAAGAGAAGTGCAGAAAGAGGCAAGAGAAGAGCAGAAAGAACCAACATTGGTGCAGACAGAGGCAAGAGGGGTGCTGAAAGAAGAAAGAGGAGTGCAGAAAGAAGCAAGAGAAGTGCAGAAAGAACCAAAATGGGTACAGAAAGAGGCAAGAGGGGTGCAGAAAAAAGGCAAGAGAAGTGCACAAAGAAGCAACAGAGGTGCAGAAAGAGGCAAGAGAGGTGCAGAAGGAGGCAAGAGAGGTGCAGAAAGAGAGAAGAGAGGTGCAGAAAGATGCAAGAGGGGTGCAGAAAGAAGCACGAGAGGTACAGAAAGAGGCAAGAGAAGTCCAGAAACCAGCAACAGAAATTTAGAAAGAGGCAAAAGAAGTGCAGAATGAGGCAAGAGAGGTGCAGAAAGTGGAAGGAGGGGTGCATAAAGAGGGAAGAGGGGTGCAGAAAGAAGCAACAGGGTGCAGAAAGAAGCAAGAGAAGTGCAGAAAGAACCAAAATGGGTACAGAAAGAGGCAATAGGGGTGCAGAAAAAAGGCAAGAGAAGTGCACAAAGAAGCAACAGAGGTGCAGAAGGCGGCAAGAGAACTGCAGAAAGAGGCACGAAAGTTGCACAAACAGGCAAACAAGGTGCAGCAAGATGGAACAAGGGTGCAGACAGAGGCAAGAGAGGTGCAGAAATAGGGAACAGGGGTGCCGAAAGAGGCAAGAGGGGTACAGAAATATGCAAGAGAGGTGCCGAAAGAAGCAAGAGGAGTGCAGAAAGAACCAACAGAGGTGCAGAAAGATGCAAGAGGAGTGCAGAAAAGGCAAGAGAAGTACAGAAAGAAGCAACAGAGGTGCAGAAAGAGGCAAGTGAACTGCAGAAAGAGGGAACAGGGGTGCAGAAAGAGGAAAGAGAGGTGCAGAAAGAGGGGAGAGGGGTGCAGAAAGAGGCAAGAGGGGTGCAGAAAGAAGCACAAGAGGTGTAGAAAGAAGCAAGAGAAGTGCAGAAAGAAGCAACAGAGGTGCAGAAAGAAGCAAGAGAAGTGCAGAAAGAACGAAGAGGGGTGTAGAAAGAGGTAAGAGGGGTGCAGAAAGAAGCAAGAGAAGTGATGAAACAGACAAGAGAGTTGCAGAAAGAAACAAGAAAGGTGCAGAAAAAAGGAAGAGAAGTGCAGAAAGAGGCAAGACAGGTGCAGAAAGAGGCAGGAGAGGTACAGAAAGAGGCAGGTGAGGTGCAGACAGAGGCAAGAGGGGTGCAGAAGGAGGGAAGAGTAGTGCAGAAAGAGGGAAGAGAAGTGCAGAAAGAGGGAAGAGACGTGCAGAAAGAGGGAAGGGGGTACAGAAAGAGGCAACAAAGGTGCAGAAAAAGGCAAGATAAGTGCAGAAAAAAACAACAGTTGTGCAGAACGAGGCAAGAGAAATGCAGAAAGAGGCACGAGGGGTGCAGAAAGAAGCAAGAGACGTGCAGAAAGAAACAAAAGAAGTGCAGAAAGAAGGAACAGAGGTGCAGAAAGGCGCAACGGGTGCAGAAAGAGGGAAGAGGGGTGGAGAAAGAGGCAAGGGGGTGCGTAAAGAAGCATGAGAGCTGCAGAAAGAAACAAAAGAAGTGCAGAAAGAAGGAACAGAGGTGCAGAAACAGGCAAGAGGGGTGCAGAAAGAGGCAAAAGGGGTGCAGAAAGAAGCGAGATGTGCAGAAAGAAACAAAAGAAGTGCAGAAAGAGGGATGAGGGGTGGAGAAAGAGACAAGAGAAGTACAGAAAGAAGCAACAGAAATGCAGAAAGGGGGAAGAGGGGTGGAGAAAGAGGCAAGAGGGGTGCAGAAAGAAAAGAGAAGTGCAGAAAGAAGGAACAGAGGTGCAGAAAGAGGCAGGAGGGTTGCAGAAAGAGGGAACAGGGGTGCAGAAAGAGGCAAGAGAGGTGCACAAAGAGGCAAGAGGGGTGCACAAAGAAGCAAGTGAGGTGCAGAAAGAGGCAACAGAGGTGCAGAAAGAGGCAAAAGAGGTGCAGAGAGTAGAAGAGATTTGCAGAAAGAGGCAAGAGAGGTGCAGAAAAAGAAAGAAAGGTGCAGAAAGAAGCAACAGAAATGCAGAAAGAGGCAAGAGAGGTGCAGAAAGAAGCAAGAGTGGCTTGTACAGCATTAGTACCAATTTAACACCCACATTTAGCAATAAGTAACAGGTGACCATTCTCGGTTTACAAAGGACCTTCTATCACGCTGTAACACTTTTCGCTGCATTTTTGGTAACGTTCGGGCAGTTTGAGATAGAAACAAGGCTTTTTTTTTTCAAATCTGCAGATTAGGCAGCAGATGATGGATTATGTGGCTAATGCGGAAAATGTATATTTGTGCGAAAGTCGGTGCAGCCAAACAGTCGCATAATTCCAGTGGCCCTGCTCATACCTCTGACTAGGTCCAGAAGTGCTCCTCAGTGATTCCTTCTTTTTTTGTCTCATTGAGTTCATAGTTTAGCTTCTATGGAAATGAGGAAGACTAAACCTGAGGTTACCACTCCACAACACAGACTACCATATCACATAATTACTCTCCATAACACATAATCCCACTCTACATAATTCCTATACACTAAATACCACATACTTTCTATCTACATAATTTCACTGCACAACATACCACATAATTCCACCACACACAACATACATCCACTCCACTTCAAAAAACATTAGTAAAAAACTTTTACATTTACAATGCCAATAGCTCTAACTCTTGCAAATGTGAGACCTATTACATTGCAAATACTTCTTTAACTAGCAGTCGCGTTTGCAGAGTGGTGGAGAAAGGGTGCTGGGCCTCCGACCAGCGCTCAAGAATTCCGCTGCATAGGACTTACAGGAGGTACCAGGAGGGCTTCTTGGCCCCCAAAGTCCCTCAGGAGTGAAGTGGACTTCATCCCCCAACCCGTAGTGGGCCAGGAGGCATGTTTGCAGAGTGGTGGAGAAAGGGGGCCGTGGCCTCCGAAGACCTCTTAGCAATCCTACTGTGTGGGACTTATCGGAGGTAACAGGAGGGGTAGTCGGCCCCCAAGTAGATCTTTGGGGGCCAACTACCCCTCCTAATATCTCCAGTAAGTCCCACACAACAGGATTGCTACATTCTCATAGCAGGCCACGCCCCCTTTGCCCACCACTCTGCAAACGCGCCTCCTGGCATGCTCTTGGTTGAGGGATGAATTCCCCTTCGCTTGTGGGGGTCCTTAGGGGCCAACTAGCCTACCTGTTACCTCCAGTAAGTCCCACACAGTGGGATTACGGAAAGGTGGACACAGGCCACGCCCCCTTTCTCCACCACTCTGCAAACGCACCTCCTGGCGTGCTCTTGGTTGGGAGTTGAAGTCCCCTTGCCTCCTGAGGGTCCCTGGGGGGCCAACTAGCCCAGCTGTTATCTCTAGTAAGCCCCACACAGCTGGATTGCTGAGAGTGGTCTGAAGCCATGCCCCATTTTTACACTACTCTGCAAACACGCCTCCTGGCGCACTGCTGCTCAGGAATGAAGTCCACTTTAGTCCTGAGGTCCTCAGGACACAAGAGGACCTCATCGCCCCACCAGCAGTGCGCCAAGAGGTGCGTTTGCAGAGTGGTGTAAAAAGGGGCGTGGCCTCAGACGACCTCTCAGCAATCCCACTGTGTGGGGATTACTGGAGGTACCTGGTGGTCTAGTTGGCCCCTAAGGATCCTTAGGATTGAAGGGGACTTAATCCCGCAATTCAGAACACGCCAGAAGGTGCATTTGCACAGTGGTGCAGGGAGGGGGCGGGGCCTCAGGCAAGATGCCAGCTTTTTTTTAACTTGGTTCTTGGAAAGGGGGGCTGTGTGGCCCCCTTCCCTTAATTATTTTTGGGCCCTAGGGACCCCATCCCCCAGGGCCTGAGCATTTTTTGTTTTAAAAAAAACTGGAAGGGGGCCGCGTGGCCCCCTTCCCTGGGCCACTATTGGTCCCTGGGACCACATCCCCCGGGGCCTGGCCTCGTTTTAATTTTTTTTTTTTTTTAATTTGCCTGGGAGGGGGGCCGCGTGGCCTCCCTCCCCTGGGCCACTTCTGGCCCTGGGGACCTCATCCCACGAGGCCTGGCCTCTTTTTTTAATTTTTATTTTTTTAATTAGTAGCTCGACATTTCAGTGAGCATGCATTAGTATCTGGTTACTGCAATTCCAAAGACAGTAGCAATGGTCAGTACAAAAAATGCCAATCAGCTCCTCCATTATGCATTGCAGTCCCCAAACAGAGTTTCTCTAAAAAAATCCCTATTGTTCTTCACTCATCATTTATTTACCACTTAATGCTACTGCCCATTTAAGCTTGCATTTTATTGTTTTTTTCCACTTCTCTACTCTGCTTTATTTCACTTTGCCAGCCTTTCATCTCAGAATATATTTCCTTGGCAAAGGACATTTATGACCTAGTTTAACTGTTCCATACATTTCTGATCCAAATCTACATCCCAGTAGCCCACTTCAGTCGTCTTCTCAAACACCTTTCAGACTTACTCAATCGCGGTGTACGTCGGTATTATTAATGTGCAAAAAATACTTTTGCTGGACTCTGTGCAAAATTTGACAACTTTATAAATATTATGTTTCCAAAGGATAGCTTTTGCACCACTACATCACACCAATATGTAGCCATTGCGTTTTCCTTTAATCCCCAAGATGTGAAATTTCTCTCCTGTGTTCACTCCATTACCACCCTTTTCTTTTTCCCACTAGATACACCTCCATTTTAGATTTGGCCTCAAAGGCATTGTGAAATGACTTATGGTACGTTGTCAAGGAAAAGGATGTACTATTGCCCTGTTGCAGAAGTGAAAACATTATTTACCTTCTTTGAAAGGGTAAAAAAAGTCTGTATATGGTTCCCACAAGCGGGAGGCTGCTGTCAGAACCAGGACTTGACTATCAATATTACTAGACACCCTCCCTTCTAACAGGAACTTCCAACCTGCATTGCCCTTAGTGCCCCCAACTGTGCATAAAACCCACCCAACCACTTCCTCCTCACTACCTATCTGCCCCTTCCCCTAAACTCCACAGAAGCACAACAGTCCCCTCCCTCACTGAGAGCTGTCATGATTGATTTTCTCTCCCCCCCCCAGTCGTAGAGGGGAAAACAGATTTGCTCGTTAGGAGCCCACTCATCCATAGTGCCCTTACCATCTGCTCATCTGCTCCCTCCCCAAAGTCTCTAGAGATGCAATAGACCCATCAAACCCTTTCACCACCTGGGAGCGTCAATCAACCCACCTGCCCCTCCTGTTCGCAGCATTCGAGCCTTATCTGCCATGGTGCAGGAAATCCAAATGAAAGTATTGAGAAAGCCCAGGACAGGAGTCACAACACAAGCATGAATCAGGAGTGTAGAATAAGTGAGAAATAAATGCCTCAAATGCTGTGTGATGTGCACAAAAGAGCTTGTATACATGTTGTGCTCAAGCCCAGTGCTGAATCCTGATAATATACAGTAATGCCATCATGTACCTAAAATTATGTGTGTGCTGTCAGGCAAAGCCCTTTTGAACTCAAAACAATAGAGAAAATCTGTGATTTGGGGCACTTTCTAACCTTGCTGCTGCAGTCAGAAGCTGGTCCTTACAGAATGTTGATAATTCATGACATACCGTGGGTACTCATGCCACAAGTGAACCTACCAATGGCATAAGGGCAATCTTTACATTATGGTAATAATCGTTTATATGTTGTGAACATCCATGGAGCAATGGTGCTCACGCCTGGCCTAATGCATCTGTGTTGGTCCTGGCAGACTGGCAATATTTCTTAGCTCTGGGCATCCATGCACTATTGGTGGTCCTGACAGTATAATGTTCATTTTTGTCATATTGTGCGTATTCGTTGCACAACAGTTGAAATTCATGGCATAGGAGGGACATTCACAGAACAACATTTGTGACACCTGATTTAAGGATGGCCCTTGCAGTATGGTGATAATTCTTTGAATTTTGTGGACATGGCTGGAATCTTAGTGCATACCCTGGCACAATACTGACACTGGCTTTATGTTGGTAGCAAATGTCATCTTGTGGGCACCCTTGATATGATTGTATCGATGTCAGGCTTAAAACTAATTCTTGACATATTGTACACTTCCGTGGTAAGTATGATGATTCCATTTGCTGCAATAATGTTGGTCATTATAGGTTGGTCGTAATTCTTGACATAATATGGGCATTCATGGAACAATGGTTCCAGCCTATTTCATAATGGTGCTCCTGGCAGTATGTTGATAATTATTGATATTGTAAGAATCCATACCGCCTGTTATAATGGAGGACCCTCTCATCTTTGTTAATAATTTATGACATATTATGGATATTCTAAGATGGTGATACCATAATATTGGCCCTGGTTTGTTGTTGATAATTACTGGTAATGATGCCAAGGCACAACTATAAACAGTTCTCAATATATTAAAAGTCAAGCATTATCATGGATGTGGGTGGTATGTGCTGCTCAACAAACAAAACACACATGCGAGTGTACATGTTTAGTCAACCCTCTGTCTAAAACCCAGGAGAGATGCGTCTTGGCTGCTGCCTGGGTTATAGGGAGAAGGATGGGCAAGGCCACCCTATTGCATTTATAAATGATTGTTTATGCCTTGTTTCGTTCCTACCTACCCGCAAAACTATTTTTCTTTTTATCTGACATTTCATTTGATTAACTGTTCCTGCCGCTGTGCACAGTGCATCACTTCGGTGAAACTACTTCATTGATGATAAATTATGAAATTGAATCTACTGATTAGAATGTGCAATGCTTCTGGTGCCTTAACAAAAGATTTGCACAATTGAATTTTGACTACATTTTATATTTAAAAACACAGTTGGAAGCTAAATCTGCTAATGTCTTGTGTGAAGCAATAGATCCAGTCTCTTGTACCCCTGCTTGTGATTCATGTACTCTGTGTATTTGTATGAAAAGTGATGTTTATCACCCTAGAACTGCTTTCAGCAATCTGACTTTCTGAAGCATATTCTTCTCAGCATGTTTTGTTCATGCTATGAAATGTACAGAATAGTAAATACACCATGAGATGTTCAAAAGTATATCAATAGATTATGTGAGGAAATTGCAGTACTATATACAAGAAAAAAATTATATCTCTACACTCTCTGTGAGGAAGATGGTCATCCTTTTAGATGCTCCAGTAATGGCCACTGTGTATATTTGCTTCACATTCATAATAATAATAATAAAAATAATAATAATAATAATATTACAACAGAACCAAAAAAAATTTAAAGCGCTATTAACTTTGATTTGAAATAAATGTTCCATTAATGAACATTTATAAATTTAAATTAAAACCATTTTTCTGAAGTTTAAATTAAAAAATACACTTCCAATTAAAGAAAAATGCATTAATATTTATTAAAAGTGATGTATAGAATTAATTAAAATTATTGTAATATTTGTATACAAATTATTGTTACACTAATTGTTAAATCCATAATAGGGTATTCAGATATTTATAACTCAATCTCTACTATTTTAATATATTCATAATCATTAAATTGTATTTAATATTTTTTTTTACTTTTGAAATAATTTAAATTGACATTATTTCCTATGGGTTTGATTTTAACGCCCCACCTCCTTTACTTTCTAAGCGGGGGAGTTGCACCAACAGTCGTTGGCCACGTGTGGTGCTGGACTTATTAGTGGTATTTTTAATAGTTTCTTACACTCGGATTTTGTTAATAAGTAAATTACTCAAAAGCATAAGTTACCTTTGTGAATCAGGACCAATCAAAATGTATTTTGAATAGAAATAATAAGTATGTTTTTAATATAGTAAGTCAATATTGTTTTCTTCTTGTTTCTGCTTTCTCCTTGATTCATGAACACTGGTGATACCAGCACTTTCTGAGTACGTCCATCACACTCTTTGTAATACCCACGGCATTAATCCTTTGCTGTACCCTGGTCCAAAATTTGTTTTGGTTGTCCCAGGAACAGATATGGTTGATTTTCAAATAGTTTCTCATGTTCAGAGACACGCTCCTCCACAAGTATTTCCAGCTCTTGATCACTAACTTGCATTCCTTACCCCACCTCCTCTTGTGGCTTCTTGCTGGACATGGCGCGTAGAAATAGTTCTATGATGGGCGAGTAGTTATTTTTCTGCTATGCAGCTGAAAGTAAATTTACTGCCTGACTAGCGTGAGGTCATCACTCTTTGCTGACTTGAAAGTCACAATTTACAAATTATACTGATTCGCAAATCCTGATTTGGTCTTTAAAAATAACGAATGCTTATGAACCTCTATTCACCTACAGAAAAAGTATGTAAATCATATTTAGCGATTCCTAATTTGTGATTTCATATTTGTTGAAATTTAGAAATTGCTGAATATCCTTTCTGTACATCAGGCACTAAGTCTTCAATAAATATAGTAGAATTGTCCTCATCTGAGGCAACTCAAAGATTATAATCTACACACATGGAAATGAAATTATTTAAGAGACAACTTAACAGGTCTGAAAAATGTCCTAGACAGACGCAGGAAGGACAATGCTGTACATGATCCCGGAGAAGAAAACTTGCAGAGCCCCAAAGCAACCTTTCTTCCAAAATTGTTGAACGTGGATTTTTGGCATTCTCATGGAGTTCCAGAGCATACTGTTTGCGGCAAAGTAGGAACATCAATAAAGATTCAACAACACCAATAATAATGTTCCTCTTATGTCACCAACATGCGAGACTCATCATCAAAATGGCAAAATAGCAGGCCCCATATAACTATAGGAAATTAACTTTCTCTTGCTGCAGACTTCTCTAATGGAACAAACATACTTTGAAAGAAATTCTTAGCTTTATTCTCTTTGCTCAAACAAAAAAAAATGACTTAGATATTGTCACTCAGAGCCAGCAGTTATAATAGTGGCAATTGAGGGGAGAACAAGGGAATTTTATGGACCAAAAGATCTTGATACTTTTTTTGGGTCCCTTGACCAAGCCTCGATGGAAGTAATGCCTGCCTTTCTTTAGGGAGATGCTCTTTATCTGCCTCTTGTCACCTCTTAACCTACTCAGTTGAATTTTACCTCCATCCATGCAAGAAACAGACATCTCACCCCAGATGAATACTATGGCACCAAGAGAGAGAGAGATACATCTATGTCATCCATAAAGGCATGATGACTTACCCTCAACTCTAACCTTAAGCTCCTCAGAGAGGATGATGCCAGGAAATCCCATACTTCATATTCATACAATATTTACTTTTGTTGAATTAATTTCTGAGATGGACGATTTGGACATTCTGTTGAAATGGAGAGGCCCACAGAACACTCAATAGAAATGTTTACCCTTAGAAAGTCGATGGCACATACCGCTATGTAGTGCATTTCTCCCAGGGTACTGGACTGAAGAGTACCTTCTCATGCTGCAATAGAGTTTCCAGCTGAGTCTACTCTGATGCTTCATCGTTCATGAATGCATTTATTCTTCCTATACTTCTTTAGCTACCACTGCCTAGTGCTAACATTGGTCATTCGCCACCAGTGAATGACTTCCACTGTATTTAGATTGATGCTTGCATTACAAACATGCATAAACTTATATCACTTTCGCTATGGTCACTAAATGTGAATGTGAATGGTCTCATAAGTTACGTAAAGGACGACGAAAGTATTGATCTAAGATACCCGGCATACCTTTCAACAGGACACCAATGTGTCTGTAAAGGAAGCCAGTAAACTGAATGGAGGCTGGGCTGGACTTGTGATTGTTGCATTTCGATCAGATACTGAAAAACATAGTGCAATCCACAGGGCCGTTATCGATTATCTGAATATTGCTTCAAGGGCACACTCTTTGTTGTGGACCTGCTTTTGTTCCTAAGCTCTGCCTATTCTGACATTTTTGAAAAAATTAAATGAAGGTAGTGATTGGCAGTGATTGGAATCTTTCAATTGACCAAATACTGAACTGCTCAGGTCGCTTGGACTACCAAAATAATAAAAGGCAGAATCCTCAGAGAATCAATGTCAGATCATTCTCCTATTGGCCCATAAAGACTACAGCACCCTGCTGTAAGAGAATTCAGTTTTTTATCATTGCCTCAAATACAGAATAGAGTATTTTCGAACTCTCTATAGTCTTTTTAGTAGGACCACCAAATGAGAAATTGGGGTTGTCTGCATCTTGGGTAATGCTCCAATCCGGCTTCAATTTGATTTACAATTCAATCAATCAATCAATCACGGCATTTATAGAGCGCGCTACTCACCCGGGAGGGTCTCAAGGCGCTGGGGGAGGGGGTAAGTTACTGCTCGAACAGCCAGGTCTTGAGCTGCTTCCTGAAGGAGAGATGGTCCTGGGTTCGCCGAAGGTGAGTGGGGAGGGAGTTCCAGGTCTTGGCTGCCAGGTAGGAGAAGGATCTTCCTCCGGCGGTGGTTCTGCGGATGCGTGGTACGGTGGCGAGGGCGTGGCTGGTTGATCGTAGCTGGCATGTGGGCGTGTAGAAGGTCACGCGGTCGTTGAGGTACTTTGGGCCCAGGTCGTGGAGGGCCTTGTGTGCGTGGGTGAGGAGTCTGAACGTGATTCTCTTGCTGACGGGGAGCCAGTGCAGGTCTTTCAGGTGTCCGGTGATGTGGCTGTGTCGGGGGATGTCCAGGATGAGTCGTGCGGAGGCGTTCTGGATGCGCTGGAGTCTTTTTTGAAGTTTGGCTGTGGTTCCGGCGTAGAGGGTGTTCCCATAGTCCAGTCGGCTGGTGACGAGTGCCTGGGTGACGGTCTTCCTGGTTTCAGTGGGGATCCATCTGAAGATCTTGCGGAGCATGCGCAGGGTGTTGAAGCATGAAGATGAGGCGGCGTTGACTTGTCTGGTCATCGACAGGGAGGAGTCCAGGATGAAGCCCAGGTTGCGTGCGTGGTCCGTTGGCTTGGGCGCGGTGCCCAGGGCCGGGGGCCACCAGGAGTCGTCCCAGGTGGAGGGTGATGAGCCCAGGATGAGGACTTCCGTCTTGTCTGAGTTCAGTTTAAGGCGGCTGTTCCTCATCCAGTCGGCGACATCTCTCATCCCGTCGTGTAGGTTGGCTCTGGCGGTGGTGGGGTCGTTGGTGAGGGAGAGGATCAGCTGGGTGTCGTCGGCGTAGGAGATGATGTTGAGGTTGTGTTGGCGTGCGATGGCTGCGAGGGGGCTCATGTAGACGTTGAAGAGGGTTGGGCTGAGTGAAGATCCTTGTGGAACGCCGCAGATGACTTCGGTGGCTTCGGATCTGAACGGGGGAGGCGGACTCTCTGGGTTCTACCGGCGAGAACGAGATGATCCATTCCAGTGCTTTCTCTCGGATTCCGATGTTGCTGAGGCGCTTCACTAGGGTGCGGTGGCAGACGGTGTCGAACGCCGCGGAGAGGTCCAAGAGGATGAGGGCAGCTGTTTCCCGTTGTCGGTTAGGGTTCTGATGTCGTCGGTGGCTGCGATAAGGGCGGTCTCGGTGCTGTGGTTGGCCCGAAACCCGGACTGCGAGGGGTCGAGGATCCATTCGTCTCGAGGAAGGCGGCAAGCTGTCTGTTGACGGTCTTCTCGATGACTTTGGCCGGAAACGGAAGGAGCGAGATGGGACGGTAGTTCTTGAGGTCGGTGGGGTCCGCCGTTGGTTTCTTCAGGAGGGCGGTAAGCTCGGCGTGCTTCCAGCTCTCCGGGAAGGTGGCAGTGTGGAAGGAGGAGTTGATGATGTCCCGGAGATGGGGTGCGATGGTGGCGTCGGCTTTGTTGAAGACGTGGTGTGGGCAGGGGTCGGTTGGTGATCCGGAGTGGATGGAGTTCATCGTGCGGGTGGTGTCTTCGGTGCTGATCGGGGTCCAGTTGCAGAGGGTGGTGGTGGCGGGCGTTGGTTCGGCGGTAGGGTGCGTGGTTTGTGCGTCGAAGCTGTTATGTATGTCGGTGATCTTGCGGTGGAAGAACGCGGAGAGTGAGTTGCAGAGGTCTTGCGAGGGGGTGATGTCGTTGTTTCCGGCGCTGGGGTTGGAGAACTCTTTGACGATGCTGAAAAGTTCCTTGCTGTCATGGGCGTTGTTGTCCAGTCGTTCTTTGAGTGCCGACTTCTTGGTGGCACGGATCAGCTGGTGGTGTTTGCGGGTGGCGTGCTTGAGGGCGGTCCTGTTGTCTGTGGTCTGGTCGAGTCGCCAGGTTTTCTCGAGAGTGCGGCAGTTCTTCTTGGATTCCTTGAGTTCGTTGGTGAACCAAGGGGTTTTCTTGCTTCCGGGTCTGCTGGGAGGGTTTTTAGTGGTGCGAGGTCGTCGGCGCAGGCGGTCAGCCACTTGGCGAGGTTGCTGGCTGCTTCGTTTGGGTCCGTTGTGTTGGTGGGTGTGTTCTGGCTGAGGAGGCGGTGAGCTGCTCGGTGGTGATCTTGCTCCAGCTCCGGCGGGAGCCTCTTGCGGGTGGTGGTGGGTCGCAGTCTTTCTGAAGCTGAAGTGGACGCAGCTGTGGTCGGTCCAGTGGAGTCCGGTGGCGTGGCTGAAGGAGATGTGCTTGCTGGACGAGAAGACGGGGTCAAGCGTGTGGCCGGCGTAGTGGGTGGGCGTGTTCACCAGTTGCTTGAGTCCGAGGTTGGCGAGGTTGTCCAGCAGGGCGGTGGTGTTTCTGTCGTTGTTGTTCTCCAGGTGGAAGTTGAGGTCCCCTAGGAGGATGTAGTCGGCGGAGGGCATGGCGTGCGGGCTGATGAAGTCTGCGATGTCTTCGCTGAATAGTGTGCGTGGTCCCGGGGGTCTGTAGATGAGGGTGCCTCGGAGGGTGGTCTTGGGGTCAGTGTGTATCTGGAAGTGTAGGTGTTCGGCGGCGGTGAAGGTCTCGTCGGAGTTAGTCGAGATGCGGATGGTGCTCTTGTGTACGATGGCGATGCCTCCTCCCGTCTGGTTGACGCGGTCCCTCCGGGTGATCTTGTATCCGTCCGGGATGGCTATGGCGATGTCGGGCGCTGAGGAGCGTTCATCCAGGTTTCGGTGAGGAAGGCGATGTCCGGTGCTGTTGCGTCGAGCAGGTCCCAGAGTTCCACGGCGTGCCTGTGGACGGAGCGGGTGTTCAGCAGGATGCATTTCAGGTGGTTGCTGCTGGTGCTCGACTTGGCGGAGGTGGTGCACGTCTGGGGGCAGGTGAATCGGCAGGTTTGGCAGGTGAAGGGTCCGTGGGTGCGTCTCGGTGAGGCTCGGTAGCAGGCAGGGTTCCGGCCGGCATTGAGTGCGGTGAGGGTGGCGGCGTCGTAGGTCCGTCGAGTGGTGTTGCATCGGTGGGATCCAGGAGCGCAGCGGCCGCCATTTATGGGGAGGTGGGAGGGAGGAGCAGCTGGGAGGCGGGAGGCAGGGGCAGCGAATGGGCAGTCAGGGGGGCGGGGCCGCAGGGGATGCAGCGGCGGGAATGGCGAGAGGCAGCGGGGGCACAGAAAGGAAAAAGGGGAGACAAAATCACGGGCACAACGACAATGGGGCAGCGAGGGGCACAGAAGGAAAAAGGGGAGACAAAATCACGGGCACAATGACAATGGGGCAGCGAGGGGCACAGAAGGAAAAAGGGGAGACAAAATCACGGGCACAATGACAATGGGGCAGCGAGGGGCACAGAAGGAAAAAGGGGAGACAAAATCACGGGCACAATGACAATGGGGCAGCGAGGGGCACAGAAGGAAAAAGGGGAGACAAAATCACGGGCACAATGACAATGGGGCAGCGAGGGGCACAGAAGGAAAAAGGGGAGACAAAATCACGGGCACAATGACAATGGGGCAGCGAGGCGCACAGAAGGAAAAAGGGGAGACAAAATCACGGGCACAATGACAATGGGGCAGCGAGGGGCACAGAAGGAAAAAGGGGAGACAAAATCACGGGCACAATGACAATGGGGCAGCGAGGGGCACAGAAGGAAAAAGGGGAGACAAAATCACGGGCACAATGACAATGGGGCAGCGAGGGGCACAGAAGGAAAAAGGGGAGACAAAATCACGGGCACAATGACAATGGGGCAGCGAGGGGCACAGAAGGAAAAAGGGGAGAAAGGCAGACAAAATCACGGGCGCAATGACAATGGGGCAGCGAGGGGCACAGAAGGAAAAAGGGGAGACAAAATCACGGGCACAATGACAATGGGGCAGCGAGGGGCACAGAAGGAAAAAGGGGAGACAAAATCACGGGCACAACGACAATGGGGCAGCGAGGGGCACAGAAGGAAAAAGGGGAGACAAGCAGAAAATGCGGGCACCGGGGCCACAAGCGGAGGGCGATCTTACCTGCAGAAGCAGCGGGCAGACAACACAGGCGGAGCTGTGTGGTGGGGGAGCGACCTACCTGGCAAGGTCAAGGGTCGCTCTCCTCACCGCGCAGCGGCCGCCATTTATGGGGAGGTGGGAGGGAGGAGCAGCTGGGAGGCGGGAAGCAGGGGCAGCGAATGGGCAGTCAGGGGCGGGGCCGCAGGGGATGCAGCGGCGGGGAATGGCGAGAGGCAGCGGGGGCACAGAAAGGAAAAAGGGGAGACAAAATCACGGGCACAACGACAATGGGGCAGCGAGGGGCACAGAAGGAAAAAGGGGAGACAAAATCACGGGCACAATGACAATGGGGCAGCGAGGGGCACAGAAGGAAAAAGGGGAGACAAAATCACGGGCACAACGACAATGGGGCAGCGAGGGGCACAGAAGGAAAAAGGGGAGACAAAATCACGGGCACAATGACAATGGGGCAGCGAGGGGCACAGAAGGAAAAAGGGGAGACAAAATCACGGGCACAATGACAATGGGGCAGCGAGGGGCACAGAAGGAAAAAGGGGAGACAAAATCACGGGCACAATGACAATGGGGCAGCGAGGGGCACAGAAGGAAAAAGGGGAGACAAAATCACGGGCACAATGACAATGGGGCAGCGAGGGCACAGAAGGAAAAAGGGGAGAAAGGCAGACAAAATCACGGGCGCAACGACAATGGGGCAGCGAGGGGCACAGAAGGAAAAAGGGGAGACAAAATCACGGGCACAATGACAATGGGGCAGCGAGGGGCACAGAAGGAAAAAGGGGAGACAAAATCACGGGCACAATGACAATGGGGCAGCGAGGGGCACAGAAGGAAAAGGGGAGACAAAATCACGGGCACAATGACAATGGGGCAGCGAGGGGCACAGAAGGAAAAGGGGAGACAAAATCACGGGCACAACGACAATGGGGCAGCGAGGGGCACAGAAGGAAAAAGGGAGACAAGCAGAAAATGCGGGCACCGGGGCCACAAGCGGAGGGCGATCTTACCTGCAGAAGCAGCGGGCAGACAACACAGGCGGAGCTGTGTGGTGGGGGAGCGACCTACCATAGCACAAAGAGACAAAATTTAAAGAATGGAAATTCTGAGGTACAAACTACCTACCCGAAGAAAACCCATCTTCATCAGACTTACCATGCAATCCCAATGGGCTGAAAATGTAAGAACTACTAATTTGAAAATATAAAACCCTACACCATATTAAAGAAAGACACTATGAACACAATTAAAAAGCCAGGCAGCTTCCTTCCTTACAACATGAAACAGTAGGAGACTAAGTCAGCCATACAGGCAATTTACAACCAACACAATTCTTTGCTTGGCTTGACCCCAAGATATTACCAGAGAATTTACTAGGCCTGGGCAGAACTCCACGAAGTGCTGAAAAAAACTCCACCCTGCTCCACGGAGTTCCCCAAGTGGCGGAGTGAGGTAAGTTTACAGTGATGAACCAGACATGATGTATAAAAAATGTGGCCCTCTCCCTTGAAGCCAAGAAGGCTTTTCATCGATTGGAGTCGGGATATCTGTTTCACATGATGGCCAGGATGGACTTAGGACAAAACTTATCACCATGACAAAATGGTTGTTTTTTAATCCTGTGGCTATAACAAATGGAAACAGATTCCTGTCTCAACAGACTAAAATTAACATAGACACTGGATAGGGTTGGCGCCTGTCCCCCTTCTCTTCCTCATGGAATTGGAACTTGTGGCCATTGCCATTTATTGTTCAACGGAGATCAAAAGCCTGGATACTCCAGCCAGTAAACCTTAAAATAATGTTGCATGCCGATGACATCCTATGGCCTCCACTTATGTCTCCATCCCAGCTCTCATTAGGGCAATTTCTATGTTCTCCTAATTTTCAGGCTATAAGGTAAACTGGACTTAAACTTAAAGTAAAGTGAAGTCTTGCCAATAACATCACATATAACATTTAATTTACTTCATGATCACCAATTTCAGGGGGTACATTCCAACATGAAGTACTAGGGAATATTGGTGAGTAACAATATACTGTCCTGAACCCTTCATTGACAGGGAGAGGCAGGGCTGGGCCATCCCTTTGAGCTTCCTTTTCTTCCTCTGTCATTTGGTTGTGAGCGCTAAATTCGAAGATATCAGTATGTAAGGTAGGACAGCTAATTTTGAACTATTGTTATGGGTAAAAGGAAAACCCCAACCCTGAAGGGTGGGAAGGACACTGTACTTCCCACCACCCTATCCTCAATTACTTGACATCTTACCACTGCTATGGGGACAATTAACTCAGAAATCGGTTTAGTTGAGGAGAGGATAGACGCAGTGTCTCTCTAGGGATACATCATGCCCTGACTGGGGCCAATTAGATTTTTACCCCAGTCATGGTAACCAGCCAAGAGGTGGAGGGAAGTGGCATCTGTTCTATTAATTGAAAACATGTGATTATCAAGCCTACCGAAGAACTTGATGGAAATCTGTGCATTATTTATAGCTCACAAACTGATAGTGTAAAGTCATTGCTGGTCATCAGCCATCTATCTAAATAACATGGAAAAAGGTCAGGCGCTTCCAAACCAAAAGGCCATAGGAGGAAAACATTCCCATTTTTCATCAGCCAACAACAATAGTGGCCCCCCATCCTTCTGAATTAAGGCATGTCGGCATTTCTGATAAAATGGGCCTGGAAAAGTTACAAACCACAGAACTTGAGCACTGCTTATCATTTTTCACAAATTTAGAGGTGATGCTGAAGGACTTTCAACTGGACATTAAAGAAATGTTTAAAGCACCAGATGATAAAATCTCTCTCCTCATCCATTGCACCCGGAAAATCAAACAGTCGTCATGTTCTTCTTGCTCCTCAACAATTACAAGTAACCCCATGACAAAAGCAAATTTGCCTGGGGCAACTATTCCCGCGGGAACTGTACAAATACCTTTACCTCTGGTCCAATTTGTAAAGCTAGACACATAATTCCCCCTGGGAGGCTTAATAGTGAAGTAATACTGCCATCTCAGTTAAGACATACCACAGTTGGAAGTAACCATGGAAAAAATATGATCGATATTCAACTGCCACCCAATTGTCCTCCCTACATACTTTTTTAGAGGAAGTCCCACGGTTAGCCATCAATAAGAGGGAAGAATGGTTGGACCTTAAACACAAAGTTGTCCATCGGGTAAAGGGTAACTCATGCTGGCCCGGTTATTTGTTTAGTGAAATACTGTCAGTGAGGAGAGTGGCCAGGGTTGGTTATAAACCATCACTCTCTGGTGGAGGCTGTGTTGTCATTAATTTCAAATGGTCTATGGTGTTTGAAATGTACTACTCCGCTTGAACCACATAGCTCCATTACCAGGAAGGATTAAGGCATGTCCCCTGGGGCATTTCTATAGCCTCCTCATAAAAATCTTCAGGTGGCTTTTCACCAGGCATCAGGATTGGACAAGGGTGGGAAAAAACAATTGGTCCTCTAATATTGAGGCAAATAAGCATCCTCCCCTTGACCTCCAGGACATTGATTAACTTTATTCTTGTGATCCCATTGAAGCTCTTCACAAGATGTCTGTTGAAAATGCACCTATTTCTAGGGAAGAGCCTAGAGAGCCTGGAGATTGGGTCACCCATACAGACACAAAAAACAAAATAAAAGAGCCTACTTACCATGAGGGCCACAGCTATTTGTCATGGAATACAGCAGGAGTTTATTTTAAATTGTCTAATACTGACTAATTAAATGGTTTTGATATAATTTGCCTCCAAAGGACTTGGATGATGGGTGTTTTTTGTACTGATGGTTTTCACTCTTATTGTAACCCTGCAATTCCTTCCATCACCTGTAGGCAAAAGGCGGTTTGGAAGTCCTTATTGCTGTCAAACTCTCATCCATAAAGGTGAAGGTTCTTTGCTGTTCCGCTTAGTATAATTAATATTAATTTTGTCTTATTTTGTCTCATGATGTAATGAACATTAACTTTTATTACAATATTTTTGATCAGTGGTCCACTGAGGTAAAAGACTGGTTGGATGAATTTATTTCATATTACTTTATATTAAACAGACACTTATGGTTCAAAATGTAGGCCTGAGACTTTAATATCCCCACATGTAATTTTAGTGGTCAGCCTTTTGGCAGGCTGAGGACACAGACACAGACACAGACAAGTTTACTCATTTTAAGCATACTCCTCCTGGGGATGCGCTAAATAGACTGATCATCAAAAAACATAAGAATTTTACAAGCGATTATGCCCCAGCCTCTGGCCCGAACTTTCTGTTATCAAAAGATGTTTGCTCCTTGACCGCTGACTTCAAAGTAATTATAAATTGTGCCAGTGACCACAATCACTTCTTCCTGTTAATACATTTTGATTTGGAGAGGGGGAGTAAAATAAATGAGATGAGAACCATTGGTTAGTATACGAAAAAGGGACTGAGAATTAAATGGGATAACATTGATCTGCCCACATTTGCTGAAAACTTGTTACTAAATAATAAGGAAGCCTTAGCTGACTGTCTGTCGATAGGCCCCCCCCCAAGCACCACAATACATAGTTTTGGAGTGTTATGTCAGTCCGTGTTTCAATTGCTCACAACTAAATCCATGGTCAAACCAGCCTTTCCCCATAGATGTTTTAATTCACCCTGCTCCACTGTCCATAAACAACTCACGACAGCTGTTAATCCTTTCCCAAAAACAGTCAGAGATTGAAACTAGCTCGTACAACATAAAAGGAAGCCATGGAGTCTAGGAAATAGGAAATTAGAAGGTCAGCATAGGAAGATTTGGATCTGTGGGGAGTGCTATAAACAGTAGATTGTTCTGGGAAACTGTTAACCATCCCTTCTTTACTGAAAATTCTGCCCCAAAGGTTCAATGTCTAATTCCAGCAGATATGTTGGTGCCCAACTTCTCTAATATTTTTGAATCAGACAACTTTCCTCAGACATCATTGGGTGATGGAGGGAACTAATAGAGGACCCTGAAGCAGCTTCTGAGTTACATGGATAAATTGGTGTCAAGGAAATTGCAAGCCATCAAAACAAGTCTACAGGGAAAATCTCCAGGTCCGGATGGCATCCCTATAGACATTTTCAAAGAGAACATTGAGCGTTGGGCCCCTATATTCACAAATTTAATTTGAGCAGCAATTGTGGTCCCTCTAATTTAATCATAGAAAGATGCAATCATCATTCCCATTTCTAAGAAGGTAGACAGCAACCAGTCAAGCTGCTACTGTTCAATATCTTTATTGAATTCCACTACACAAATTCTGGGTGGCGTCCTTCATCCCATTCTCAAGGACAGGGCAGAGAGAAATAATATCTTGTCAGATGCCCAATTCAGATTTAGGCCAGGTATTGAAACTGTGGAGCAATGTTTAAACTTGTCCCTCCTCGTAGGAAAATGCATCCAAGCAAAGAGAGATGCCCTACACCTAGCATTCATGGACCTCTGTTGTTTGTTTGAAACCATAAACTGCTCCAAACGGTGTTCCATGGTAAGTAATGTACAGGTAGAAAGTCACTAGTCACCGTATTGAGTCGTTTACATGTGGACACCTTTGCTAGAATTTGACATAGCCCAAACTGAGAGTGTTCCTCATCCATAAGTTGTAATACTGGTGTTCACCAGGGCTCTATTCTGGCCACTTTTCTGTTTTTAATTTATAATAATGGGTTGGATAGTTATTTATTGTGAAATGGGAAGGAAATGCTGAAAATGGGGAATTGCACCATTACTATTTTATTATGGGTGGCTGGTGCTATTCTCATAGTGAGAACTGCCAACAAGCTGCAAACTTTTAAGGATGCTTTATCTTCTTTTATGAGTGATCTAGTGTGAGACCTAGCCCTTTTTGCTGGCTTGTCCCCAAATGCTTTGCCTTTTGCCTCATATTATTCTGACCCTGTTTTCGTTGGCTATATAATTCTGGGCACTTTACCACTGCTGATCAGTGCTAAAGTGCATATGCTCTCTGGGAATTATGATTCTGATTGTTTATCCATGATTGGCGTATTTGATTTACTTGTAAGTCCCTAGTAAAGTGCACTGAGTGTGCCTGGGCTTGTAAGTCAAATACTACCAGGGGGCTTGCAGCACTGGTTGTGCCACCCACATGAGTAGCCTTGTAAATGTGTCTCAGACCTACCACTGTACTGTCTACACACACAGTTGTAAACTGCCATGTTCACCTGGCAATTGCACCCACTTTCCAGGCCCAAACCTTCACTTTTTTTTACATGTAAGGCTCCCCTCAGGTAGGCCCAATGTATCCCCATCGGCAGGGTGCAGTGTATGTGAAAGGTAGGACATGTGCTGGTGTGTTTTACATGTCCTGACAGTGAAATAATATGTATTTTTTTGTCACTGTTGAAAAGCTGTCTGTTTCATAGCCTATCATGGGAGCTGCACTGTAACATTTTACACATGCAACTTTCCATTGGGACAAGTTAGAGAAATGGAGTTTAGGCTCTCTGAACTCCTCAGAATTCACACACCTTTTGATAACAGTGTTTTTTTAATTGTGCGTTTGAAAATGGCACTTTCAGAAAGTCAGCCGTTTCTTGCTTTAACATTCTGTGTGACTCTGCTTGTTTGTGCATTCAGTGTCTGGTTTTGGAGTGACAGGAGCTGGGGATGTGCATTCACTCTAGACAGTCACAAGGGGGGGAGGGGTTGAGTTGTGCCCTGCCTTACCTGGGTCACTCATCGCCAGGGCTGAATAGACTTGGTCTGCATTTAGAGTGATGGGAGGAGTTTCGCTAGCACCTAAATAGGCTGTGTCTTTCTTTGCACAATGCTGTCTCCACCCCCTGTAGCCATGCTGTACCAGGAAGGACAGAACTGGTTTGGACTGAGATCAGAGACTCGGAACCAAGCAAATAGAACAATGACAAAATGGGCTATAAATATGAGACCTAAAACCCCAGGACTTTAGATTACTTCAAGAAATAAGAGGACCCTGACAAGAAGAAGAGCGGGAGAACTGTGTGAGGAGCGCTGCCTTTTCTGAGGGCTGGGTTGGCCTACAGTTGCTGCTTATGTCTCTGGTGGAGGAAAAGGACTGACACTTTTTGCCCTGCTGTGGAATCCTGCCTCTGAAGAATCTCCAAGGACTTGTGTGTCCTTACCTCCTGTTGGAAGTCTCAAGGAGATAAAAGACTTTAAGAAAGATCCTCACTGGATCTAAGAGTAACCTGCCTGGGAGGAGAGCTGGAGAAGCTGTGTGAGGAGCACTGCCTCTGATGTGTGTGAGGTAGGATGGCCTGCAGTGGCTGCTCCTGCCTGGAGCAGGAGAAGGACTGGACTGTTCTGCCCCTTTTTCTTTTAAAGAAATGAAAACCTGCAGGAGCGCTTTATTGCCTGGAAGTCCCCTGTGTTTCACGTGTTGGGGAAACTTCCCTGAGTGCTTTGTTTTTTTAAAGACTACAAGAGGCTCTGCCATGCCAGCCCGTATTGTGAGGCCCCTGGGGCGAGAAGGCCTTTCAAGTCCCCAGCGAGCATGGGGTGTGCTGCTGTCTCACTCACAGCGCGTGTTGCACACAGTGTCCTCCCGATTCACAGCCCTGCCGGACCTCCGATGAAGAGGAGCCGCATTATCAGCCAGTGCCTGAGAATATTCCTGCCCCCCTCAAGCGAGGAGGATGTCGATGTGCCGCTGTTGAAGAGAAGTGCCGCCTCGTGGCACCCTTGCTTTTCAATTTGCTTGGCCGACCCTTGGGTGCCCCCCTCAGAGCACCCCACTTCCGGAAGGGAGAAGCAAAGCACCGCAAATTAAGTGCCCATGCCGGTCAAAGGAGATCACCCCGGGAGGCCAGTGGCTCTGTGATTGACCCAGCTGGGGTCTGAGGGGCCTCGGAGAGCTACAGACTCACATGAGTGTGGGACGGAGTCGCTGCAAGTTTGGCAGCTGCACCACACAGTCACGGGGAGCTGCAGTGAAGCACCCAGAGAATGGGGGACCAAGCAAAGTCTCTCACGGATAACCTTGATTCATGCCTCTTCCCTAGGATTGCGGAGGCACCCGGTGAGAAGTGGTCACAGGCAGGGACAGGCCCCCGCGAGCTAGGAGCAAACCACCTCCCAGGAGCCCCGGTGCGCCGGGCTCCATGGTTTCCAGAGGGAGTCGCTTGCCATACTTTGGGTGCCTCTGACCGATTGAGGGTTTGCGTGCCTACCGGGGCTCCTGTGGCTGATGTGCCCATAGAGATATTGCCTGATTAGGGTACTGATGATGATCCTGGATGATTCATGTATTTTTATTTGCTGTCTACTGTATTCTAAGCCCTGGGGTATAATGAATGTTGGGCCCATACCTTACACAGACAGGGTAACGAGTACCCTACTTAGGAATTGCATAATATGTACAGGGATGGTGATAAACAACACAAACAAGTCCTTCTGGCAAGGACGTCGGAAGAGGAGGAGCTACTCACCGATGTTGTTCGCCGCACGGTCTGCTGTTGTCCGCGGAGGCCGCCGCTTGTGGGCCACTGTTTGTTGCCGACCGCCCGCTGTTTTCCCCCACCCACCTCCGCTATCGCCCTCACTTTGCTGGGGGTTGGTAGTGCGGTCGTAACACCTGGCCGGCGGTGGTGGAGCGTGGTTGATGCGGTTGATGGGGTGGGCTCACAAGCAAGCTGAACGTGCTGAGCGTGCGCCGGAGCTGGAGCCAGAGCCGGAGCTGGACACCAGGGGATTGGCTTTGACCAAGTTTTGTCGGCTGCCGCGGCCGCTGCTGGACTAGTTTCGGCCCAGGCTAGTTCCAGCCCCAGGTCTTCCAGTTACATCGGTGGAGAGAGGAACTGCGAGCCGTGAGCCTGCTTGCCGGCCACAGGATCACCCAGGACCACCAGCCGCAAGCAAGTGAGTGAGAGGAGTTGTGTGTGGGAGTTCGCGCCTGTCCACCTGGAGGGCTGACAGGGGTTGACAGTTTTGGTGACAGGGGGCCATCTGCTGCAGGATTTCCGCAAGGTTTAGTACAAGTCAAAAGGAGCCACAGGGTACTGTAAACTGGAGTTTGGTTTACGGTCCTGGGCACTCCGGCCAAATCTTTCTTGTGGCAGCAACAAAGTGAAGCAACAAAGTAACAAAGTAACAAAGTAACAAAGTGAACATAAGTGAAGTGAAGTGAAGCGAAGCTAAGCAATATTGATATTGATATTGTTATTGATATTGCTCTAGGGGGTCTAGGGGATTGCTCTAGGGGTCAGCGTTCACATTCTTGGCCTGGTGAACACTGAGATAGGGACCAACCAAATAACAAAAATAAATAAATAGACAAAAAAAGGAATCAAAGGAATAAGGAAAAAAAGTAATCAGAAAAAGTGAACCATGAGTTCAGGACGAGATAGAGCACCCTTCCCTCCTATAAAAAGGAGAAGAAAAAAAAACAAGGATTGACAGCAAAGAATAATAAAGCAAAAACTGAGGGGAGGCTTAAACATTAATCTCTCCAGTGTTTCGAATTTTTGCAAAATCAAACAACGTACCAAGTAAGTTTGACTTCTTAAAAGATCCAGCGGGAGCAATGCTAACTAATCAAGAGGAACAAGATCAATTACCTGTACCAATTACACCAACAATGAAAACAATAACAAGGAACGCCCAAATTAACCCGTTCCGTGCTTATGACGGAACCACGCCGTCATGAGCCACGGGCGCCGTGTGCTCATGACGGCGTGGTTCCGTCATGCGGCTGCCGCTCGGCCCACGCGTGATTAATTCCCCGCCTGTGCGGGCGAATTAATGAGCGGGCGGGGCTGTGACGGAACCACGCCGTCATGAGCACACGCCGCCCGTGGCTCATGACGGCGTGGTTCCGTCACAAGCATGGTGGCACCGCGCTCACCCCCCACCCCCCCAGCGCCGCAGCGGAATTACCGCCGCAGCCAAGGGGTTAATGATACAAAAGGGACCATAGGTTCAATTGGGGTTCAGTCAGAACAAGAATCAATGGAATACAAAGACAACTCATGGGGACCCATTACGGATTTGGAACTTCTAACAACAAGAGACCACTCCCCACAACCGATTAAACACTCATCAGAGGTTCTCCACAAATCATTGTTGCAAAAAACTCAAGAACAATCTCTGAGATTTGGGGTTCAACAACCTATTGAGGTACATGTAAATATTAATAATCTATCATCATAGCAAATACACCACGTGGAAAAAGTTCAAAACGTCCAGGCTCCAGTAAAATCCACACAAATTTTAACACCACTAAAACAGTCATCCATAATACAGAATAATATAATAAAGGAAGTATCAGAAGGAGATAACCCAAGTCCTAGCGTTAAATGCACGGCGTCCAAGAACATAGCGGAAGAGCCAGAGGATCACAGGATGCACAATATTAACGAAAGTACACAAACTTGTGCTAAAGTAGCGAGCAAAACAAATTCTAGCATTACTCCGGTCAAGGGCACTTCTTGCCAAAACCCCAATACCAACAACTCAGTGTCAGCAACCGACTCAGTGTCAGTAACCGACTCAGGAACAATATGGGATATCTTCTTTAAAACGTCACAACTTACATAAGAGGCACTGAATTATCAATCAAATAAGATGGATGTCCAAGTAGACCTGCTTAATATCATGGCAAAAGCAATATCAGGGTGTTAGAAATGGGGGTCTCTAGTTGGCAATGGCTGGCCACTGTCCAAGTAGGGACCCTTCTTCCTAAGTCAGAGTGAGAGGGCTACCCTCTTTAATACCCCTGCTCAACCCTGTGGTAACGTAGCACGAGCAGGTAGGCTTATCTCAGAGGCAGTGTGTGAAGCATTTATGACCATACACAGTAACACAGTGAGGAACACTACAAAGGGACACCACACAAGTAGTTATAAAAAATAAGTATCTTTAGATAAAGGCAGATTTATCACAAGACCAATAACTGTAAAAGCCACAATACTGTCAAAAATAGGATTGCTGTTGAAGGGCTGTTACAAATAGTTCAAAGGTTGCAAGAATAAGGTTCAAATTCAAAGCAGGGGTCCCTGCGACCCTTTCTCATTCAGAGGTTGCAACAATAAGGTTCAAATTCAAAGCAGGGGTCTCTGCGACCCTTTCTCATTCAGGGTTGCAACAATAAGGTTCAAATCCAAAGCAGTGGTCTCTGCGACCCTTTCTCGCACAAAGTACCTGAATTCAGTAGCAAAACCAACAAAATGTCGCAAAGAAGTGGTAGCGATGATTTTCCTCATGCGAGGCCGGCGATGCGTTAAATCCTTGCCGCAAGGGAGGATGATGCGCCGATCTGCTGATGCGTGCGGAGACGATGTGACCAACTTCTGCACGCTAGGCCGCCGATGCGATGACTTTCTTGCCGCGAGGGAGAAGTCGATGCGACGAGCCTGTTGCGTTATGCGATGGTGTTGCGATGCGAAGAAATGGCGCTCCGCGAGGGAGCGACGAAATCCGGTGCGATGAAAATGGCGGACGCACGGCGTCCGCAATGCGATGTCTTGAAGCGATGATTTCTTTAGGGGTTGCGAGCGCTCGGCGACAGCAGCGCGATGATTTTTCCAGCGCGTCTCAGCTGCAGCGGCTCGCAAAGAGGCGTTAGCGATGGTTTCGTATTGCGAGCACTCAGCGGCAGCGGCGCGATGATTTTTCCAGCGCTCTCGGCTGCAGCGGCTCGCAAAGGGGCGTTAGCGTCGATTTCCAGCACTCTTTTCTCTGAAGCAAACTAGAGGCCCTGGAACTCACAGGCGCCTCATCAGCAGATAGCAATCCTCGCAGGGAGGAAGCAGGAGGTTGGTGGTGGAGTCTGATGTGCCTGAGACTCCAGCAGGAGGCTAGCTCTTTTCCTAGCCCTTGGGTAATTGCTGTAACAAAAATAAAAGTTCTCTCAAAAGTCCTTTTCTCTCTTCTTCAAGGTCCAGTGGTCACTGCTGCAGGCCAGTGCAAGAAACAACACACAAGCACAGGGACAGTCACTTCCTGCAGATTCCTCCAGTGGCACGGACAGAGTTTCCTCTCCAGATCCAAAAGCAATACAAATTGTAGGGGCTTGGGCACAGATATTTATACCCCAAAAGCCTTTGATCCTTGAAGCTACCAGTCACTGAACCTAGCCAGAACCAGTTCTGCTCAGGCCTGGAGCACTTTGTTTACCAGGCTGCATCCTTCCTTTCAGAAAGAGGGGGTCTGCTAGCAGACACACAGTGGGAGGTGGAGCCAGCATTCACCTTGCCAGGCACAGCCCTATTCAGGTCAAGGAGCCACCCTCCCCACACTCTAAATGCAGATCTCTCTATTCAACCCAGGTCTGACTCAGCCTGCCCTGCCCCTCTAAAACCAGACAGCCAATACACATAACAGCAGAGCACACTGGAAGGCTTAGGCAAGAAAATACCTACTTTCTAAAAGTGGTATTTTCAAACACAGAAATATAAAAATAAACTTCACTAAAAGATGTATTTTAATATTCTGAGCTCAGGCATACTAAATTCGTTTTTCTACCATGTTCCTGGGGTCAGTTAGGACTATAGAATGTAATAGTCAAACTGCCCATTCTAGCCTATGAGGAACAGGTAGCCTTACAGTAGTGAAAAACGAAATGGGGCATAATTCACTACCAGGACATGCTGCACACACCAAGGCATGTCCTATCTTACACATACAATGCACCCTACCATAGGGGTGACTTACATGATGCCAAGGGAAGGTTCAGGGGCTGGGAAGTGGGTGCACTTCACAGCCAAGATGGCAGTTCTGGACTGCACACAGACACTGCAGTGGCAGGTCTGAGACACACTTTACAAGCTGCTTCTGTGGGTAGCACACATCAGTGCTGCAGGCCCACCAGCAGCATTTGGTTTACCAGCCCTGGGCACACACAGGCCACACTACTAGGGACTAACAGGTAAACCAAATAAGCCAATCAGGGATATACCAATTCACATAGACATATTTACACAGAGAGAGCATATGCACTTTAGCACTGAACAGCAGTGGTAAAGTGCCCAGAGTCATAAAACCAACAGAAACAGGTCAGCATAAATACAGGAGGCAGGCAAAAAGTTTAGGGGTGACCCTGCAAAAGGGCCATTTCCAACACAACCCCTTCCAGCCAAAACGCAGGGTAGACCAATCACTACTTTGATGTGCTTCCCTGCTTCGGGCGATAGAACACGGAACTGGCCCGCAACTGCAGGGGCATATGCCAGCTCTACTCCAATCTGAACCCTGGTGGATCCCTCTGTCCACACTCCTAGGGCCCACTAAGATAACCAATGGGGAACTCTTCCCCTCACCTGTGGACACCCCCTGTGCAGCATCTAACCTTAACTGGCCCCCAGGTGTGTCCCAATAGATGAACAACAAGTCCCAGTAGTCACTGACAGTAGTCAGTGATGAACTCCAAACCCTATACCTCTCAGGGCTGTCAAACGTTTGTGGCATCAGAGAGTGAGGGGCAGTAACCCCAGGTGTCTGGCACCTTTTGTCCACTCTCCCTCCTGTCAGGTCAGGCAACGTGTCCTGACACTGACCCACCAGCCCTGGGCCTGTACCCAACGGCGGGGCCAGCGACTGGGGTGGGCTCCCCCACACCCGGTCCTTCTCTTTGGGGCTCGGTACCCTCCCACTTGGAGCGGTACCCCCCTCCAGAATTGTCAGGGCACCTGAAGCAGGTGTCCTGCATAATTCGCCCACCAGTTCAGGGGTTCTATCCTGCAACTGGTATCCCAGCATAGAGTCTGTACCCTTAGACTGTGCGGAGGTCAGGGGTGAGGCTGCCCTCTCCCCGCCCCCTTTACTGGGGCCCGGCACCCTCCCACCTGGAGAGGTGCCTCCATAACACAAACCGGGAGGGGCACTGTTAGCAGTTGCCCCTTCCTCCAGATCAGGGGGACACCCTGAACCTGGCCCCCAACCTAGGGTCTGTACCCTTAGGCTGGGCCTGTGCCTGGCAACCCAGGACTTCTGGGGAGTACACCAATTCCCCCAAGGAAAATACACTCTTCCACTAGTTCAGGGCCTTGTCCCTGCAACTGATCCATCAACCTGGAAAAACCCTCAGGTGGTACTGGGGTCAGAGGCGAGGACTCCCTCCTCTGCACCCCCTTCCAGCATACTGCACCCTCCCACCTGGAGTGGTGCTTTTAGGAAGAAAAAATGGTCGGGACACTGCTTACAGTTGTCCCTTCCTCCAGGTCAGACAACACCTGGACCTGACTTACCATCCCAGGGACCAACCCCTGGGGTTGAACAACCGCCTGGCCACCCAGGACTTCCTGGGTAGCACACAGGCTCACCTCAAGGGAAACACACCTCTCCACCAGTTCAGGGCCTGGACCCTGCAACTGACCTACCAACCTGAAAAAACCCTCAGGGTGCACCGGGGTCAGAGGCGAGGACTCCCTCCCTCTGCACCCCCTTCCAGCATACTGCACCCTCCCACCTGGAGTGGTGCTCTTGGAAAAAATGGTCGGGACACTGCTTACAGTTGTCCCTCCCTCCAGGTCAGACAACTCCTGGACCTGACTTACCAACCCAGGGACCAACCCCTGCGGCTGAACAACTGCCTGGCCAACCAGGACTTCCTGAGGGTGACACATACCTAGCGTGTTGCGTGACAGTCTGCCTGGCACAGAGCTCACAACCTCCTGTCCCTCTGACAGTGCGTGAAGATGCCCCAGGACAGAAGTGGCATCACCATGGCCAATCCTATGAGGCTCAGCCCTTCTGGCTGGCCCCTGACCCACTGGTTCTTCCACTGGGGACTCTTTCCCCCTTTCATCCCTCAGACTGGACTTCTGTACCCTCCCCCTAGGAGTGGCTCTGCCAGGCACAAGAACTGATGGAGGCCTGACTCCCAGCTCACCTAACACTGGGGTACCCCCCACAATGGACGGTCCATCCAGACAGACTAGGCTCCCCACCTGGTGTTCCCTCATGGAACCATCCAGTCCTGGGGACTGAGGCTGGGGCACTTCGGGACCTATCCCAGTCTCACTCCTGCTCCCACGAGACAGGATGTGAGGCCCTACAACCTCCTCACAACAAGGGGACCCAGCTGTAACACTCCTAACCTTTCCCAGCACTCTGGGTTGGAAAACTTCTGAACCACTTCTCTTAGGGTCATTCCCTAATGCCTCTACAGAGCCTCTGGTACTCACCCAGAGGTCTGCCTCCTGTGCAAGTTACCTAGGATCAGAGAACTCGCAATCTGACAGGTGTTGGCCTAGCTCTGGAAAACAGGAACTCACAATATGCTCTCCCACAATTGGATTACACAGCTCCACACAGGTGCTAACCTTTACCTCACAATCCAGTGCCTCACACACGTACCCCACACCACTGTCTTGAAATGGGCGAGACAGTAACTGACTGTCTCTATCACTCAACCCACACTCTTCTGGGCGGTCCTCACACTCATACACCAGGACTTCAACCACGGGGGAACCCCTCTCCCTGCACCTCTCATCCAGAGTCGGTAGAGTATCCCTCCTTTCACTAGGACTATGGGCCCCTGCGCTAGTTCCCCAATCCACCTCAGGGACACTGCACACCAATGGAGCTATCTCAGGTCCTTGAATCCCCTGGTGTAGATCAACCCCCTCCTTCAAGTCAGGTGCCACATCCCTGGGTGGGTGTACTACACTGTCATCACTATATACTTCAATTTTGCTGCCACCACTGGACCCCACCCTCTCTGGGGAATCCAGACAATTAAAACTGCGCTCCAGGGGTAACCTACCCTCTGGAGCTAACTTCTCCCTTTCTGCTATCTGCGCTAGGTGCGCCTCCAGCTGGGCAATCTCTATTTGGAGCCTCTCCAATTCCAGCTGGTACTCCCTCTCCCTCTGTCTGTCCAACTCCTCTGGGGACCATGAAGGGGATTGGGCACTACCCTGTGCACTAGATCCAGCAAGGGACTCCCTACCTATGGGACCTTCCCACCTGTCCCCCAACTCCTCTGGGGACCATGAGGGGAATCTGGCACTACCATAGGCACTAGGCTCATCAAGGAACTCCCCACCTATGAGATATTCCATAACACTTTCTTCCTCCTCTTCAGACTCTCTAGAGCCACCCTCAGACCAACTACCCTCTTGGTAGGTGTACTGGGACTCCAAGAATCTCCATCTGTCTTGTTGCCAAAGTCTCAGGGATGTCTGCAGGGATAGCTGAGTCTCCTTCCTACTCACTGCTAAGCCCTTCTCCTCACAGAACCCCCTTAGCTCCTCTAGACTGTAGGTTAACAGATCATCTATATAAAAGGTAGGTCTCATTTCAGCAAGACCCATTGTAGCAATATCTGGCAATATCAATAATAAAACAAATAGGCTTGCCCGTTGTAACAATCACGGGCAATATCAATAACAGATAGAAGAAAACTTCTCAAGAAAATGTATGCGGGTAAAAAATCACCGGCAATATCAATCACAATATAGGATCCAACAATTTTCAAAAATGTATGCAGGTATTATCACCGCCAATATCAATAAACAATAGGCTTGCCCATTGTAACAATCACGGGCAATATCAATAACAATATAGGATCCAACAATTCTCAAAAATGTATGCGGGTACTATCACCGGCAATATCAATAAAACATAGGCTTGCCCATTGTAACAATCACGGGCAATATCAATAAAAGATAGAAGAAAACTTCTCAAGAAAATGTATGCGGGTAAAAAATCACCGGCAATATCAATCACAATATAGGATCCAACAATTATCAAAAATTTATGCGGGTACTATCACCGGCAATATCAATAAAACATAGGCTTGCCCATTGTAACAATCACGGGCAATATCAATAAAAGATAGACGAAAACGTCTCAAAAAAAATGTATGCGGGTGAAAAATCACCGGCAATATCAATCACAATATAGGATCCAAAAACTCTCAGAAAATGTGCGCAGGTGAAAAATCACCGGCAATATCAATTACAATATGGGATCCAAAAACTCTCAGGAAATGTGTGTGGGTGAAAAATCAGCGGCAATATCAATCACAATATAGGATCCCAAAAACTCTCAGGAAATGTGTGTGGGTGAAAAATCACCGGCAATATCAATTACAATATAGGATCCAAAAAAACCTCTCAAAAAATGTATGCGGTACGTTATGGTCTGCACTCACTAGTAGTTTACACTATAATTACTGTATGTGATCATAAATGCAAGTCCAGATCCTCACCGCTGACCACCAATGTTAGAAATGGGGGTCTCTAGTTGGCAATGGCTGGCCACTGTCCAAGTAGGGACCCTTCTTCCTAAGTCAGAGTGAGAGGGCTACCCTCTTTAAAACCCCTGCTCAACCCTGTGGTAACGTAGCACAAGCAGGTAGGCTTATCTCAGAGGCAGTGTGTGAAGCATTTATGACCATACACAGTAACACAGTGAGGAACACTACAAAGGGACACCACACAAGTAGTTATAAAAAATAAGTATCTTTAGATAAAGGCAGATTTATCACAAGACCAATAACTGTAAAAGCCACAATACTGTCAAAAATAGGATTGCTGTTGAAGGGCTGTTACAAATAGTTCAAAGGTTGCAAGAATAAGGTTCAAATTCAAAGCAGGGGTCCCTGCGACCCTTTCTCATTCAGAGGTTGCAACAATAAGGTTCAAATTCAAAGCAGGGGTCTCTGCGACCCTTTCTCATTCAGAGGTTGCAACAATAAGGTTCAAATCCAAAGCAGTGGTCTCTGCGACCCTTTCTCGCCCAAAGTACCTGAATTCAGTAGCAAAACCAACAAAATGTCGCAAAGAAGTGGTAGCGATGATTTTCCTCACGCGAGGCCGGCGATGCGTTAAATCCTTGCCGCAAGGGAGGATGATGCGCCGATCTGCTGATGCGTGCGGAGACGATGTGACCAACTTCTGCACGCTAGGCCGCCGATGCGATGACTTTCTTGCCGCGAGGGAGAAGTCGATGCGACGAGCCTGTTGCGTTGTGCGATGGTGTTGCGATGCGAAGAAATGGCGCTCCGCGAGGGAGCGACGAAATCCGGTGCGATGCGATGAAAATGGCAGACGCACGGCGTCCGCAATGCGATGTCTTGAAGCGATGATTTCTTTAGGGGTTGCGAGCGCTCGGCGACAGCAGCGCGATGATTTTTCCAGCGCGTCTCGGCTGCAGCGGCTTGCAAAGAGGCGTTAGCTATGGTTTCGTATTGCGAGCACTCAGCGGCAGCGGCGCGATGATTTTTCCAGCGCTCTCGGCTGCAGCGGCTCGCAAAGGGGCGTTAGCGTCGATTTCCAGCACTCTTTTCTCTGAAGCAAACTAGAGGCCCTGGAACTCACAGGAGCCTCATCAGCAGATAGCAATCCTCGCAGGGAGGAAGCAGGAGGTTGGTGGTGGAGTCTGATGTGCCTGAGACTCCAGCAGGAGGCTAGCTCTTTTCCTAGCCCTTGGGTAATTGCTGTAACAAAAATAAAAGTTCTCTCAAAGTCCTTTTCTCTCTTCTTCAAGGTCCAGTGGTCACTGCTGCAGGCCAGTGCAAGAAACAACACACAAGCACAGGGACAGTCACTTCCTGCAGATTCCTCCAGTGGCACAGACAGAGTTTCCTCTCCAGATCCAAAAGCAATACAAATTGTAGGGGCTTGGGCACAGATATTTATACCCCAAAAGCCTTTGATCCTTGAAGCTACCAGTCACTGAACCTAGCCAGAACCAGTTCTGCTCAGGCCTGGAGCACTTTGTTTACCAGGCTGCATCCTTCCTTTCAGAAAGAGGGGTCTGCTAGCAGACACACAGTGGGAGGTGGAGCCAGCATTCACCTTGCCAGGCACAGCCCTATTCAGGTCAAGGAGCCACCCCTCCCCACACTCTAAATGCAGATCTCTCTATTCAACCCAGGTCTGACTCAGCCTGCCCTGCCCCTCTAAAACCAGACAGCCAATACACATAACAGCAGAGCACACTGGAAGGCTTAGGCAAGAAAATACCTACTTTCTAAAAGTGGTATTTTCAAACACAGAATATAAAAATAAACTTCACTAAAAGATGTATTTTAATATTCTGAGCTCAGGCATACTAAATTCGTTTTTCTACCATGTTCCTGGAGTCAGTTAGGACTATAGAATGTAATAGTCAAACTGCCCATTCTAGCCTATGAGGAACAGGTAGCCTTACAGTAGTGAAAAACGAAATGGGGCATAATTCACTACCAGGACATGCTACACACACCAAGGCATGTCCTACCTTACACATACAATGCACCCTACCATAGGGGTGACTTACATGATGCCAAGGGAAGGTTCAGGGGCTGGGAAGTGGGTGCACTTCACAGCCAAGATGGCAGTTATGGACTGCACACAGACACTGCAGTGGCAGGTCTGAGACACACTTTACAAGCTGCTTCTGTGGGTGGCACACATCAGTGCTGCAGGCCCACCAGCAGCATTTGGTTTACCAGCCCTGGGCACACACAGGCCACACTACTAGGGACTAACAGGTAAACCAAATAAGCCAATCAGGGATATACCAATTCACATAGACATATTTACACAGGGAGAGCATATGCACTTTAGCTCTGAACAGCAGTGGTAAAGTGCCCAGAGTCATAAAACCAACAGAAACAGGTCAGCAAAAATACAGGAGGCAGGCAAAAAGTTTAGGGGTGACCCTGCAAAAAGGGCCATTTCCAACACAGGGATTGAGCAAAAGTTGGCCAATTTGAACACCTTAATCACGCGGGCACAGGCTTACGCAACTACATTAAATATGGAGTGTGCCTGTTGCCCAACAATTGATAAATTAGCTACAATCCCGGAAGTCCTGACCACTCTCATTGAGGACCTAAAAACAAAAGTAACTAATGATGGTTGCAACAAAATACTTGCCAGGTCTCAGCAAACTACTATGAAAGAGGATCCAAGAGAGGTCAGCACAAACACAGACTCAGCATTTAATAATCAACTGATAGTCAACATAGAAAAGCCATACATGGAGGGTAAGCAGGAAAACTTAACCCAATTCACGCAGGTGAACTTGACACGACTGTAGGAAGGTGGAATCTGACTATATGGTTGCCCCCACTTTTTTCCTGGTGTTTTGCTGGTTTATGACTTAGTTGGACTGGGATCCTGCTATTCAGGGCCCCAGTCTATCTGCTTTCTCTGTAAAATGGTTTCCATGTGCCTTAGGCACATCTCTGATTGGAATCTGGAGTGCCCTTATAAGTCCCTAGTATATGGTATACTATGTACCCAGGGCATAGGTACCTCAGAGGCCTACCAGGGGCTGCAGCATGTATTATGCCACCCCTGGAAGGCCATCCAAACTGACACCACAGGTCTGCTACTGCAGCCTGGGTAAGGTGGTGCAGGCACCCCTTACTGTGATATAGGCTACCTATATCACTATATACATACACACATTTACACCTATAAGTCACTCCTATGGCAGGCCTTATCAATCCTGAAGGCAGAGTGCGTGGTTCCTATGTGAGAGGGTGCCCCTGCATGAGCAGGGCCCCTCTGCAGCATTCAGAGACCCTTCTCTGATGCTGTTTGTAGTGCAGCCTGACCATATACTCTTAAGCGCATTATAACCTCGCGTTAAATGCTAACTTTGGGATGGCTGCACCGAAACATGTCGTGTTTGGTGTCAAACATCTTGGAATACTACCCCCCCGTCAATTCTGGCGGCGGGGGTAGCATTCCACCCTTCTAGAGGGAGAGACATGTTAACCCTGGACTGGCCGGTAACTTCTTTCCAAAGCCCTGGCTTCACAAAATGGATGCTGCTGCCACAGACACAAGTCTGGCCTCCTGCTGCTTACCGAAACTCCGGCAGGGGAGGCCTGGACAATAGGTTTCCTGTCCCAGGGAGGTGTGACCACCTCCCCAGACAGGATAGTGTGTATTGGGGCTGGGCGGGAGCACTTTCGGGTGCTTTGAAGTCCTGCACTAGGGGCACATTTGGTGTCCCTGTGCATACCCCAGTTCAAACCGGATCAGGGGCTTGCAGCCCCTGCTTTGGCGCGAACTGAACAAAGGGAAAGGGGTGTAGCCACCCCTCTGCCCTGACCCACCCATAGGTGGGACCACAGAGTAAGTCCAACCCCTAAACTTAGTATAAGTATAGGAACCCAGTCCCTAGGACTTTAGATTATCCCTGGACGAAACTCTGACACAGAATCCTGGACCTTCGACGCTCTACTTAAAGATTAGAGGACTGAAGAATCTCCCTTGGGGTCAAGGAGTGACTCCCCTGCTTGGCAGGCACCAAAGAAGCAATTGTCCGGTCTGCATCGCCGAAGCTCCCGTCGGACGCCGAAGTCTTTGCATCACCAGAGGTGGATTTCCAGACTTCACCGAGGCTGCCCTGAGTCCCCAGCAAAGCTGAGGCCCGTAGCTGTCGTGGGTAACGTGGAACCGTGACCCCTGGACACCGCACGTATTTGCAAGTGCATCCTCTTCTGGGTCTTCCACAAAGTCGTGCTTTGGGCTCCGAGTAGCCCCAGCCACCAGCACCAACTGCACCAAAGATCACTGGCCTCCACTCCATGAGTGTCCTGTGAGCCAGCTCCACGTGCACCGTCTTGAGGCTCCTTTGCGGTCGCTAGCCCGTTGGCTAGTAGCCCTTCACGAAGGCCAATCTTTTTCTACTTGGGCTCCCTGGTTGGTCCAGGCTTGCCCTCACTTATCCTTGCTGGGTGAGTTCCTCAGACCTTGCTGGTCTGCACCATCGTCAATCTTCATCTTCATTGAGACTTGCCGTTGCCAAGGCTTGTTGGGTCCAATACGGTCGCTGACACCTCAGCACTCGACAGACATTGTGTACCAGCACGAATCCTGCTCCTTGTTGCCGACAAGGCCTCCTGGACCTCGTGGCTGAAGAGTCAAGACGACCGTCAACCTACCTGAAGCACTCGACATCGGTGGGCATCTGCTCATCGCCTTCCTGGTCACTGGCTAGTGACCCAGACTCTGTCCCCTCTGCTTTCAGGTTCTTCAGATCTCCGATCCACCCTTGGATCCACCCGGACACTTTTCACTTGGTCGCCAGCAGCACTTTGCAGCAGATCGCCATTCAAATCGACGACGAAACCCGACCCCGAAAGGCACCTATGCACCCGGCTTCCCTGGGTGAGGTAACAAGAGTACTCCGGTGCTCCCGTGGGTAGAGACTCTAGAACGACCTAGTTCTCAAAGGGTTTGCTCCAAGTCCTCCTTTAAGTGTCCCTTTTCTTTAAATTCCAAACCTCGACTTTCTCCATAGAAGTTAACGGCGATTCGCGGCTGTGTTACTACACTGCACGCGTTCCCCGTGGGTCCCCTGTGTCACTACCTTGGGTGGTTCCTTGTGGTCCAAGCACTTCTAGAGGCTCTAGGCCTAGTGTCTAGCTCAGTCGTGGTTCTTATACCACTTTATTGGTATATGGTTTGGTACGCCCCTAGGGCCCAAACGTGTATTTGTGCTATTACTGTGTTTAAATAACTTATAACTTATGTACTTGAACTCTAGCCTCATAAAGAGACTAGAGGGGTGTGTTTAGTAATAAATACATATATTTTGAATATATACCTGGTGTGGTGCTCTTTCATTTGATCACTCAAGAGATTATAGACTGGTAAAACAAGCTGCTTTACATTCCTTCAAGACTTAGCCTGAAGGCTGCTCTCCATAGCTACCACTAGGATAGCTTTCAATAAAGGTTGTCTTTAACCTATCTCCAATAAGGGGTTGTTTGGACTGGTGCAAGGTGCCCACTATAATTAGTGGACAGCATATGCCAGGCCAACTTCTCACATTGGTGTGCAGCGTGTGGGATTCCAGCTTGCTATTGTTTTACCAGATAATCTCAATTGAATTGATCAACTGAAAACCACTAAAGGTACCTAAGGTACATATAAATTAAGCTTAGTATACAGTAAGTTCTACTGAACTTAGAGTTGTGTGTCAAGGGATAGCACACCCTTTCTACAACTCAAGAGAGTTTAGTAGGCCACACTAGAGTAGGTAGTGCATACACCACACCTCACTAGTGATGTCTTCAAAGCCAGGACCCAGTGAGTCCTTGCCAGAAGCCACTGGGCTTCTTCCCTCCAAGTATGATACACTCCCATTCTTGGAATTGAGAGCAATATGCAATGTGAGGAAACTGAAGACAGGCCAAAGTCCCACCACCCAACATCTGAGAGAGATGTTAATGGCTGATGATCTCAACAGGCCCTTAGGGACTGAAGGGGTAGGTGCAGAGGGTGGGGCAGAAGATGAGGATGGGGCCAGGGGTAGCAACACCCCCAACCCCCCCTCTGGAACTGACCAGGAGGGTGACAATGACCCTGACCTGGAAAACCCAATTCCTCCTCTGGATGAGGAGGAGGATCAGGATGACCTCCACTTTGTCCCCCCAGGAAGGATTGTGAGTGTGCCTAGAAGGTCTAGATCTCCTTCTCAGGAGTCTAACCACTCTAGCACCTCAATAGGGACCTCTGTCTCCTCTCATAGGAGGGAATCCTCTCATGAGAGGAGAAAGAGGCTGATTCAGTATGAGGAAGCTCAGCTTGAACTCAGAAAACAGCAATTGGCTATAGACAGGGAGTCCCTAGATCTCTACAGAGAGAGAAAAAAGTTGGGACTAGAGTCCCATGGTGGCAACAATATCCCTAAAGATAGGGAAAGGTCTTATGACCATAGAAACCTAAGCAAGATTGTCCCTCCCTACCAGAGTGGGGATGACATCCACAAATGGATAACTGCACTGGAGAGGGCCTGTAAAGTTCAGAGGGTCCCCCAGAAGCAGTGGGCAGCAATCTTGTGGCTCTCCTTTGCAGACAAAGGTAGAGATAAGCTCCCCACTGTAAGAGAAGAGGATACTGACAATTACAAAGTCTTGAAGAGTGCTCTGATAGATGGGTTTGGCCTAACCACTGAACAGTATAGGTTGAAGTTCAGAGACACCCAAAAAGCTCAGACTCAAGACTGGGTTGATTTTGTAGATTGTGCTACTAAGGCTCTGGAAGGTTGGATACATGGCAACAAAGTGCATGACTTTTTAGGATTGTACAATTTGATTATGAGGGAGCAGATCCTTAATAATTGTCAAAACCAGCTTTTGCACCAGTATCTGGTGGACTCTGATCTGACCTCTCCCCAAGAATTGGGAAAGAAGGCAGACAAATGGGTCAGAACCAGAGTAAAAACTAAAAATCAGGGTGGTGACCAGAAGAAAGATTCTACTAAGTCCCAAGAGAAAGGTGGGGATAAATCTAAGGATAAGTCCCCTACAGGGCCCCAAAATTCCTCTTCTGGGGGTGGGTCCCAAACTCCTTCTTCTCCTGAAAAGAAACCATATTGCCATGTCTGTAAAAAGCCTGGGCACTGGAAAACTGATCCCAGTTGCCCCAGGATTGGCAATAAAGAAAATGTTCCTCCAACAACTACTACCACCCCTCCTGGTACTACCAGTAGTAATCCTCCAGTTGGGAGTAGTGCACCCAAAAAGTTAGGTGCTTTTGCAAGAGGAACAGAGGTGGGCCCTAGTTTAGACAGGACCCCCTCAACAGACTCCTCTGACTCTGATGGTGGTATAGGATTTGCCACCTTTACCATGGGTCCCACAGCATTGGGCAGGTACAGACTGGAGCCAATAATTAATGGTCAGAAAGCTGTGGCATTTAGGGACACAGGGGCTAGTGTCACCATGGTGGCAGGGAAACTAGTCCCCCCTCACCAGCTTTTACCTGAGTTTAAATACCAGGTGACCAACATTGATGGTGTCAGAACAGATCACCCCATGGCCTTAATCAATCTCAGCTGGGAGGGGGTCACAGGCCCAAAAAGAGTGGCTGTGTCCCCAACCTTACCTGTATATTGCCTGATGGGCAATGATCTGGAAATTTCAGCCTGGGCTGAAGTTGAACACCAAACCCATCTGAAGATGTTGGGTGTCCCTGTAAAGGTTAGGGGGGCTGTAATGGCCACAGCCCCAGCCCAAGATTTTGGAGAGATGGAGCCTGGAAGAATGGCCCACTCTCCCCCAAAAGAGAGCACCAGTGTTGAAGAAAAGTCTTCTTCCCTCCAGACAGTAGGTAAGGGTCAGCCTCCTCAGGGAACTGACCCTACCCCTAGTGAAGGAACTGCCCCAGAGGTAGTCAGGCCTGGCCTGGCCACACCCCTGATGGCAGAGGACCCTTCCAAGGTGGTACCCAGTGTGGAGCAGGTAACCTGCCCCTCTCTACCCTGCCTCAGTCAGCCCAGGGCTACAGAGGTCAGGGAGGTCAGTGGACCCCCCAGGGCCCCCTGTCCAGAGGAACCCCCCCATCAGCAGATTAGGGGCACCCAGTCTAGTAGCCCTAGCCAGGTGAAAATTCCTCTACACACTGAGGGATCCCCCATACCTTTATGTAGGGACCTCCCCCAGAAGGACTCTGGTAGGCAAGGGCAAACCTGGGACCAGAAGGTTCCAAACCTGCCATGTCCCTCCAGTAGTCCATCCAAAGGGACCCAACCCCCAGCTGTAGGCAGCCAAAGGTTGACCCTTAGAGCAAAGTGCAACTCAGTCATGGAAAGACAGGCATACATGGTGACCAGTGATCTGAGGAAGCTGAGGCCAACATTCCTAGGGCCTCACTTCCCTACTCAGACACCTCACCAGCCTTGTACTTTACCTAAGCACACCACAGGTAGTGATTCCCCATGGTGGAGACCCTCTCATACCCTTAGGGTGAGGGATTGCTTAGTGGACCATAAGACAGGGGGCAACCATGCTAGTGCAGGTGCTTCCTTATATGGCCACTTAGTCAATAAAGGCTCAACTGGCCAAGGTTAGCCTTATCTCCTTTCGTTTGGGGGGGTTATGTAGGAAGGTGGAATCTGACTATATGGTTGCCCACACTTTTTTCCTGGTGTTTTGCTGGTTTATGACTTAGTTGGACTGGGATCCTGCTATTCAGGGCCCCAGTCTATCTGCTTTCTCTGTAAAATGGTTTCCATGTGCCTCAGGCACATCTCTGATTGGAATATGGAGTGCCCTTATAAGTCCCTAGTATATGGTATACTATGTACCCAGGGCATAGGTACCTCAGAGGCCTACCAGGGGCTGCAGCATGTATTATGCCACCCCTGGAAGGCCATCCAAACTGACACCACAGGTCTGCTACTGCAGCCTGGGTAAGGTGGTGCAGGCACCCCTTACTGTGATATAGGCTACCTATATCACTATATTCATACACACATATACACCTATAAGTCACTCCTATGGCAGGCCTTATCAATCCTGAAGGCAGAGTGCGTGGTTCCTATGTGAGAGGGTGCCCCTGCATGAGCAGGGCCCCTCTGCAGCATTCGCCAACCCTTCTCGGATGCTGTTTGTAGTGCAGCCTGACCATATACTCTTAAGCGCATTATAACCTCGCGTTAAATGCTAACTTTGGGATGGCTGCACCGAAACATGTCGTGTTTGGTGTCAAACATCTTGGAATACTACCCCCCGCCAATTCTGGCGGCGGGGGTAGCATTCCACCCTTCTAGAGGGAGAGACATGTTAACCCTGGCCTGGCCGGTAACTTCTTTCCAAAGCCCTGGCATCACAAAATGGATGCTGCTGCCACAGACACAAGTCTGGCCTCCTGCTGCTGACCGAAACTCCGGCAGGGGAGGCCTGGACAATAGGTTTCCTGTCCCAGGGAGGTGTGACCACCTCCCCAGACAGGATAGTGTGTATTGGGGCTGGGCGGGAGCACTTTCGGGTGCTTTGAAGTCCTGCACTGGGGGCACATTTGGTGTCCCTGTGCACACCCCAGTTCAAACCGGATCAGGGGCTTGCAGCCCCTGCTTTGGCGCGAACTGGACAAAGGGAAAGGGGTGTAGCCACCCCTCTGCCCTGACCCACCCATAGGTGGGACCACAGAGTAAGTCCAACCCCTAAACTTAGTATAAGTATAGGAACCCAGTCCCTAGGACTTTAGATTATCCCTGGACGAAACTCTGACACAGAATCCTGGACCTTCGACGCTCTACTTAAAGATTAGAGGACTGAAGAATCTCCCTTGGGGTCAAGGAGTGACTCCCCTGCTTGGCAGGCACCAAAGAAGCAATTGTCCGGTCTGCATCGCCGAAGCTCCCGTCGGACACCAAAGTCTTTGCATCACCAGAGGTAGATTTCTAGACTTCGCCGAGGCTATCCTGAGTCCCCAGCAAAGCTGAGGCCCGTAGCTGTCGTGGGTAACGTGGAACCGTGACCCCTGGACACCGCACGTATTTGCAAGTGCATCCTCTTCTGGGTCTCTCACAAAGTCGTGCTTTGGGCTCCGAGTATCCCCAACCTCCAGCACTAACTGCAACGAAGATCACTGGCTTCCACTCCACAAGTGTCCTGTGAGCCAGCTCCACGTGCACCATCTCGAGGATCCTTCGCGGTTGCTAGCCCATTGGCTAGTAGCCCTTCACGAAGGCCAATCTTTTTCTACTTGGGCTCCCTGGTTGCTCCAGGCTTGCCCTCACTTACCCTTGCTGGGTGAGTTCCTCAGATCTTGCTGTTCTGCACCATCGTCAATCTTTGTCTTCATCAAGACTTGCCGTTGCCAAGGCTTGTTGGGTCCAATCCGGTCGCGGTCACCTCAGCACTCGACAAACATCATGTACCAGCCCGAATCCTTATCCTGGTTGCCGACAACGCCTCCTGGACCTCGTGGCTGAAGAGTCAAGATGACCGTCAACCTATCTGAAGCACTCGACATCGGTGGGCATCTGCTCATCGCCTTCCTGGTCACTGGCTAGTGACCCAGACTCTGTCCCCTCTGCTTTCAGGTTCTTCAGATCTCCGATCCACCCTTGGATCCACCCGGACACTTTTCACTTGGTCGCCAGCAGCACTTTGCAGCAGATCGCCATTCAAATCGACGAGCGAAACCCGACCCCGAAAGGCACCTATGCACCCGGCTTCCCTGGGTGAGGTAACAAGAGTACTCCGGTGCTCCCGTGGGTAGAGACTCTAGAACGACCTAGTTCTCAAAGGGTTTGCTCCAAGTCCTCCTTTAAGTGTCCCTTTTCTTTAAATTCCAAACCGCGACTTTCTCCATAGAAGTTAACGGCGATTCTCGGCTGTGTTACTACACTGCACGCGTCCCCCGTGGGTCCCCTGTGTCACTACCTTGGGTGGTTCCTTGTGGTCCAAGCACTTCTACAGGCTCTAGGCCTAGTGTCTAGCTCAGTCGTGGTTCTTATACCACTTTATTGGTATATGGTTTGGTACGCCCCTAGGGCCCAAACGTGTATTTGTGCTATTACTGTGTTTAAATAACTTATAACTTATGTACTTCGAACTCTAGCCTCATAAAGAGACTAGAGGGGTGTGTTTAGTAATAAATACATATATTTTGAATATATTCCTGGTGTGGTGCTCTTTCATTTGATCACTCAAGAGATTATAGACTGGTAAAACAAGCTGCTTTACATTCCTTCAAGACTTAGCCTGAAGGCTGCTCTCCATAGCTACCACTAGTATAGCTTTCAATAAAGGTTGTCTTTAACCTATCTCCAATAAGGGGTTGTTTGGACTGGTGCAAGGTGCCCACTATAATTAGTGGACAGCATATGCCAGGCCAACTTCTCACAACGACGTATGAAGAAAAGGCTAAGAAAACAACTGAAGTGCGAAAAGACTACACAAATTAGAAGAAGCTGGGGGCAGTCAACGTATGCCTTGATAGAGCCAGCAATAAAATCGTCTCAAAAGCAGGACCGGCAACTGAACAATAAATCATACCCGATCTTCACTAAGATGCAAAAACCTAATAAACCATCAAGAGAAGGTCCTGCTACGGCGAATACCACAACCGTATCAGCTACCCGAGAAATAGAGCATATTGAACAGGTGGATGTAGCTAAGAAAGGTGCACAAGTTATAACAGAAATCTGCCTGGATACAATTGCTCATGAGCTTCCTAAAGAGACACTTTGTGAAGGAATGAAGCAACTTCAGCCTGTGATTGGTAATACATCTAATTCTTCTGGAGAGATAGCGTGCGAAGGAATTAAACACTCACAGCTAGTGACTGGCAACAAACTCCACCTTGCCGACACATGCAACACAAGCAAAAGTATTTTTCAACCACTCTACAAATCAAAGGGTAGGCACGATACATTAAACAGGGGAAATTTATTAAGGCTCCTTCAACACATACCATCACTGTCTAATATAACAAGTGTAGATATGGTTAGTGTTCAATTTGAACCAAGGGATGAAGATTCCCCCCAGGAAAACACGGTAGTGACCTGGGTAAATCATCATATTTCAGAAGCGGTGCTTATGGAAAAAGAAATATTCAAAAATTGGGGGATAGCAATAATGGTACCTGAGCAAGAAAAATATCCGCTAATTTTACTTGAATCGTCAAACACCGCCAACTACATAAAGAAAGCTAAGGAATACTCCCACAGTATATTGAAAGGTACCTCGAAAATACAATTAGATCAGAACTACAAAAATCTAAGTATATCAGTAAGAACACAGGAGGTGACGATCATAAACAGAATTTTAAAAGATGAGGCACCTCAAAAAATCCGATGGAGGGATCAACACAACAGGATAAGCAGTGAGACACAGAGTTGCACTCGCTATACCTGATGTACAAGAGGTCATTGCTGATGTTTCGGGGGGCCCACAAGAGCAGCTCACTACAAATTTGTCGATAGCAGTAAAGACCAGCACGTCATGCCTCATTCAAAACATACAATCCAGTCTTAAAATTGTCTCCTGGAACGTGGCAGGTATACATAAAGCTCTTAAACAAGTAACAGCAACAAACAAACTGTGTGAAGGAGATATTCTATGCTTACAAGAAACCTGGGCTACAGAGCCGGTACATCTGGAAGGCTACGCCAGTTTCCATAAACTAGCAACTAAACGCAACCGGTACGGAAGACCATCAGGAGGAATCTCGATTTACGTTAATCATGCAAAACAACTTACAGTAAGGAAAATAAAAACCGAGTCAGACATGCTGCAGGCACTTGTAGCTGAGGGAAAAGGGGATAAGGAAGGCAGCGTTTCACTGCTCATAATAAACATATATCTAAACGTACATGGTCAGTCGAAATTAGAGGCCACAAAATCTATGATAAATTCATTACAGGAAATCTTATGCATTTACTTGTTACCAGCCAAACTGCTTGTGGGTGATTTCAACCTTCACCACCTGGGTTCAAAGTTGAGCAAGAGGATGCACTTAACTAGCTGCGAAAGAACCTTTAATAATTTCCTACAAAATTATGACCTCAAGTCAATCGAGGAACTACTAAAAAGTTCAGACTCAAATTGCTCAGGAATGACCACATTTAAGAATTGCTCGACAATCGATTATATCTTTCTGTGCAACCAACTCATTTGCAAAATAGCTCACTTTGAAATGAACGCACATGATACTAGTGATCACGCAATATTTCAGGTTGAATTGAACATTACTATTAAACAACGGGAACGAGTCAGCACGGTAGCTCAATCAACAGGCATTGAGGAATATGCCCTAGTCAGAAGAATAAAATGGAATGAACATCAGGCTACCGCATTTAAGGCATGGAAAGATGAACAAGAAGGCACAGGAAATCATCCTGGTATTGAGACCAGCATGGAAAACTGGTCAGAGTGGACCTCTGCCTTGAAAACAGCTCTTAGTAATAACAAGAAAGCTGACCTCAAATTAAAGGTGAAACCCAGTACACAAACCTGGTATGATAACACAAAACTCAGCGATATAACACGTAACCTAAAAAAGGCAAAAAGAGCTCATAAGACTGTGGGCACGCAAAGAATATTGGATAAGTGCAACGAACTGCATAATGAGTGCAAGCATCTGCTATGGACGCTCAAGCAGAAAAAACTAGAGGAAGAATGGATCAAGATCCAAGAGCTAACAAAGCCTCATAGACACCGACAACTTTGGCAATATATAGCTTGGCTGGAAAACGACAAAGTGGACCGGCGCACCTCTGTCCACGCCGATGCATGGTTGAGACATGTCTCCACAATCTATGTAGAAAAGGAAGGTCGCATTGATCCCGGAAGCTATGTGGAATGCCCCACGGAGAGTACAAACAACGAAGCGGAATTTACAACTGAAGCCGTGAGTAAAGATCAAGACGGTTTAGCCGTTGAAAAAGTAGTAAAAAAGATAAGAAAAGATGGGGCACCAGGGCCTAATGGCCTCACGGGAGCAATGTTTAGAGAAGATCCAGCATACTGGGGGAGAGTCTTATCCAATCTATTCACCGAATGCCGACTACAAGCTAAGGTGCCAGACTCGTGGCGCGGGTCATTCCTACAACCAATATTCAAGAAAGGTGACAATACAGAACCAAAAAACTACAGATTAATTGCCCTCCTGGATATTGAAGGGAAAGCCTACGCAAGCACCCTATTGACAGAATTAAACAGATGGGTCGAAGAAAATGAAATCCTTCCCCCCTACCAAACAGGGTTCCGCAAAGGTTGTTCGACAATCGATAACATCGTGGCCATATCATACTTAACCCAGCAAGCCAATGTCAAAAACAAAAAAACAGTCTTTGCCTGTTTTGTAGACTACTCAGCAGCCTTCGACGGGGTGCCTCGATGCAAGCTCTGGACTAAATTGCGCAACTGGCAAATTCCACCAGGCCTCCTCAATGCTATTATCTCGCTGTATAGTAACACCTGGATCAAAGTCAAACTAGTAAACAATACCATAACAAAAAAGTGCTTTACAAATCGAGACCTAAATCAAGGATGCGTACTAGCCCCAACACTTTTCAACTTATATACAGCAGACCTGGGCAAGATGCTCCATAATGCCAACCTTGCAACCCCCAAAATCGGAGCTAACAAACTCCAAATATTACAATACGCGGACGATCTAGTGGTGATGGATCATACTAAAATTGGGCTACAAAGGGGTTTAAATGCTTTATACAGTTACAATGAGATAAATGAATTAACGATAAACTCTCATAAGACCAAAGTAATGATCTTTGGGCGTTGCGCAAAAAAAACATTTCTCAAATGGTACATGAGTAAATAGAAAATCGCAGTTTCGAAATCTTATAACTACCTTGGGTGCTGGTTAAGCGACTCGGGTAAAGCAACTCTACATCTACACAAAATGAAATCTAAAGTCCTGTCGACAATCTACGCCCTGTGCAAATTACATGAGAAAATGCAAAGTCCTACGACCATCCCAATCAGAAAGGTATTACAATCTAAAATAAGGGCAATCGCGAGGTATGCACAGCAGGCATTCCCAGGCAAAATGGACATTATGCTAGAAAAAGCGCCATGCCAGGCGTACAAACGTATATTCAAGCTACCAAAATACACTCGTAATAGCCTGATTCGCCTGGAGTTCGGCCTGGTGCAACAGAACAAAGAATGTCTGGGTGTGCAAGCTAAATACTACTACCAAGTATTCAAAGCCCCGGCTGGAAGCTTGAAGAGCATGCTAAAATCGATCTATGGAGGCCCAACTAACCCATGGCAAGTCTATATGCAGGAAGCAGTAGAAACATTAGACTTGGCAACACAGAACTGGGGTCAAGAGGACATAAACTACCCGGCCATCAAAAATGCAATCAATAAACAATGCTATCAATTGTCACGTAAAATTGATTTAGCACATTATGAAACTGGAGGAGGTCAATCTGGGTTGATCGCAACATACATAGAGCATAAAACCCAGCCTTACCTTAGCCAAGCATTGGGGAGGAAGGCCCTAAAAAACATTCAGTGGGCCAGACTAGTGCCCCTCCCAATTAAAGAACTAAGGGGCATATTAGCAAGGGCACTATCGCCGCTTTAGCGGCACTTTTTGCCGCTAAAGCGGCGATATTCTTATCGCCCTATCAGCAAACTGTCTCTAACAGCAGTTAGCGACAGTTTTCGGGCATTAGCGCCCGTGTTTTTACCGCTTTGCATGTCAGCGATATTTATCGCTAATGACATGCAAAGTGGGCGTTCCCGACGAACAAACCTGGGAAACACCCGCTAACAGGCCTATCGCCTATTAGCAAGGTGGCCATGGCCCCAGTTAGCGACGTGAAAAGTCGCGCTAACCGGGGTCATCGCCATTTATTTAACACCTGCAATTAGCAGGTGTTAGCCATATCTAACATGGGAGGGTGGATTATGTTGATACGACCACAGGGTCGTATCAGCAAGGTTATCGCCGTTTTCCATGAAACATCGCTGGAAAACCAGCGATGTTTCATGGAAAACACCGCTATGGCTGGAATAATTATCGCCATAGCGCTAAATGTCGCTAATACAGCGTTAGCATGGCAAATTATTCCGACGATAGCCGGCGATAAAGTGCTCGCTAAACACGCTTTGCGATGTTTAGCGCACTTTTAGATAATATGCCCCTAAATCCCTTGATCATAAAATCAGTTGTAGAATCTGCAATTTCAAAAAAAAATCCTTGCTACACTTGATGTGCTGCTGCCCCGGCCTGTTACAGTCACGTCAGATGCTTCTAAAGCCAATATGGCTACGCAAAGGAGTTCGCACAGTGAAAGAAGCAGTTTCGGTCCTATTTTCTTGTATCATACCGACTGACTTGGCTAGAATCGGGAGAAACATGGACGAGGTGCGTTCCAGACTTGCCGAAAAATAAGGTCTCGGCAACCTCGGAGGAGTTTTAAATCGTATCAAGTGATCTACTTGCTGCAAATGGATTAAGGCACATTTTAAAAATGACACAATAATTTCTGTCACAATGCTTTACATATAGCTTTTCGCTTTTAACATTAATAGTATTTTTCCAAAAATGAAATTGGTTAGAATCTCATGTGAACTCTTTTTAATGTTCTGATTTTAAAGCTTTTCGTTATATTGCAAATGGTTTTAAGTAACTGTGCAATAAATACATTTTCATTCATTCATACAGGGATGGTGTAAGGTGTTGTTATGCATAATGTCCTCATGATGGTTTTGTCGTTTATGACATGTGCAACTTATAAGGGTTTGCTTGAGTGCACTACCTGTAATGTTATGACAGTTGCCTAGTTGGCAAAGTGATTTATGATCTATGTGATGTTATGACAATTGCCTAGTTGGCAAAGTTATTTATGTGATTATGGTCCAATGTGTTTTATATAAAATATATGAGATATTTGTATATAACCTGTTGTGGAGTTTTTTTTTGTGGTGTGTATTGTGTGTCACTGATGTGTGTGTGTGTTGTGCAAATGCTTTACACATTGCCTCTGGAATAAGCCTGACTGCTCTGCCAAGCTGCCAAGGGGTGAGCAGGGGTTATCTTGGGTGTGTAACTCCCTTACCCTGACTAGAGTGGTGTGTTCTGCCTGGCTGAGGTGCATACCCTAGCCAGCCAGAAACCTCATTAATAACATCTAGATTTGAAGGTTAATCAAACAAGGGGGCAGATTTACAAAGAAAGTGACTCAGTGCGTGCCGCAAGCCATTTGGCTGCACCACACTGAGTCACTTTCAAAGCACAGGGATGCAACATATTTACAACAATATGTCGCATGGCTGTGCCTCCCGATGAGCTGGCACACAAACTGCTTCCATGCACCGGCATAGGCACCCTTGCACCATGGTGCAAGGATGCCTGCGTCGTGGGGAGATTGTTTATGTGCAGGAAATGGCGTTTTTCAACTTCTATGTGTGCTGCATTAGCACACATAGAACTTGCAAAAGGTCATTGTTTTACTGATTGTTTATGTGCAGGAAGGGACACCTTCCTGTACATAAACAATCACCAGAGGTGATTTCCTCTTTCTATGTGTGTTGCAGAATGCAGCACGCATAGAAAGCGGAAAAAAATTAGGAGAAATGAATACATTTCTCCTTGTTGCGCCTCCCTACGCCTCCCCTGGGGAGGCGTAGCATTCAGACGCATTTCCAGATTTACGATTTCTCGTAAATCTGAAATGTGTCTGGTTCCATGGGTGTTGTGTGGGAACACCCACAGCAACACCCATGGAACGCCCCTTTCACCCAAAGTGCTGCATGCGTCGTGGGGAGATTGTTTATGTGCAGGAAAAGGGCGTTTTTCAACTTCTATGTGTGCTGAATTAGCACACATAGAACTTGCAAAAGGTCATTGTTTTACTGATTGTTTATGTGCAGGAAGGGACACCTTCCTGTACATAAACAATCACCAGAGGTGATTTCCTCTTTCTATGTGTGTTGCAGAATGCAGCACGCATAGAAAGCGGAAAAAAATTAGGAGAAATGAATACATTTCTCCTTGTTGCGCCTCCCTACGCCTCCCCTGGGGAGGCGTAGCATTCAGACGCATTTCCAGATTTACGATTTCTCGTAAATCTGAAATGTGTCTGGTTCCATGGGTGTTGTGTGGGAACACCTACAGCAACACCCATGGAACGCCCCTTTCACCCAAAGTGCTGCATGCAAAGGGGCCATATTTACAAGAACAGGAAAAGTCATGCAGGGTGGCTTTTCCTGTCCTTGTAAATATAGGGCACTAAAATGTGCCACCGGTGCATCACAAAAAGTGACGCACCTGTGGTGCAAAGGGCTTGTAAATCTGCCCCTAAGTCCTTTACTATGACTAGTAGACCTAAATGTACTAAAACCAAAGCTCACTCACTTGAAGGGTTACCAGTTTCCGAAGTAGGAAATTTTAATTACCTATGAATTCCCTTTGATTCGGATCACAACTGGGGTTTCTTACGGAGTTTGAGATTGCAGCAACTCTCCAGAGTGGTGGAAGCACTTTTTCGCTTCACTTCCAAAGTGGGACATAAACCTGTAAGAGTGTTACTGCTTCTTTATAAGTATAAATCAGCAGCGGCTCCTCCGCAATTGCGGAGGAGCGTCGCCCCACTGCCTGGCGCAGAGCCAGCAAATGAAAAATATTCGATGTTCTAGCATCATTTTATTTTTTGTTTGCTGGCTCTGAGCCAGCTTGTGCAGGGAGGAGCGGGGTATAGGAAGGGGGAGAAGGAGTGCTTGAGCACTCCCCATGTGTGCATATGTGTTTGGCTGTCCGTCTCAGGCCAACCAAAACACACATGCAAACTTAGGTTTCTCTAGCCCGACTGCATTCAGCAGCCGGGCTGGAGAAACCCCACAGACTCCATGACCTGAGCGGAGCGTCTTTCCAGCCCGCTCAGGCCAATCCCAGAGCTGCTATGCAGCACAGAGATTGGATGGGAGTCTGTCCCAGGGGTTGCTGGGACCAGGAAGCGGACAGCAGGAGTGACGCAATGCGGGAGGCAGCCGGCGTTTTCAGGTAAGTTCTTTTTTTTATTATTACTAGCACGCCCACCTCCACACGGTCTCCCCCACGCTCCCCTCACCCACTCCACCACCCTTTGTTAGTGGCGGCCACCACTGGTTTAAATGCATTCTTCTGGGACGTTATATGGCAGCCTTCTGGGGTTATTCTAATTCTGAAATCTTGCAAAAGGTAGAAAATAGCTTCTTATGTACTCTCCTTGCTGTCCCCCCAAGCACCGCCATATTTATCTGCCGTGCTGAAATTGGACTGAATTATTTGGAGGAAATCATAAGCCTCAGCCCCTGATGTTATGGCTTAAGATTTGGTAAACACCGGAGGCGGGCTTTTCAAGATTAATTTTAAAAAACTGCTTGGCCCTAGATAACGTGGCAAATACCCCATGGCTTGCTTAGGTTAGGTATGTTTTTACGAGACTGGGCGTCCCGGAGTTCTTTTCCAACCCTGACTCATTTGTGGGAAACACTAAAGTCGGACTCAGGTCTTTATTTTTGGAACATCACCATAGAGAACGCAACTCCATGGCCTACCGATTGCAATCAGTGGATAATTATTCTACACTGTTCCCTAAATATAGTCGGGAATACTATCTTACCTTTACAAACAATATGTAATAAAGACTACATTTAACATTTTTACCTGTAGGCAAAGTACGCTTTCTTCCAGCATTCCCACAACAGGGCGCTTGGTTTTCGATCCTCTCAAATTGCTCCTGTGATAATTTGCCTCCCAAAAGTACTACCTACTTTATGCTTTTTTTGCACACTGTATAGATTATGGAATTTACACTTTTTCGTTCCTATTTTTAGAACTGCCAACATTAGAATTTATAAGTTGGGTATACTCTGTTTACAGCAGCTAGGATCACCGAAAGTCTGCATAGCAGTCATTAATTATATAAGATGCTCCCTGGGAGTGAGAAGGATATATGGAGCCTCAACTAAATAGACAGTATTGATGTGATATTTCTGTATATTTGTACTTGTACTTCTTGCTGTACTGTAAAGTCTGCGGAATCTTGTTTCCCCTTTTTATTCTAGTATGTCTCAAATATTTTATGAAATATCATGTTCGCTTCCTAATGTCAGTCAATTTAAATTCATTTTTAGCACGATATGCATATAGTGGAGCATGGTTTGATTTTTCTTTTCTTGTTTGTATTGTTTGCACTTTTAAACATAGAAAAAAATAAATGTTTCTTAAATTACATTTTAAACTGTGAGATTTATGTTTTGGTATACGATGCATCACTTTTACGGCATTTCAGCAGAATAAAGAATAATGACTGACTGAGTACTACTTTGTGGGGGATATTCTCAAGAACGTGTGATAACTATCGCCAAATTTGCTTAACGCAACTTCTCACATCGCAGTCCATTGCGGGAAAATAACACAGTGTCAACGCAGTATTCCCAACCCTGCGGCACCATGCAATAGCCACACGTTAACGCGACAAATGCCTGCGTTAAAATTAACGCGACGCCGAAAAAATGCGAAACACGAACGCCAAAAAAGTGCCAATGACCCCAATGGCGATACAAAATCTGCGAGAACCAGCGACAGGCCTGCTATTCCCATGCGTCATGCATGAGAATGCACTATAAAAGCAGAGAAAAAAAAGACAAAAAAATGTAACTGCGTAGCACCATGGACGCACCCGGACCGAGTGCAGAGGACAACGTGAACCCCACAAGCCCCACAGACGATCAGCCAGGAACCCCTGGGCCGGGGAAGGGCAAGGAGAAGAGGAAGACGGAGTTCAGTCCGCAGGAAAACCGGATCATCGTCACGGAGGTGACCCAACACTACCAACAACTGTTCGTCACCTCCACCGTGTCATCGGCAACACAAACGGAAATATGACAGTCCATCTTGAACAACGTGAATGCAGTCGGAGTGTGGAGGAGGTCAATGGAGGAGGTCAAGAGGCGCTGGCATGATGTGACAAGCCAAACCAAGCAAAACCTCGTTGCCAACCGGAAGGCAGCAACGGCCACTGGAGGTGGGAGTCCTGCGCCACAGGAGGAGCTGGATGAGCTGGAGGAAATGGTGGCCACAGTAATCAGTGCGGAGACTGCGCAAGGAGTTGGGTGTCCGGACACTGCTCGATATGACCTGACCCAACAGCAACAGGGTGAGAAACCCCCAGGGACTGGGGGGACGGGGGAAGATGGGCACAATGGCACACATGCACAATCAAGAATAGCACACTGCACACCCACAATGACTGTGGAACATGTCCCTGATGGCCTTGGCACACTGCAGCACACATAGTAACACCAAGTTGGCCCCCGTCCACCATGTGCACAAAAGGCCCCCCCCTCACCAATCTCACAACCTACCCATGCACATGTGCTGAACCCAGCAAAGCAGCGGCTTTGTGAGCCACACTGACAATGCAAGTGACACTGCATGACCAATAGCAAGGCTGCAGTCAAAATGCATGACATGGTGCACAACACGACACTGAGGTGGCCCAGTGTGGATAACATCCTCAAAGGAGCAGGTCACACTCTGACACATCCACGTGCACATACAACCCCTGATGTCAACAACACATCTGCAGACAAACAATGCACAAGAGTACCAAATCCGTCCAAGAGCACAAATGACCCAAGTCGCCAACATCTCAGCACCGTAAAAGCACAGAAGTCAAACGCACACCGCCTCAAAGGGATAATGGGCCACTAAATCAGAGCTGCAGGGGCGACTCTCCCACAATGCAGCACACACACATAGCAATCACAGCACATCAACATTGACGACAATGTGGTACAAAGTGCCACACTTACACCACAGAACAGAGGACACAACTGGTGCTGCATGTGCGTAGAAAATGGCCAATCACATCAGGCATAGCAGGAAACTGTCAGATGATAATGTACGAGTACAACCTCACATCCTTCATGTAGTCGGAATGTCCACTGTCCTCCATCAAATAGCCAGCTCCTCCAAAACAGTCACAATGTACATTGTCATGATGTCAGTATGTAAACATGTACAATGCGTGCACATACATGTAACACACTGTTAACCTGCATCTCCCCTTCACATTGCAGAGGGACAATCAACACCTCCTGTAGAGCAGACCAGACATCTCTTCAGTGATGAGGAGGAGGAACCCCTGGCCATCTGCCTCGACACCCTCCAACGGCTCGTGGACAGCCTCCGCACCCCACCTCCAGGAGCACGGCAGCCGAGCTGCAACGAGGTGATCCCACCCCCTGCACAGACCACACAGCAGGAAGCACCCACCACCATGGCTGGCTCCCAGCACCTCACCGAAGAACACATGGCATTCCAACGCCGTGTGTCAGACTGCCAGAGGGGGCTGGCTGAACAGGTGCGGCTGGGTTTCGACCTCATGGCAGCCAAACTAGATGCCATACGTGGGTGTCTTAGTCCCATCAGGGACCACTTACAGTCCCTAATGGACACGCACAGTCCACTCCATGCCCTACACCAATACTTGGCTGACCTCGCTGGAGCCATTACTCGGATACAAGGACTGCCTAGGCAGAGAAGCCCCAGCAACGACAGCACAGAGTTGGCACAGATGCGGAGGACAATGGAGAACATGGAGCGGATGCAGGCAGGAAGGATGGCTGCCACGGCTGAACACCAGCGAGATATAGCTGGGATCTACCATGCCCTGCAGTTCCTTATCTCGCCATTGCTGCCACAGAGCCTGCCCCAGATGACTGCTGCAGGAACTTCGACACACACATCTCCGCCCCCTGATGTGTCAGTGGCACACAGTGATGCAGCCATACCACCTCCGCCCCCTGATGTGTCAGTGGCACACAGTGATGCAGCCATAACACCACCACACACCCCTGGCACACCTGACACAGAAGACATATCAGAGGACGAAGATGTGGACGGTAATGACTCTGTGTCAAAAAAGAGGTTGTAGCATTCATCCCCCGCCATATGGCCTGTTTCTGCTTGGTACAGCTTTCTGCATCATGCCCTGGTACAACACCTACCACTGTCCCCCGAAACACTCTGCGACATTCACCTGGACCCCGACATGGACTGCCATATCTGCTCTGGTTACCAATGACACAGCAAACAGGCTGCGGACTCAGCCCTTCCTCTACCGATCAACTTGTCATTCCCTAAAGGACTCTGTTTGGCCCTCCACTGGGCAACCATGTAATGTGGGGTGTGCATGGCCATGTACTGCTCCAGCTCCGACATGCAACAGGATGTGAATAAAACATTACGAATCACACAGATGTGTCATGTCTATGTTCAATCAAGTATGACAGTATGGATGACTGTAGGGACATTGATTGCACAAAAAGGTACACCCTGGGAAATGACATCAATGCGCATGTTTGACCATGACACACATGGCCAATTAGATGACTGTGAAGGTGTGAACTAGCTGTGGCCTCATTGATCATGAACAACAACCTCGCAACCCCACAACGTAGCCCCACGTCCATGTATTAAATAGGGATGTGTGTAAATATGTCAAAGTCGGTAGGAGGCCTAAAGTAGTGTCCCACATCACATGTGATGACAGAACATCTCCTCGCATACCTACACACACTCAAATGTGTGGACACAGCCTGGTTTGATGGAACACATTGATCCACATGGCAAGAAGTTGGACACCATACTCACATTGCTGAAGACACGTAAGCGCACAGGTCTACCAGCAACTCTCCCAACCACAATGTCTGGCTCACAGAGGTGGAGCTGGCAACAGGGACTAACCCCTAAGTGAAATGCGTCAGTCAGTCCCTCCCTGTGTACGGACAATGCACATTGAGGCACACGATTTGGCATGCTAATCAACACTAATCACACTTGTACACTAGTGAAGCTGCGTACACTTTACTGGCATGTGCGTGTCAGTACGGGCAAGTCAAGGGCAACAACATGCAGACTAATGCATCATACACTAACAGGCAGCAAAGGTACATGTAGAGGTGCAAGACATGGGGAGGCATAAAAAACACCAACCATGGCGGATGCCGACGGTCTCAGCCCACCTTGCCGTGCTGGACGAGTCATGTGGTGTTTGGCGAATGCTCATTGCACCATGTCAGGGGACACCACTCACGGCCCATGGGATCTGCATAGTCCTGTACCACCGGACAGCGCTGACTGTGTGCTCTGCTGACAGTGAGCAGGTGAAGGAGTCCAACAAGGTCACATGTAGTACCACATTGCCATGTGTGTACTCTCCCTCCAGCAGTGTGTCAGTTTGAGTAACGTTGCCAGGAGCCGCTGTCCACTCACCTTGCACAGGTGTGTGTCGACCCGCAGTCTTGCACGCACATGCATTCTGAGTCCAGGCGAATGCAGCCATGTCCAATGTCATGGTGGGATATGTGTCCATTTCTCCAAGATGCCAAAGGGTGTTGGGACCTGTGCCATGGGTTACAATCTTTCGTGGCTGCAGGAACGTAGTCACTCGTCCAAGAAAGGGAGCGCAGCTTCATGGGCAATGAGTTCCAAGAGTACATCGTTGTCGACTTCAATGTACACGGGGGTGAGCCAATCCATTAGCTGGTCCGGACAGATGTGCTCCGTCCACGCCGTTTCACCAATCCGCAACACAGTCCAATAGGGGAGCGCTTCGATGTGGTCACTGCACACGAGAAATTGTGCAATCTCACATGCCCAACTGTCAGCACATACGCCCAATTCCAAGGCATCCCATGAACGGGTATCACGGTTACACTCCTGGTCGTGGGCCAACAGGGGGCGCACACACATGTCATAATCCAGTTCATCTACCGTTGTGTTGGATAGGCAGACATCCATGGGCCACTCGAATATGCATGATCGGCAGTAGAACCAGGGCTGGACGCAGGTGACGTACGCAAGACGGAAGCTCAGACGGTAACTGATGCGCAATACTGCCAGTGGCAGTGCCCCCAACAAATGCAGCATTCGGTCACGGTACAGTTCCACGTGACAGGGGTTGTGCATGTGCCCGGGATGTTCTGCCATTGCGTCGTTCGCACTCGGAGAACCGGCATTCTTCTGACCTGCAGCTGTTATGTGGATGATACGCCACAGCTCGGAGCAATGAGTCGTATGAGTGTGCAAAGTTTGTACGTATGGGTTGTCCTGTACGTAAGTGTTAAGGCCGTTCCATGCAGGAGTACCTCGAGCAAGGACTTCTGTGTGTGGGGTGTGGAGACGTTGATCTTTCATTGGCGCCATGTGTAGTGTGGGAGTCGTCATCATCTGCCATGGTATCTCTCTTAGGGGGTGCCTGCCACATGCATTTCCAAGGTCGGGGGTGCAGATGCCTTTCCGCCTTCTGTATTGAGACAAAGGGGCTTTCAGCCCTAATGTTAGTCAGACTACCGCTTGTATCCTTGGAATGTGATGTGGCTATCGCGCTGCAATTGAGGCTAGGCCTTGGGCTTATGGTGCACCAAATGCGATGAACACACAACAGTTGCCATGTATGAGCCAAGACCCCGAGCGGCCTTGCGCCCCTTGTACAGTCCCTTTGTGCGCGGTCGCCCTCCGGCTGCATGCAACATTGCAACATTGTCGATTGCGGGCCGGGTGGCGCAGACACTGCAACAGAGACACACGCATCAGTTGGTTTCCTGTGCAGCCCAGATATGAACCACGCCCAGAGGCCAGGGATAATTGTTCACACCCCTACGCTGGCCTGGCATACGCCGAGCCAGCCCACTCGGCTTACGTATAAAGGGGGGGACGACGACGCTACGTGTCCCAGTTCTTTCCCACTGCCTGAGGTGACATGGCTGCGTCCGCCTGGCCGATGACGGGACTCAATCATTTAGGGTCCATGACTTGCATTGCACGGAGTCGGTGGCACCGGTTGTACTGCGGCTGGCACGGGCCTACCGCCATGGGATGGTGACTTACTGTGCACTGAGGTAGGGGCACCTAAAGTGCTGAGCGGGTGTGCAGCCTGTGATGATGACGTGTACACTGATATGGTCTCTGCCATTGCAATAGTCAAGTGTGCGCCTGATGGACCGCAGTATAGGCCTGAGCCAGCGTGCAGCGCGGGCCTACCGCCACGTGGCGTTGCCTCGCATTTCACAGAGTTAGTGGCATCTAGAGAGCTGAGCGGGTGTGCAGCCTGCGATGATGACGTGTGCACTGATATGATCTCTGCCATTGCAAAATCAAGACCCAGAATAAAGTGTGCGGCCTGGTGGCCCGCGCTGCGGGGATGCGTGATGTGGAGGCTGCCAAGGTCGCGGGCCCCGGGCTTGGAGCTTGCACCGTGACGTGGTGGGCCCTCTTGAAGATACGCCGGTGGCGGAAGGTGAGCAGTGTGGCCTAGGTGCACAGGGGCGGGCAATCCCCGCTGGGCGGCGGGAGGGGCTGGGGTGCAGCAGCCTGGGTGCGCAGGGGCGGCTAGGCGATGTTGCCGTGTGCAATTATATGTACTCTGCCATCATTAGCTGTGGACTCTGTTTCAGATGAGGGACCTGGTGGCCTGCAGTGTGAACCCGGCACGTGGTTGGAGACACATCGGTGGCAGCAGGTGAGCAGTGTGGCCTAGGTGCGCAGGGGCAGGCAATCCCCGCTGGGCGGCGGGAGGGGCTGGGGTGCAGCAGCCTGGGTGTGCAGGGGGGGCCAAGCGATGTTGCCGTGTGCAATGATATGTACTCTGCCATCATTAGCTGTGGACTCTGTTTCAGATGAGGGACCTGGTGGCCTGCAGTGTGAACCGGCACATGGTTGGAGACACACCAGTGGCAGCAGGTGAGCAGTGTGGCCTAGGTGCGCAGGGGCGGGAAATCCCCGCTGGGCGGCGGGAGGGGCTGGGGTGCAGCAGCCTGGGTGCGCAGTGTCGGCACTGTCTCTCCCTGTCCCTCTCTTCCTTTCACTGTCTCTCTCTCTCCCTCTCTTTCTCTATCTTTCTCTCTCTTTCTCTCTCCCTCTCTTTCTCTATCTTTCTCTATCTTTCTCTATCTTTCTCTCTCTCTCCCTCTCCCTCTCTTTCTCTATCTTTCTCTATCTTTCTCTCTCTCTCTCTCCCTCTCTTTCTCTATCTATCTTTCTCTCTCTTTCTCTCTCTCTCTCCCTCTCTTTCTCTATCTTTCTCTCTCTCTCTCTCTCTCTCTCTCCCTCTCTTTCTTTCACTGTCTCTCTCTCCCTCTGTTGCTCTCTCTCTCCTTCTCCCCCTCTCCCCCTTTCTCTCTCTTTCTCTCTCTCTCCCTCTCTTTCACTCTCTCTCTCTCTCTCTCCCTTTCTTTCTCTCTCTCTCTCTGTCCTTTGTTGAGCGCATGACACACCTTCTTATCTTCAATTTTGTCTTGCAGGCTGTGACTTACGGTTTGTCCGGAGAAGACCCGCCATGACTCTTCCAATTATTGATGTTTAGTTGAATTGGAATAAATTGATTATTTTTGGCATTCTGAGATGTATGTATGTTTTTCCTTTTTCGGACCGCACATGGATGTTGGTTGTTGTACTTGTGCGACATCAGGAGAATTGTTGTGTTCATGAATTTGTAAGGTAGATGTGAAATGTCTTTGTCGGGAGGGGGGTGCCCGTGGTAGGGCCCCGGGGTGGGGGGCCGGGGGGGGTTTGGGGGCCTGGGTGTGGTGGCGGTGGGTGTTGTGGCCCTCTCGGGGCTCCGGGCTGCATGATCAGTAGCTCCATGGCATCTGTTGGTTTTCAGGTGTGGCTCTGGGCTGGGCTCCCTTTCATGGTGCAGGTTGTCGTCCGAATTAACACCAGGTAGGAGCAGGTGTTAGATCCCTGCGGCTAACGCACCTTATCGCATGTTTTTGATTCTTATCGCCGATCTGGCTGGTCGTTGGGAATGTTGCGTAGTGATTTTTCCGTGGTTTTTTGCACGGGAACGCCTACTCTGCATCTCATTAGCGTTAGTTGCCGGTGTCATCCGTGGCGATGTTTTTTGCGGCTGCTATCGCAGGTAGACTGGTGATATCGGCTGTTAGCACCAGCTTGTGAATGGTGCGATGGATTTTTCACCACTTTGGCTGCGATAAAGTGCCGCTAACTTGGCGATAAGTCCTTGAGAATATGCCCCTGTCTGAATAAACCAAAATGAGCACCTCACACGCCGACTATGAGCATGCTGAATACTTGCCTTGTTTATCGTGAGAGGTGTTTGTATACTGTAAAGACACCTGACCTCAGCAAAACTACTCACCCACTATGGTGCCCTGGCATGCCAAACACACGTGGTTCAATAGGGAGTGCAACTTGATTTAATATTTCTCTTCCTCGTTAAGCAATGCCTGGCTGTTTCTTATCACCTCTGCCACAACACAGGAGGACCTCCCTGGTCACTGTCTTCCCACAGATCGATACAGTTCTCAAAACCGACAGGAGTACTCCGCCCCTGTCCAGTACTGGACACTGAAATGAACACTGTGGTGGGGAGGAACAGCAGCACTAATAACACATGGGCCCGACGGGTCAAAACTAACTAACGGGACACACTCTCAGGGCATTCTGGTTGGGGCTGAGCCACGAGAGGCTATCCCCCTTTATTTATCACTGCACCCGGCCGAGGTGTTGCATGCCTTCGTCCCTCCCTCTATGATGAGCCCGGGTGGATCACTACATCCCGTTCAATGTTAGGAGGCTAGAGCAACCCTTAGTTTGGCACACACAAAGTCACGCAGTCTCTGTCTGGGTGCAGGGTTCGGTGTCAGTTCGTATTAGTGGCCCCTCCAACTCAGGGCGACTTTGGACCCCTCCACTACACCAGTCTTGGGCCTGACTTCACCAGTGGGGGCAGATGATTCTTTCAGATCTCGCAGTGGTGTGGCTTCCGGGCTACTGATCCTCCTCCTTTTGTCTTCCTCCTCGGGTGTTTTCACATCATGGGTTTCCAGCCTGTCATCATCCCCTTCCTCTCCCCTATCTCATGCCACAGTATGTCAGAACCATGAGATGTTTCTTGTCATCACCTCCCGCCCTCTACAAGCAGTGATTAGAGTCCCTCTCACAGCAGTCACTGCCAAGTGCATCTCTCAAAAGGAGGACAGAATTTACACCTTGGATGGAGGTTTCTCACCTGGACAGGATCCCCTACCACCAACCATCTTGGCACAGCTCGCCGAGCGTGACTGGCTCTCTCATTTGTCTTCTGCCTTCTCATATGGGCTCGTGCTTCATCAAGTACGTCTGACTGCCAGCATGGCCCCTTCGGGATGCTGTCCTTGACAGGCCATTGGAACATGAGGTGCACCGGAGTGCACTTTGTTGTGCAGTGAGGGGCGCTGTGATAGGCCTTAGGAAGCGGTGCAACTCCCATTCACTGTCGCTGTTCTGGTCTGTTGCCACATGTAGAGCTTTGTTCAGCATCCGCATGAAGCATTGTAACATGCTGTTCGCCTGAGGCCACTATGGCATTATCTTCTGGTGCAGGGTTCCAAGTGCTGCTAGGTATTGTTGGAACTCAGCTCCCTGAAAAGAAGGGTCATTGTCAGTCCTGATCATCTCCGGTATGCGATATGCAGCAAATGCTTTCTATAGAAGTGGTTCGAATGAGCAAACGCCATGGTCGCCTCCAGCTCCACTACTGGGTACATAGAACAGTCATAAACTATGACCATGGTTAGCTTCCCATCCGGAAAGCTCCCAAAATCCAAACTCAGTTTCTCCCACATAGTGGTGGGGGAATCTTTAGTGATCACTGGGGAAGGTGCAGCTGGACTCCCCATGGTCTGGCATGTCTGGCGGAGCCATACGGCCTCTTTGACCCTGGCATTTATGCCCGGGAACCACGCCTTTCCCCTCATCCTTGCTTTAGTCTTCTCAGCACCCTGGTGTCCCTCATGCACCAGATCGATCACCCAGCTCTCCAGAGACTTTGGGATTATGATGCGGTGACCTCGCATTACTATTCCTTCTGCCATGGAGCTTAGCTCATCTACAAATATGCAAGAGTCTTGTCCTTTCCTTGGGGTGCCACTGATTGTCATCTTGGAGGAAGAGCTTCCAGGTGTTGTTACTAATGGCCGCATCTACTCTCCGGAGTCCATCGTCCACCGCAGTTGCTTTTTGGATGTCGTTGAGTGCCATTGCTCAGGGACACGCAGTCATGATCACCATGAGTGCAAATTCCTCTGCCCCCTCATCGTCTCCACTTGGTCCATCAGCACATTTGGGGGAATGACAGGAAAGAAAGTCCACCGGATTGTTGACCCCCTGTCAATACACCACACTGAACCTGGATGGCAGCAACTGCACAGCCCAAAGCTAAATCCTGGAAGGTGGGTGTGGGGTTGTACCCGAAAATAAACTCACCAGCAGCTTGTGATCGGTTATTACTTTGAATTCTCGCCCCTATACGTATAGGTGAAAATGGTGACAGCCCCATTTAATGGTGAAAGACTTGCATTCAATTTGTGCATATCGTGCTTCTGTGGCCATCAATGCTTGACTTGCAAATGCAAGAGAAGCCCACACTTGGCTCCTTCTCTTGTGCCAGGATGGCTCCTAAGCCCAGTGGGCTTGCATCCACCACTAGTTCCTTTGCCTTGTCTGGGTTAAAGTATGCCATTGTGGCATCCGCCAGGAGAGCGCCCTTTATCTTGTCTAGAGCATGCTGTTCTAGTGGACACCATGTCCATCTCACTCCTGCCTTTATGATTGCTCTGAGGGGCTCTGACAGGGTGGCTAGATTCAGAGAAATCTGCCGCAGTAGGTTGCCATGTGCAGGAAACTGCTGACCCCATGGTATTCTTTGGCACGTGGGCTTCCTTTATTGCTGCAATTTTCTGGATTCAACCTATAACCCTTCCTTGGACAATGCAAATCCGAAGAACTGAGAATTGGGACTCAAAGAATGTGCTCTTGTACTTATTTAGGGTCAGGCCACTCTCTTTCAGCCTCTGGAGTGCGGTCTTGAGGCGTTTGTGATGATCGGCCAGCATGATGTAGTATATTATGATATCATCACTGATATTGAGGACCCCTTGTGGACCGGATAGTGTCACCCTGATAATGTTCTGAAATACTTCAGTGGCCAATGATATACCAAAAATTAGCCTTTTACATCTTCTGAGCCTCAGGTGTGTTGAGAATGTCATGATATAGCAACTGTCTGGGTGAAGCACCGGTTGGTGGTATCCTGCATTTAGATCAAGCTTCGAAAAACATTTTGCCCGGTTCAGGTGAACAATGATATCATCCATTGTGGGGGTGGTGAGACGATCTCAGCGGATCACTCTGTTGGGAAGCATCATGTCAACGAATTGCTCTGGGCTGTTTGGGTTTCTCTGTTATCACTAGTGGTGATATCCACAGTGTAGGTCCTGAGACTTTCTCTATTACATCCATCTGCTCCAGTTTTTCTAGCTCTACTTCAACTTGGGAGTGCAAGTGAAATGGCACCCGCTGGTGTTGGGGGGCTGTGGCTTGTATGGTCTTGTCAAAGTGTAGTTTGACTGGGGCCCCTTTTTTGCACCCTAGTCCTCTGAACAGCTCTGGGAATTGATCCAGTATGTCATCCACCTGTAAGTCATTGACCTCCCTGGCAAATAAGACAAGACCCAAGTCTTCATCCATGTGGCACCCAATTAGCATTATTTCGCCCTCTGCCATCACATGGAACCCCGTTCAGATCTCTCTGTCTCCATGTGGGATGTTCACCTCCATGGTTCCCATCAGGGAAAGCAGTTCCTTGCCCCCATGTGCGTATATTTTTGTTTGCGACGGGCTGAGAGGTGGGTGGGGTTGAAGCAGCAGGTACTGTTGAAGAGTCATCAAATTGACCAAGGCCCCTGTGTCAATCAAAGTTGGCATTGTGGTGCCACTGATGGTCACCTTGCAGACCGGAGGAAGTCATTGGCCTTTGGTCCCTTTGGGCCATGTGCAATATGAAGAACACATCTTCTTCTTCTAGGTCTTCATCGTCTGACTAACCACCTTGCCACAAGTCCCCGCTTCTGGCTGTGAGTGGGGATTATTCATTGATGGTCAGGTGACATGCAACCTTCATCGGTGTTCTATTTGCAGGAGTGTTGCCTGTGTTCACCGTTCCTGCAAACCCTTGCAAAGTGATTGGGTTTGGTGCATGCCGAGCATGTGTGACCCACTGCCGGGCACTTCTCCATCGGGTTGTATTCCAACCCACAGTTCCTGCAAGAAGCATCTCTCTCCTGCCTCATTCTCCCTCTTTGCATTGGTGTTCTGCGCAAACTGCATCAACGGTCTCAGCTTTGATGATAGGCCCTTTAGGGGTGACAGCGTGCCCAGCCTCTTTGTTGAGTGTGACCTCCTTCTCCTCTGCTCTGGTGCTAGACAGATTGTATGTGGAGGCCAAAATGAGCATGTCCTTCAGCATTATCCTCGGCTGCCTGAGTAGGCTGCCTGCACCCCTGTATCAATTGCGCTCTGATCTCTTTCTGCTGGTCGTCTTCCGTGCAGGTACTAGCCAGGGCTCACAAACGTGCATAGAAGTTATCAATTGATTCCCTCTCTCTTTGATGTGCCTAGTGCAACATGAAACATTTGAAATCAGATTAAAGTTGAGGGTTAAAATGTGCATTCAGGACTGTTATGGCCACATAATAGTCATGCTGGAATAGCAGTCTTCCTGCCCAGACCTTCCATCTGGGGGCAGCGGTGGATGGGTCCACCTGTTTGCTGTAAGGCGCAAGGGCCCGACAGCTGAGTGGGCATTTCCAGCCATCCTAGCAGCCTCTGAATTGGGGCCCAGACCTGCCCCATGGGCCCCTTCAGTTGCATATTGCCACCTATACTCATACCACTCGCCGGGTGTCTTGGGCCTCCACTTGCCCTGTAACCTTGCAGGGAGAAATTTCTCACCTAATCTTGCACCCCCTCCTTCAGCTGAGGATTGCGGGTCAGATGGGGTCACCCCTGGTGTCTCATCCCCTTGCCTGTGGTAGGGCCCCTGCCAGGTTGCTCCCCTCCCCTCTCCTGGGTCCTGAGCATCCAGGACAACTCAGGGGTATATTCACAAGAACGTGCGATAACTACCTCAAGAGTAGCGTAACGCAACTTTCAATATCGCAGCCTATCGCGGGAAAATAACCTGTGTCAATGTGGAATTCACAACAAGGCAGTAGCATGCAATAGTCTGCCGAAACCGCGGACAATGTCCGCGATACAACCACCAGGATGGAGATAAAAACACAAACCACAACACCAAAAAACACGCGATGGGCCAAAGCGCAATGAGGAAATCAGCGACAAGCAGCGCCAGGCCTGCAACACACACCTGGCAGGCGTCAAAAATCTCCATAAAAGTAGAAAAAACACCCACACACAAACTGACCAACACACAAGCACCATGGAGGCAGCCGGAGCAGGCGCAGAGGACGAGCACAACCCCACAAGCACCCCGGACGACCAGCCTGGGACCTCGGGGACAGGGAAGGGCAAGGACAAGAAGACGAGGAAGACCAAGTTCAGTCCGCAGGCGAACAGGATCATAGTCACGGAGGTGATGGAACACCATCAACAACTCTTCGTCACCTCCAACGTGTCATTGGGCACCAAAACTGGAATATGGCATGACATCGTCGACAAGGTGAATGCCGTCGGAGAGCACAAGCGGACAATGGATGAGGTCAAGAGGCGATGGAAAGACATCAAGCGGAAGACCAAGGAGAAACTCTCCGCCAACCTGAAGGCAGCAACGCAGACCGGAGGTGGGGGCCCAGCGCCACAGCTGGAGCTGGATGACATGGAGGAGCTGGTGTCAACAGTCATCAGTGTGGAGACTGTGGCTGGAGTCGGGGGACCGGACACAGCTTGACAGGACACAGCACAACCGCAACAGGGTGAGTGACCACCAGGTACTGGGGGGACGGGGGAGATGGCCACAATGGCACACATGCACAAGCAAGCAGGGCACAGTGCACACCCACAATCACTCTGGGTCCTCGACCAGACGCACAGACTGTCACAATGTACAATGCCATGCTGTCTGAATGTCAACCTGTACCATGCAGCTACATACATGTGGATACATTGTAATACACCATCTCCCCTTCACATCGCAGGGGCATCGTCAACACCTCCTGCAGAGCAGTCACAGCCACTCTTCACTGATGACGAGGAGGAGGACAACACCAGCATCGACACCCAAACCATCCAAGACCTCATTGACCTCATCCGAAACTCACCTCCAGGATCAGGGCAGCCCAGCTACATCCATGAGACCCCAACCACCACCCAAACCACCCAGCAGGAGGCACCCACAGCCCCGGCACCCTCCCAAGTCCTCCAGGAACAACAAATGGCCTTCCAATGCCATGTGCTGGAGGGCCAGAGGGAGACGGCTGAGCAGGTGCGGGTGGGGTTCGAGCTCATGGCTACCAAACTGGACGCCATCCTTGGGTGTCTATGTCCGCCCCGTGGTCTCCAACGATTCCTGACTGACATCGCTGGAGTCATGGCGCGGAGGGAAGAATACCTGTCTGCTCAGAGTGGCCCCAGCGATGCCAGCCGTGAGCTGGCACACATGCGGAGGCTCATGGAGGACATGGTGCGGATGGAGGCGGAAACGATGGCAGCCACCGCTGCACATCAGCGAAATGTAGCTGGGATCTACCGTGCCCTGCATGTCCTCATCATGGCATTGCTGCCACAAGGCGTGGCGATGATGAATGCTGCTGCCCCCACACCATCCACTTCTCTGCCCCCTGGTGTGTCAGTGCCTCCCAGTGCGGCAGGCGTATCCACTCCGGCACCTGATGTGTCACTGCCACACAGTGCGGCCGACAATCCTCCTCCGGCCCCTGATGTGTCAGTGGCACACAGTGCCGCAGCCGGTACTGCAACACCCACAGGTGGGGCAGGACACACACCCGGGGACGAGGACGTGTATGGGACTGTGGTCAGGAGGGCCAGGCACTAGCATCCATTTCCGCCACCTTGCCTGTTTCTGCTTGGTGCCGCACATGGCCTCAAGACCTACCACTGACCCCCGATACACTCCGATGCACTCACCTTGGACAGCGACATGGACTGCCACATCCTGTTTGACGACCAATGACACGGCGGACAGACTGCAGACTGTACCCTTCCTTTTCCGCAGTACAGGTCATCCCCGGATGGACACTGTCTGGCCATCCACGGGCCCATATTGTATAGTGTGCTCGGCATTGCCCTGTACCGCTCCAGCTGCATGACTGCACTGGATGTGCAAATAAACATCTAGTGACGCACTGCTGTGTACTGTCTTACGTCATTCATGTATGGATGTGTGGATGAATGTGGGGACAGTGCCTTCCCTTGCATCAATTATGTTCATCCTGTGGGATGCCAGTCAGAGGGTGCGACATTGCATTTTGTGTACCGGGTTCCGTGAACACTACAACAGGGACACACGCATCAGTCACTTCCTTGTCTGGACATGGACTGGACCACGGCCAGAGCCCACGAGTCATTGTTGCAAGCCCTGTGCTGGTCGGGCGTACGGCAGGCCAGACCACTCCGCTAACACCCCGAGGGGGGGCCCTCATTGCTACCCATCGCAGCCGTACTCGCTGGTGGTGTGCAGGTCACTGGTCTAGTTGTCAGCATGTCACAGCCACTCCCTGAGGGCAGGTTTTCACACACACCACACCCATCCGGCACAGGCGTCACAGGCCATGTGACTCCGCCAACATAAGGGGCCAACGACGTCACATTCCCCTCTTCCGGTGGTGACTGGATGACGGCCGCTCCACGGTTCTCACTCATGTAGGGCCCATGAGTTGTTGCGCACAGGGTTAGTGGCATCCGAGGCCTTGCGGACGGCACAGGCCTACCACCACGTGGCGCAGACTGGGGTTGCACAGGGTTAGTGGCATCCGAGGCCTTGCAGATGGCACAGGCACCCCGCCACGGGACGGTGACTTTGGGTGCACTGAGTCAGTGGCACCTTGAGCTGCTGAGCGGGTGTGCAGCCTGCGATGATGCCCGTCCCGGCGGTCCGGACAGCTCAGGTTTTGTGTGCCCTGCTGGACCGCAGTGTAGGCCAGAGCCAGCGGGCAGCGCGGGCCTACCGCCACGTGGCGTCGCTTCCGGGATCCCAGAGTTGGTGGCTCCCATTGGGCTGAGCGGGTGTGCAGCCTGCGATGGTGCCGGGTGCACTGGTATGTCCTATGCCATGGAGTAATCAAGACCCAGCACCAAACGTGAGACCTGGTGGCCTGCGGAGCGGGGCTGCATGATGTGGAGGGTGCCATGTCCGCGGGCCCCGGGCTTGTGGCTTGCAGCGGCACGTGGTGGGACCTCCTGTCTACACGCCGGTGGCGGAAGGTGAGCATTGAGGCCTGGGTGTGCATGGGCGGGCATGCTCCGATGGGCTGCGGGAGGGGTTGGGGTGCCACTGCCTGGGTGTGCATGGGCGGGCAGGTGATGTTGTCTTGTGCAAGTGTGTGTACTGTGCCAGTCATGTATCTGGACTCTGTTTCAGCTGACGGCTCTGACTCAGATGTGTGACCTGGTGTCCTGCTATACATACCGGCACGTGGTTGGAGACACACCGGTGGCAGCAGGTGAGCAGTGTGGCCTGGGTGCGCAGGGGCGGCATGTTCTCTCTCTCTCTCCCTCTCTTCCTCTCTCTCTCTCCATCTCTCTCTCTCTCTCTCTCTCTCCTCCTCTCTCTCTCTCTCTCTCCCTCTCTTCCTCACTCTCTCTCTCCCTCTCTTCCTCTCTCTCTCCCTCTCTTCCTCTCTCTCTCCTCTTCTCTCTCTCTCTCCCTCTCTTCCTCTCTCTCTCCTTCGCTCTCTCTCTGTCCTCTGATGTCCGCAGGACACACCTTCTCATCATGTTTTTTGTCTTACAGGCTGTGACCTACGGATTGTCCCGAGGGAGCGGCCATGTGTCTTCATTTCATTTCGGTGTTCATTTTAATAAAGTTTCATTTGTTGCTTCGAAGTGAATGTGTGCTGCTCATTTCTGTGACGACACATGCATGTCCCCAGTTGTGATTGTGCGACATCAAGCGGAATATTTTGAACATGTTTAGGTGTGGCTGATGTGGCATGTCTTTGGTCAGGGGGGGTGCCAGGGAGGGGTGGTCCTGGGGGTGGTGGCGGTGGGTGTTGTGGCCCTCTTGGGTGTCCGGGCCGCATGATGGGTGGCTCCATGGCATCTGTTGCCCTTCCGATGTAGCCCTGGGCTGTGCTCACTTTTGGTTTGCAGGCTGCCGTCCGACTTTACACCAGGTCAGAGCAGGTGTAGATTTCCTGGTGCTAACGCGCCTTATCGCCTGTTTTGTGTTTTTATCGCGGTTGTGGCTGGTCGTTGTGAATGTTGAGCTGTGATGTTGTCTCGGCGTTTGTCACGGGAACGCCTACTCTGCATCTCATTAGCGATATTTGCGGGGGTCATCTGTGGCAATGTTTTTTGCGGCTGCTATCGCGGGTAAACTGGTGCTGTGGGCTGTTAACACCGGCTTGTGAATGGTGAGGTAAATTTATCACGACTTTGGCCGCGATAAAGTACCATTAATTCGGCGATAGCTCCTTGTGAATATGCCCCCCAGTGTTGCCTCCTGGGGCCAAAGAGATCGCAACCTCCATGTGTATCCCACCTCTGTGTGTATCAGCAGTGCGGTGAGGGGTGGCCTCCCCTAGGTGGCGCTGTGCAGTTACACAACGCAGCAGCTCTCTGTCTCCAGCGCTCTGCAGGGGGTTCTGACACTCCCTGCTGTGCACCTCCATCAGCTGATGCCTTTCCAGGTGCAGCCGCCCACAAGCACGTTGTGCAGCGACGCACCGGCTCCATGCCTCGGGACAACGACAGTGAGTGGTGCGTGCTCACCACTGCAGTCCTGAGCACAGGACGTGGCGCTGATCAGCAGTCATGGGACTTTAACGTCCTCGTCGCCAGTGTGGTGGGAAGAAACAGCAGTACTAATAACACATAGGCCCGACGGTCTAACACCAAATAACTAGACACACACTCAGGGCATTCTGGTAGGGGATGAGCCACGAGTGGCGAGCCCCCTTCTATTTATCACCTCGGCCGCGCACGACTGAAGTGTTGCGTGTCTTTGTCACTCCATCTGTGGTGAGCGTGGGTGGCTCACTAAACACATGCTGCAGATACAGCAAGCTTTGAGTCTTCATTATTACCGTCCCATCCACCAGTCCAAGCTCAACTGTTCACTTGTAAAAATACCGTATAGCGACTGTCTAACAAATAACTTTAGTTTGATTTCAATACTTTTGCAATATTCTTTTTACATCTTATGTTTTAAACTTAGATGAGACGGTTTTATGCGTGACTTAAAGGAATTCTGGAATTCAAAGATGAAGATCTAATATGCACTGCATGACGCATTTCATGATTTGAAGACATATTTGACTTCTGTCGGTTGGTTTACATTGTTATTATATTGTAGAGTGACATCTGTTTTTGTTAATGACAAAACTGAATAAAAAGATTCAAACACCAAAAAAGATGCTGAGGGGGGCGTGGCTAGCAGCCGAAGCAAATGGCCGCTGCCTAAGGAGGCTCCGTTACCCAGCCAACTCCCCAACGATCCGGCCAGTAATCCGTGGGCATTAGTGACCCCGAAAGCAATGAACTAAGGGTCGGAAGAGACAGAGACTCCGATGCGCCTGGTGCGACTCCCGCTAAACACACCCCGGCAGCGCAACACCGAGGAGAAGGAGTGCGGCCTTTAATTAATACTGAAGCCGGGGACTGAAGTTGGTCTCGACCCGACTGCACCGAGGGCGCTGGCACCCGGCTGAACACAGCAGCAGTTGTTGCATTGGTGCCTAAGAAGGCACAACACGACCTGCACCAATAAGCATCCACTCCGATACGGAAAAGGAAAGCTTGCAGCAGGGGGCCGACGTAACGCCGGTCTACAGTGACGATCGAGAAGCAGCGCGATCGCCATCACGGAAGGGACCTGCCGTCCAGTTGGTGAACGGCACCACACAACCCCCGGCAGCGAACCCGGGACTCGGAGGTAGGATAAGACGGACCGCAGTTGCAGGCACCTACCGATTACTGCTCACAGCTGAGGGAAGATCAATACGGTTACGCAGCTGACATTAGGAGCGGCCGGGTGCGGCAAAACCTTTCTTGGCACGGTGAGCACCAAGCGAGCGGCCAGAGACACCCTAGATCGGCGCCGATCCACATAGCATAACCCCTAAGCCCGGATCCACCTACTGGGCCCCCCCAGGGAATCGTAGGTCACCTTAACTCCCCCCCCCCACCAGTAAGGGGAACTGCGCATCGTGTGTGGACAGCATCGGGTCATTAAGAAAGCCTTATGACCACGACCAGACCGGACTGCTATAATTTAAAGGCCCCACAGTCGCGAAGCAGCAAAGTCATTACAGACAAAAAGAAACACAAGACAGCACAGCCCTGCCGCACCCTTATGGACAAGTTCGGTAGCTGCTAGTTAGCAAAGGAAACAACAGGCAGGTCGCCCTGATTCCTATATCAACGCAGTTAAGAGACTTTGGACACTGAATCACCCCTCGGCCCAACTGCCCCTCTGAGTTTGAAGGCGCCATGGGAGGAAGGGGACAGCGCTCAGTACAAAGCAACCGCCTAGACAAATACACCTTTGTTAAAGAGCAGCAGGACACATCGGGTGACGCCCCGAGCTCGGCTAATGGCAAGCAAGCTGAAAAACCAAAGGAGGTCACCCTGCAAGATGTGATGGCCACCCTTCAACAAATGCAAACCTCCATAGGTGCCATATCTTGTGACATCACACTGCTAAGAGCCGATGTATCAAAAATAAACACAAGAGTGACAGAGTTTGAAACCACCACGGCGGCCCTATCGACGGACATGGCAGCGCTGCAACAGCAAGTACGGCATCTTGAGCAAGTGACCAAGCAGATGGCTGAGAAACTCGACGATCAGGAAGGGCGCTCTCGGCGCAACAACGTCCGCTTAGTAGGGGTACCAGAAAGCGTCAAGGGACCAGAACTTGATCTCTTTGTGGAGGAACTGATCCAAACGAAACTCAAACCTCGCGGTCTCTCCAGATTCTTCTCAGTGGAAAGAGCCCACCGTGTACCGGGCGGGCGACCCAAGCCAGGGGCCCCCCCGCGACCTATTCTGGCACGACTTTTTAACTTCCGGGACCGGGATGCGATCCTGCAGTCGGCCCGAGTCGGTCCCCCTTTGAGAATAGACAACAGCGATGTGACACTGTACCCGGACTACACGGCGACGGTCACTAGACAGCGGCGAAATTTTTTGGAAGTCAAACGAGAGCTACGAAACAGGGAACTGAAATATGCAATGCTTTTCCCAGCAAAGCTCAGGGTTGAAGCGGAAGGGAAGAGCTGGTTTTTCGCGACGCCGGAGGAGGCCCATGACTGGCTGGAGGGGTGGCGCCCGGCCACGGGGGGTAACCGGCAAGGAGCAAAGTATAGACAGCAACGTTCTCAAACAGGCCGACCCCCAGGAACAGAGATCATGACAGTGACCAACATCGAGACTGCGCCTGGCAGTGACATAGAATGACATACTTGTTGAGGTGTCTGGCGCAAAGGGATGGGCCTGGGGCACCCCCGCAGGACTCTGCCTCATGCCAGGGGAGTGGAAATAGTGGCCGCACGATGCTCTATCTGAGCAATGGGACCTGAACCGAAAAGGAAAAAAAAAAAAAGGTGCAAGCTGTACGCCCTGGACAATAAGGACGCACTTGGGGACAGGCGGAGGGCACGGGACGACTCCTCCCCCCCTTTACGCAAGTACAAAGTTATGGGGTTAAAGCACTCTGCTAAGTTGGGGTGGCGGGTAGTTTTGAGTCCGCTATGCAGGGAGGCAGGGAGGGGGTGGGGGATGGGGTCAGTTATGTGGGTTTATTTCGGTTATGATTACAATTTTAATGTTTGGTGCTACAGGTCAGATTAAAGTAGATGACAGAAGAAGAGACGAGCTCCCAGTTATCCACGACAGACTAGCCGTTAATAATCACTATGGCAGACACGACCCTAGAAGACAGTGACACTGGCCTCCGGACACAGACTTCTCATGAGTCTGGCCCCCGCTGAAAATACTCTCATGGAATGTCAACGGCCTGGGGGACAAAATCAAACGAGGTCTGGTCTTACAATACCTTAGACGTAAAAATCCTACGGTCGCACTCCTCCAAGAATCTCACCTGCAGGGAACGACCGTAAAGGCTCTCGATAGATGGGGGTTTAGCATGGCAGTTCACTCCGATTTCACCTCCGGGTCCAGAGGGGTGGGGATCCTAATAAACAGGCGATTCCCCTTGATAATAACTGGAACACACAAGGATGATCAGGGAAGGTTTGCAGCAATCACATGCCAATGGGATGGTAGACTATATAATATTGTGTCAGTATATATCCCGCCGATGCTACACCAGAATGCTTTTTCAGAGCTAGGGAAATTTCTACTCGCACTCCCAGATGGAGAACTCATTATGGGAGGCGACTTTAATGCCGTCATGGATACATCCGTAGACCGACAGCCCCCTAGGGATCCGGGAGGGACCAATCGCAAATTGAACGGATTTATAGAGGCGCTGGGACTACTGGATGTCTGGAGAATCAGACACCTGACGGGGCGACAATATACATTCCACTCCGGAGTACATAATAGTCTCTCCAGAATAGACTACGTCTTCACCTTAGCCACGGGAATGTTGGGAATGACTGAGATCACACACTTGCCCAGGGGAATATCGGACCACTCACCGATACTTATTGCATATGCACCCTTTGGCCCCCGGAACCAGCGGACATTCCCAATTCGCCCGGGGTATCTCAAAATCGTACAATACGAAAGGGCCTCATTAAGGCGACGAAGTGCTATTTTAAAGAAAATCAGCACTCGGTCCCCTCCCCAACGATTCTATGGGAGGCATACAAGACAGTCCTCCGTAGGCAGGCAATCCCCTTAATAGTGGGACAGAGACGGGAACGACAAAGCCACGTAGATAAATTGGAACAGGAAGTAGCGAAGGCAGAGGCTGCGCATGCGGCAGACGCCACTAAAGAAGCGACACACAGGTTACACCTGGCACAACAGGAATACACAGCTTATACAAGGGGGGAAGCCGTTGCTAAGCTAACCACCACGCAACACACTGTCTACGAACAGGGTGATAAAGCAGGGCGACTACTTGCCTGGCTGGGAAGAAAGGAAAAGGGGCGTAACTGGATAGCACAGATCAGATTAGAAGACGGGCATATAGTAACTGCACCGCAACAAATTGCAGAAGCACTGGCAACACATTATACGACAGTATATACACCAATAGCCACTGCGACTGGGGAAGATAATCTCAAATTTCTTCGTGACATACGCATGCCCAAGCTCACCCCAGAGGCAGTACACGCCTTGGAGGCGGACATTACCCCAGAAGAACTCACGCAGGCAATTAGAGCATTACATGCAGGAAAAGCAATGGGACCCAATGGGATCCCGGTTGAGTTCTACAAGTAAGCAGCCCCCCAGCTGGTGCCACACCTATTGGCCATGTACGAGGATAGCTTGGAAACAGGGATCCTGCCAAGAGATCAACGTCTCACAACTATAGTTGCGATACCCAAACCGGGCAAGCCGGCGCAGGAGTGCACGTCCTACAGACCGATCTCTTTGATCAACGCGGAAGCAAAAATACTCGCAAAGGCGCTAGCCACCAGACTGCAACCCCACCTAGCCGCGGTGATCCATCCGGATCAATCGGGCTTTATGCCCAACCGCAATACAACGCAAAATCTAAGAAGATTGCATGGGGTGATGGAACGTAGGTCGACCATAGCGGAGGACGCAGTGATAATATCACTTGACGCACGAATGGCATTTGATTTAGTTGAGTGGCCTTTCCTTTTTGCAGCCTTGGAACACCTAGGTTTCGGGCCAAAATTTCGTGCATGGATCCAACTATTATAAACTCAACCGATGGCGCAAGTAGTGGTTAACGGCCTTATATCAAAAGAATTCCCACTAGGGAGAGGGACACGGCAGGGCTGTCCATTATCGCCACTCTTATTTGCAATGGTACTTGAGCCTCTGGCGGCATGGATCAGGTGGGACCCAGTGATATGTGGCCTACGATGGGCAATCGACTGGGAAGACCGTATATCGTTATATGCGGACGACATTTTATTATACTTAGCATCCCCAGCGCGCTCCCTTAATCGCCTTTTAGATATATGTGCGGCCTATGGACGAGTATCTGGCTATACCATTAACTGGGAAAAGTCACTCCTCTATGTTTTACACGGCCCCCCGCCACAGCTCCCACGAGGATGCACCCTACAGGTAGCAACCACCGGCCTTAAGTACCTCGGGATATTCATAACGCATGACCGCATACTCTTCACTGAACAAAATCTGACGCAGCCCTTGAGGAGATTCAAAAGTGATGTCGCACATTGGCGCTCGTTGCCATTGACCTTACTGGGGCGAGCTGCCCTTTTTAAAATGGTGGCGCTCCCTAGGTTTCTATATGCGCTACAAAACACACCATTCCCTGTCCCCCGGGAATACTTCGCAGCGATAAATGCCGAAATAACAACGCTGCTTTGGGACGGAAAAACTCCCCGTATAGCTATGTATAAACTTACTAGAAGCTGGTACGACGGCGGCATCGCCCTCCCGACATTAAAATTTACTATTGGGCTTCCCAGCTGGTGGCAATTAACTACTGGCTCCATGCCCCCAGGGGACCCAGCGTATCGAATGGACAGACATCTACTGGCCCCTTCTGGGCTCATGGGAGCGCTTTACAACAAAAAGAAAAGGCATAATCTCACGGGCCCAACAGCCCACACGCTACACGTATGGTTCGAGGCACAAAGAGCCTTAGGCTGGGAAGGAGTAGTCACGCAAGCCATGCCTATATGGGATACGAAGAGACTAGGTATGTTGCGCAATACCAAAGGCTTTAGCAAGTGGGACTTGATAGGGATCTCACAGTAGGGGATCTTTGGAAGAAAGGACAAATAGTCACGTTCGCCCATTTACAGGCCACTTATGGATTAGCACCGACAGAGCTATTTCGCTATACTCAGGTCCGACACGCGCTCCAAACCCTGCTGCCGCCGGGAACACGACCTGAAGAAGCATCCCCACTAGAGGACAGACTCTTGACGGCCCATCTCCACAAAAAGGCGATCTCACAAACCTACAAGAAAATAGTAAATAATTGCCCAGACCCCACAGCAGCGTTGAAGGCAAAATGGGAACTAGAACTGGGAGACATAGACGAGGCTGACTGGCGGGAGGCACTGGCATCCCCTAAAGAGGCTTCCATACCGTCGCGACTTCGACTAGTGCAATTAAAAGTCCTGCACCGCACATACTATACCAGGACACTGCTACACAGAATACACCGAGCGGATACGCCGCTCTGCCTTAGGAACTGCGGGGAAGTGGGTACATTTTATCATACCATATGGCTATGTCCAGAGACGACATGCTATTGGAAGGCGGTGATGCGTACACTCTCCCAGGTCACGACTGTCACAGTTCTACCAGACCCGAGATGCTGTCTCCTCAACATCTGGGACCCTACGGATTTGAGTGCCACAGCTCAGGACTGGGTCACCCTGGGAATGACAGTGGCAAAACGAAACATTGCACAAAAATGGGGTTCCAGTCTTAGCCCTACCCTTGATCAATGGTGCAGGGACATGGATTTAGCAATGATGGCGGAAAAGTCAGTTTATATACATATGGGGTGCCCCAAGAAATGGACAAAGATTTGGAGAAGATGGAACACTTATCGGGGTGATATTTGTGAGCCCCCCCCAATGGATGAATCCGAGACTGATAGTAGTGACTAACTGCACTGTGGGAAAGGATATATTTTTGTATATGGGCGGGTCGTGGGTGATAATTAAAAGGAGCTAATGAATCTATGAATGCCACCTGAGACCGTTTCTGTATAATATTATGTTTTTAATCTATGCACCAATGAAAACTAGATTGTTAATGTAGCATTAAACAAACTGTTAATAAAAAGATTTAAAAAAAAAAAAAAAAAGGTAGGGGTCTGCTGACAAAGCCTAGAGATCTTCCTTTATATAAAATAAAGTACATCTGTCCAAGGGGAGGGTAACTAGGCCTTATTATTATTTTGCCATTTATCAGCCAGTCTTTATAAAAATGACTACCCCTTTTGTATTCTATGGACTTGTGACAATGCTAACTGTGCTTAGTTTATGCATTTTGCTGCTAGTGGTGGCTCGTATACTATATTGCAGAGCACGATAGTCATAATAAATATTTTGAACTATTAAAAAAAAAAAAAAGATGCTGAATGCATTCCTGAGGCTATGTTGTTGGTCCGTGTTAGACCTGGCATCCTTGGCATGGGTCTCCCTTCCATTTTTTTCATAATGCCTCCACTGTTGTCGATATGTTTTTGCTGGACTAGATGCTCATGGGCACTTTGCCACTGCTAATCAGTGCCAAAGTGCAAGTGCTCCCTATTGTAAATTGTGATGTGAATTAGTGACTCCATGTTTGGCTTATTTGAATTACTGTCAGACCCTAGTACAGTGCACGGAGTGTGCCCAGGGCTTGTAAATCAAATGCTGCTGGTGGGCTTGCAGCACTGGTTTTGCCACCCACAGAAGCAGCTTGTAAAGTGTGTCTCAGGCCTGCCATTGCAGAGCCTGCGTGCAGTCTGTGACTGCCATGTCGACTTGGTAAGGGCACCCACTTACCAGTCCCTAAACCTTCCCTTTTCTTCATATCAGACACCCCTATGGTAAGCCTACGGGCAGGGTGCATTGTAAGGATAAGGTGGGACATGCCTGGTGTGTGTGGCATGTCCTAATAGTGAATTACAGCCATTTTCGTTTTTCACTATTGCAAGGCTACCTGTTCCCCATAGGCCAGAATGGGCAGTTTTGATTATAACATCTTATAATCCTAAACTGACTCAGGGAACTAGGTAGAAATTCGAGTTTAGTATGCCTGAACTCAGAATGATAAAATACATCTTTTAGTGAAGTTGATTTTAACATTCTGTGTTTGAAAATACCACTTTTAGAAAGTGGGTATTTTCTTGCCTAACTATCCAGCCTGCCTCTGCCATCTTGTGTATTGTGTGTCTGGCTTGTGCGTGACAGGGGCTGGGGGTGGCTACAGGAGACAGGGTGAGGCAGCACAGGGCTGAATAGAGAGATCTGCATCCAGAGTGGAGGGAGGAGTTGCATCTGGGTCTGAATAGGGCTGTGCCTGCCTGCCACAATGCTGGCTCCACCTCCTGCCGGGCGTCTGAGTACCCTGCCCCACATTCTGAAAGGAAAGAAGGAGTCATGTACACAGAGTGCTCCAAAGCTGCACAGAACTGGTTTAAGCTAGGCAAAGGCCTCTCTGCCTTCAGAGAACAAAGAGAAAAGGAGTATAAGTACTGGGGCCCAAACCCAGGAACTTTAGATCACTTTTGGGAACAAGAAGAAACCTTTGCTGAGGAGCGGAACCAAGAAGAAACTGAGGAGAGACTATCCCTAAGCCTGAAGTGCTGCTTGGGGGATTGGCCTGCAGTGGTTTGCCTGACTGCCAAAGAAAGGAGAAAGGAACTTTTGCTTTGCTCTGACTTTCATCAACTTGTGAAGGATCTCCAAGGGCTTGAGAGAGAGTTTGCCCCCTGACCGAAGTCCCAGGACCAGTGGACTTCACCAGCCTTGTGAATTGCTGCTGGAAACGCTGTTTCAGTGGCTACAGGGTTAGGGAGCTGTGACCGACTCTGACGACCGGCTCGGTGTCCTGTAAGCACCGCATCAAAGCACCATCTCGCCCTGCAACGCGCGGCCCTGGTCTCACCGACTCCGTCAATGAGCCGCTGCCTGCACCGCATCGAGGGACAACACGTCCTGAAACGCTTCGCTACGCCGAAACGAACTGGTCCGACAGACACGGTCACTGCTGCTGAGTTCGAGTACTGTGACCGCATCGGAGTTGGGCACCGCTCGCATGCTTCGAGACGCACCGCCCGACTCGCACCGCTGTCCGGACTGATCGACACCAGCTCCCGAATCCGGCTCCGTCGCCGCACCGTAACCTGCCAGCACCGCATCGAAGCACCGTCTCACCCTGCAACGCACGGCCTTGGTCTCACCGACTCCGTCTCAACGATGTCAACGAGCCGCTGCCTGCACTGCATCGAGGGACAACGCGTCCTGCAACGCTTCCATTTTGCAACGCAACCGCGACGTACAGCCATCCGGCTCACACGCCCATGCCTGCCACTTCAAGTAAAAGGTACTGTGACCGAGTCTGTCTACGCTGTGTTGGCCCGTCTCGACGCGGTCAGCTGGATTTGTTAGACTCTGTTTGTTCTTGACATCGCCGTAGCCGGAGGAGGCTACTGACTCGCACAGAACCTTGAATTAAGCCTTTTTGATCAGAACTAAGCATTCTTGACAGTATTGTGGATTATTTTTGTTGTTTATGGTCTTGTGATAAATCTATATAAAGTATACCTATTTTTATAAATATATAACCAGTGTGGTGTCCATTTGTAGTGTTGTCACTTGATTACTGTATGTGTTCACAAATGCTTTACACACTGCCTCTGAACTAAGCCTGTCTGCTCGTGCCAACCTACCAAGAGGGTGAGCAGGGGTTATTTCGGGAGTGTACCTACTTTCCCTGACTAGACTCAAGGGTCCCTATTTGGACAAAGGTACGTACCTCTGCCAACTAGAGACCCCCAAATCTAACATTGGTGGTCAGCGGTGAGTATTCTGGACTTGCATTTGTGACTCATGTACAGTAATTGGTGAACACTACTTAGCGAGTGCAGACCAAAACGCAACCACATACTTTTTGATAGCATTTTTTCTGGGATTTTCTATTTTTGCAACTGCCAAGTTTAATCACCATGGAGAAACCAGCATCAGTAGCCTCTGTTGAGTGTGATTGGGAAGAAGAGAGGCTAAAATGCTACACCCTCAAGCAGCTCAAGCATTTCTGCAAAAAGTTTAAAGTGTCCATGACCGGGCTCTCCAGGAAGGAGGACCTCCAAAAGGCCCTGAGGGCCTGGGTCAAATCAAGGAGTACCCCTGTGGAGGGGGCTGAGAATGCAGAAGGGCAGCTGGAGGGGCTATTGGGTCTAGGGGCTGGAAGACCACCTTCCCCAGTAGGTAGCAGTGTTTCTGCCAGAGGTCTGTCTCCAGAAGAGTTGGAGGACAGGAAAGAGAGTAGGATGCACGAAATGGAGCTGACCAAGCTCAAGCTGAATGGGCAGTTAGAATTTGAATTGCAAACTAGGAAATTAGCCCTAGAAGAAAAGAAAATGCAGTTTGAACATGAGAAGGTTTTGAGGGAGTTGGAATTGAAGGCCAAAAGTTTAGAGATTACTCCCTCTGGTGGCATTGTACCGCCTGTGCCTGTTGAAGCTAGGGTGTATATTCCAAAAGATGTGGTTAAGGAATTTTTAAAAAATGATGACATTGGGCAGTGGTTCAAAGCCTAAGAGGTAGCCATGTCTTCCCACTGGGTCCCTGAGAAGGATTGGGGAGTGGGGTTGTGGGGACGGTTCCTTAGTGAGGGGCGGGATACCTTGTTGGATTTGCCCTCTGAAGTCTATAATTCATACAGCCACATGAAAGATGCATTGATGACTAGATATGGTTTAACCCCTGAGCGTTATAGGCAGAGGTTCAGGAACTGTAAGAAGATTGAAGGCAGTACCTGGGTTGAATATGTGACCTTCTTTTGCAGAGCCTTGGATGGTTGGGTAAAGGGTAGCAAAGCGACTGATTTTCAGGCGCTCTTTGATTTGATTGCCTGGGAGCACTTGTCCAGTAATTGTTTTCCTGAGCTACGCCAGCACCTGATTGATAGTAAGCTGACTAACCCTAGGCAGCTTGCTGAGGAGGCGGACCGCTGGGTGAGTACCCGGGTCCACAAGGGTCACGTGGGAGACTCCGCCAAGGGTGGGCAGGGTCCCCAGCAGAAGAGTGGGGGGACAAGGGTAAACAGAGGGAGTTCCATAAAGGGCCCCAAAGTAGACCCCAAGGGAACCAAGGGAAAGGTTCCGAGCCTCCCCCTGAGAAGAAGCCAGTGGCGCTGACAGGCCCCCCTGTTCACCAGGGACCACTGGTGTGCTACAAGTGTGGCGCCCCTGGCCACAAGGCAAACGATCCTCGTTGCCCTTTGCATGGAAAACCAGCACCCACTGGTGCAGTCCCCCGGTAGTTGGCTAGTGTAGCCCTGGGGGAGGAGTGGGGTGCCCAAGGTGGGGGGGATCCCACAGTGTTTTCCCTTGTCTCATTAGGAGACTCTGAGATGGTCCCTAGGACCCAGCTGCCTGATAACACTAAAAAATACAGGCAGTGGGTGACCATCAATGGCCATAGGGTGGAGGCTCTGAGAGACACAGGAGCCAGTGTGACAGCTGTCAAGTGTCACTTGGTGTCTAAAGAGCAGGTTGTCCCTGATGCATTCTATCCGGTTTTTGCCGCTGACAACACAGAGAGTCACTGCAAGGTGGCTCAGGTTCCCTTTGAGTGGGGGGTCTCGGGTACTCTTCAAGTAGCTGTGAGGCCAGCCATGCCTGTTGACTGTTTGTTAGGGAACGATTTGGAGAGCTCACCTTGGGCTAAGGTGGAGCGGAGTGCGCATTTAGAAATGTTGGGCTTGCCTGATTGGGCATGTGTGACCACCCGGTCAATGGCAGCTAAAGGTGTTCAAGAGGACCTGGAGCCTGAAAGGGAGGCCCAGGTGCCTGCCGGAGAGAGAGGAGGCAGGGGCGCGGGAAAACCGGCCCCCGAAGTTCCCACGGTCCAGGAGGAGGTAGACCCTGAGGGGGATGCCTGGAGCCTACAGGGGAACAGGTAGCTGAACTGGGGGACCTACCTGAGCTGACCCATTGGCAGCAAGAAGGAGGACCCTCCAGGGATGAGTTCTGCGAGGAGCTGAACACATGCCCTTCTCTCGTGGGTCTGAGGCAACAGGCCACAGACCAGGCAGCAGGTGATCAGTCTGGATCACATTGGATTTACTGGGAGAATGGTCTCCTGTATTCAGAGCCTAAGGTTGCTGAGCCTGGGTCAGCCCGTGTGCTGGTGGTACCCCAGCGCTTCAGAGCCTTCCTACTGGGGTTGGCTCATGATGTACCGTTAGCAGGACATCTGGGGCAGAACAAGACCTTTGAAAGGCTTGTCACCCATTTCTGTTGGCACCCAGATGCGCAGGAGTGCCGCCACTCACTGCAGGACATGCCAGACTTGCCAGGCAAGTGGAAAGAGTGGGAGGAATCAGAAGGCTCCTCTCCAGCCATTCCCTGTGGTCAGCACCCCCTTTGAACGGGTGGGTATTGACATTGTGGGGCCACTGGACCCCAAGACAGCCATGGGCAACAGGTTTATCCTGGTCTTGGTGGACCATGCCACCCGGTACCCTGAAGCCATCCCTCTGAGGACAGTGACGGCCCCCGTGGTGGGACGGGCACTGATGGGAATTTTCTCACGTGTGGGATTCCCTCAAGAGGTGGTGTCTGACAGAGGTACCAACTTCGTGTCCAAGTACATGAAGTCCCTGTAGCAGGAGTGCGGTGTAACTTACAAGTTCACCACTCCTTACCACCCTCAAGGAAATGGGCTGGTTGAGAGATTCAACCGGACCCTCAAGGGCATGATTATGGGTCTGGAAGAACCCATGAGGCGTAAATGGGATGTCCTCTTACCTTGCCTGTTGTTTGCATACCGGGAGGTGCCACAGAAGTCTCTAGGGTTCAGCCCCTTTGAGCTCCTCTATGGACACCCGGTGCGAGGACCTCTGAGTTTGGTCAAGGAAGGCTGGGAGCAATCTCCCAGGAAACCTCCCCAGGATGTATACAGTTACATGCTGGCCTTCAGGAACCAGACTAGGCATTTCAGAGAGCTTGCTGAGGCAAATCTGGAAGCCAGCCAGGAGGAGATGAAGCGGTGGTACTACCAGAATGCCACTCTGGTCGAGCTTCAGCCTGGTCAGAAAGTGTGGGTCATGGCCCCTGTGGAGCCTTGTGCGCTCCAGGACAGGTGGACCGGCACTTTCACGGTGGTGGAGCGCAAGAGTCCAGGTACCTACTTGGTGGACTTGCAGTCTCCCAGGAACCCCTTGCGGGTCCTGCATGTGAACCGCCTAAAGCCCCACTTGGAGAGGTCCCAAGTGGGCATGCTCTTAGCTACAGATGATGGGATGGAGGAGGAGACCGAGCCTCTTCCTGACCTCCTGTCAGCCCGAGAGCAAGATGGATCAGTGGAGGGAGTAAACCTCTCTACCTCTCTCACACCTGAGCAGCAGGGTGACTGTCGCCAGCTGTTGGGACAGTTCCCTGACCTGTTCTCCCTGGTTCCCAGTGTCACTCATTGGTGCGTCCATGATGTGGACACTGGGGACAGTCTTCCTGTGAAGCACAAGGATTACAGGGTGACTGACAGGGTCAGAGCCTGCATCAAGGAGGAGGTCTCCAAGATGTTTGCGCTAGGGGTGATTGAGTCCTCTAACAGCCCTTGGGCCAGCCCAGTGGTCTTGGTTCCAAAGGCTGCCGCACCTGGTGCCACACCAGAACTCCGGTTCTGTGTGGACTACAGGGGACTCAATTCCGCCACCAGGACTGACGCCCACCCCATCCCCAGAGCTGATGAGCTCATAGATCGGTTAGGGGCTGCCCTGTACCTCAGCACGTTTGACTTAACGTCTGGGTACTGGCAGATCGCCTTGACTGATGGGGCAAAAGAGAGGTCAGCATTCTCCATACCAGATGGGCACTACCAGTTCCGGGTGATGCCCTTTGGGATGAAGAATGCCCCTGCCACCTTTCAGAGGTTGGTCAACCAGGTGTTGGTTGGACTGGAGGATTTCAGTGCCGCCTACCTGGATGACATCGCAGTGTTCAGTGCCAGTTGGGAAGAAAATCTGCGCCACCTCTGGGAAGTGTTGATGGCGCTGCGGAGGGCAGGCCTCACAATCAAGGCAAGTAAGTGCCAGATTGGGCAGGGTTCTGTGGTGTACTTGGGACACCAGTTTGGGAGCAGCCAGGTGGCGCCCCTCCAACCGAAAATTGATACCATTCTGGCTTGGGAGGCCCCCAACACCCAGACAGAGGTGAGAGCCTTCCTAGGACTCACCAGGTACTACAGGAGATTCGTCAAGGGGTATGGCAGCATTGTTGCCCCCTTGACAGAGCTGACTTCCAAGAAGCAGCCCAGGAAAGTGATTTGGACTGACGCCTGTCAAAAAGCTTTTGACACCTTGAAGACTGCCATGTGCACGGCGCCTGTGCTCCAGGCACCCAACTTCTCCAATGAGTTCATTGTTCAGACGGACGCTTCAGAGAATGGTGTAGGGGCTGTTCTATCACAGATCAATGAGGAGGGCCTAGACCAACCTGTAGCCTTCATCAGTAGGAGGTTACTTCCCCGGGAACAGAGATGGAGTGCTATTGAGCGTGAGGCATTTGCTGTGGTCTGGGCACTGAAGAAGCTGGGACCATACCTGTTTGGGACTCACTTCCGGGTTCAGACAGACCACAGGCCCCTCAGATGGTTGATGCAGATGAGGGGTGAGAATCCAAAGCTGTTGAGGTGGTCCATTTCCCTACAGGGGATGGACTTTACGGTGGAACACCGCCCTGGTACAGAACACGCCAATGGTCTATCCAGATTTTTCCGCCTTAGTGATGAGAACTCCCTAGGGGTAGGACAGTTCTCCCCACATTTCAGCTGGAGGGGACACGTGTTAGACCTGGCATCCTTGGCATGGGTCTCCTTTCCATTTTTTTCATAATGCCTCCACTGTTGTCGATATGTTTTTGCTGGACTAGATGCTCATGGGCACTTTGCCACTGCTAATCAGTGCCAAAGTGCAAGTGCTCCCTATTGTAAATTGTGATGTGAATTAGTGACTCCATGTTTGGCTTATTTGAATTACTGTCAGACCCTAGTACAGTGCACGGAGTGTGCCCAGGGCTTGTAAATCAAATGCTGCTGGTGGGCTTTCAGCACTGGTTTTGCCACCCACAGAAGCAGCTTGTAAAGTGTGTCTCAGGCCTGCCATTGCAGAGCCTGCGTGCAGTCTGTGACTGCCATGTCGACTTGGTAAGGGCACCCACTTACCAGTCCCTAAACCTTCCCTTTTCTTCATATCAGACACCCCTATGGTAAGCCTACGGGCAGGGTGCATTGTAAGGATAAGGTGGGACATGCCTGGTGTGTGTGGCATGTCCTAATAGTGAATTACAGCCATTTTCGTTTTTCACTATTGCAAGGCTACCTGTTCCCCATAGGCCAGAATGGGCAGTTTTGATTATAACATCTTATAATCCTAAACTGACTCAGGGAACTAGGTAGAAATTCGAGTTTAGTATGCCTGAACTCAGAATGATAAAATACATCTTTTAGTGAAGTTGATTTTAACATTCTGTGTTTGAAAATACCACTTTTAGAAAGTGGGTATTTTCTTGCCTAACTATCCAGCCTGCCTCTGCCATCTTGTGTATTGTGTGTCTGGCTTGTGCGTGACAGGGGCTGGGGGTGGCTACAGGAGACAGGGTGAGGCAGCACAGGGCTGAATAGAGAGATCTGCATCCAGAGTGGAGGGAGGAGTTGCATCTGGGTCTGAATAGGGCTGTGCCTGCCTGCCACAATGCTGGCTCCACCTCCTGCCGGGCGTCTGAGTACCCTGCCCCACATTCTGAAAGGAAAGAAGGAGTCATGTACACAGAGTGCTCCAAAGCTGCACAGAACTGGTTTAAGCTAGGCAAAGGCCTCTCTGCCTTCAGAGAACAAAGAGAAAAGGAGTATAAGTACTGGGGCCCAAACCCAGGAACTTTAGATCACTTTTGGGAACAAGAAGAAACCTTTGCTGAGGAGCGGAACCAAGAAGAAACTGAGGAGAGACTATCCCTAAGCCTGAAGTGCTGCTTGGGGGATTGGCCTGCAGTGGTTTGCCTGACTGCCAAAGAAAGGAGAAAGGAACTTTTGCTTTGCTCTGACTTTCATCAACTTGTGAAGGATCTCCAAGGGCTTGAGAGAGAGTTTGCCCCCTGACCGAAGTCCCAGGACCAGTGGACTTCACCAGCCTTGTGAATTGCTGCTGGAAACGCTGTTTCAGTGGCTACAGGGTTAGGGAGCTGTGACCGACTCTGACGACCGGCTCGGTGTCCTGTAAGCACCGCATCGAAGCACCATCTCGCCCTGCAACGCGCGGCCCTGGTCTCACCGACTCCGTCAATGAGCCGCTGCCTGCACCGCATCGAGGGACAACATGTCCTGAAACGCTTCGCTACGCCGAAACGAACTGGTCCGACAGACACGGTCACTGCTGCTGAGTTCGAGTACTGTGACCGCATCGGAGTTGGGCACCGCTCGCATGCTTCGAGACGCACCGCCCGACTCGCACCGCTGTCCGGACTGATCGACACCAGCTCCCGAATCCGGCTCCGTCGCCGCACCGTAACCTGCCAGCACCGCATCGAAGCACCGTCTCACCCTGCAACGCACGGCCTTGGTCTCACCGATTCCGTCTCAACGATGTCAACGAGCCGCTGCCTGCACCGCATCGAGGGACAACGCGTCCTGACACGCTTCCATTTTGCAACGCAACCGTGACGTACAGCCATCCGGCTCACACGCCCATGCCTGCCACTTCAAGTAAAAGGTACTGTGACCGAGTCTGTCTACGCTGTGTTGGCCCGTCTCGACGCGGTCAGCTGGATTTGTTAGACTCTGTTTGTTCTTGACATCGCCGTAGCCGGAGGAGGCTACTGACTCGCACAGAACCTTGAATTAAGCCTTTTTGATCAGAACTAAGCATTCTTGACAGTATTGTGGATTATTTTTGTCGTTTATGGTCTTGTGATAAATCTATATAAAGTATACCTATTTTTATAAATATATAACCAATGTGGTGTCCATTTGTAGTGTTGTCACTTGATTACTGTATGTGTTCACAAATGCTTTACACACTGCCTCTGAACTAAGCCTGTCTGCTCGTGCCAACCTACCAAGAGGGTGAGCAGGGGTTATTTCGGGAGTGTACCTACTTTCCCTGACTAGACTCAAGGGTCCCTATTTGGACAAAGGTACGTACCTCTGCCAACTAGAGACCCCCAAATCTAACATTGGTGGTCAGCGGTGAGGATTCTGGACTTGCATTTGTGACTCATGTACAGTAATTGGTGAACACTACTTAGCGAGTGCAGACCAAAACGCAACCACATACTTTTTGATAGCATTTTTTCTGGGATTTTCTATTTTTGCAACTGCCAAGTTTAATCACCATGGAGAAACCAGCATCAGTAGCCTCTGTTGAGTGTGATTGGGAAGAAGAGAGGCTAAAATGCTACACCCTCAAGCAGCTCAAGCATTTCTGCAAAAAGTTTAAAGTGTCCATGACCGGGCTCTCCAGGAAGGAGGACCTCCAAAAGGCGCTGAGGGCCTGGGTCAAATCAAGGAGTACCCCTGTGGAGGGGGCTGAGAATGCAGAAGGGCAGGTGGAGGGGCTATTGGGTCTAGGGGCTGGAAGACCACCTTCCCCAGTAGGTAGCAGTGTTTCTGCCAGAGGTCTGTCTCCATAAGAGTTGGAGGACAGGAAAGAGAGTAGGATGCACGAAATGGAGCTGACCAAGCTCAAGCTGAATGGGCAGTTAGAATTTGAATTGCAAACTAGGAAATTAGCCCTAGAAGAAAAGAAAATGCAGTTTGAACATGAGAAGGTTTTGAGGGAGTTGGAATTGAAGGCCAAAAGTTTAGAGATTACTCCCTCTGGTGGCAGTGTACCGCCTGTGCCTGTTGAAGCTAGGGTGTATATTCCAAAAGATGTGGTTAAGGAATTTTTAAAAAATGATGACATTGGGCAGTGGTTCAAAGCCTATGAGGTAGCCATGTCTTCCCACTGGGTCCCTGAGAAGGATTGGGGAGTGTGGTTGTGGGGACGGTTCCTTAGTGAGGGGCAGGATACCTTGTTGGATTTGCCCTCTGAAGTCTATAATTCATACAGCCACATGAAAGATGCATTGATGACTAGATATGGTTTAACCACTGAGCGTTATAGGCAGAGGTTCAGGAACTGTAAGAAGATTGAAGGCAGTACCTGGGTTGAATATGTGACCTTCTTTTGCAGAGCCTTGGATGGTTGGGTAAAGGGTAGCAAAGCGACTGATTTTCAGGCGCTCTTTGATTTGATTGCCTGGGAGCACTTGTCCAGTAATTGTTTTCCTGAGCTACGCCAGCACCTGATTGATAGTAAGCTGACTAACCCTAGGCAGCTTGCTGAGGAGGCGGACCGCTGGGTGAGTACCCGGGTCCACAAGGGTCACGTGGGAGACTCCGCCAAGGGTGGGCAGGGTCCCCAGCAGAAGAGTGGGGGGACAAGGGTAAACAGAGGGAGTTCCATAAAGGGCCCCAAAGTAGACCCCAAGGGAACCAAGGGAAAGGTTCCCAGCCTCCCCCTGAGAAGAAGCCAGTGGCCCTGACAGGCCCCCTGTTCACCAGGGACCACTGGTGTGCTACAAGTGTGGCGCCCCTGGCCACAAGGCAAACGATCCTCGTTGCTCTTTGCATGGAAAACCAGCACCCACTGGTGCAGTCCCCCGGCAGTTGGCTAGTGTAGCCCTGGGGGAGGAGTGGGGTGCCCAAGGTGGGGGGATCCCACAGTGTTTTCCCTTGTCTCATTAGGAGACTCTGAGATGGTCCCTAGGACCCAGCTGCCTGATAACACTAAAAAATACAGGCAGTGGGTGACCATCAATGGCCATAGGGTGGAGGCTCTGAGAGACACAGGAGCCAGTGTGACAGCTGTCAAGTGTCACCTGGTGTCTAAAGAGCAGGTTGTCCCTGATGCATTCTATCCGGTTTTTGCCGCTGACAACACAGAGAGTCACTGCAAGGTGGCTCAGGTTCCCTTTGAGTGGGGGGTCTCGGGTACTCTTCAAGTAGCTGTGAGGCCAGCCATGCCTGTTGACTGTTTGTTAGGGAACGATTTGGAGAGCTCACCTTGGGCTAAGGTGGAGCGGAGTGCGCATTTAGAAATGTTGGGCTTGCCTGATTGGGCATGTGTGACCACCCGGTCAATGGCAGCTAAAGGTGTTCAAGAGGACCTGGAGCCTGAAAGGGAGGCCCAGGTGCCTGCCGGAGAGAGAGGAGGCAGGGGGCGCGGAAAACCGGCCCCCGAAGTTCCCAAGGTCCAGGAGGAGGTAGACCCTGAGGGGGATGCCCTGGAGCCTACAGGGGAACAGGTAGCTGAACTGGGGGACCTACCTGAGCTGACCCATTGGCAGCAAGAAGGAGGACCCTCCAGGGATGAGTTCTGCGAGGAGCAGAACACATGCCCTTCTCTCGTGGGTCTGAGGCAACAGGCCACAGACCAGGCAGCAGGTGATCAGTCTGGATCACATTGGATTTACTGGGAGAATGGTCTCCTGTATTCAGAGCCTAAGGTTGCTGAGCCTGGGTCAGCCCGTGTGCTGGTGGTACCCCAGCGCTTCAGAGCCTTCCTACTGGGGTTGGCTCATGATGTACCGTTAGCAGGACATCTGGGGCAGAACAAGACCTTTGAAAGGCTTGTCACCCATTTCTGTTGGCCCCCAGATGCGCAGGAGTGCCGCCACTCACTGCAGGACATGCCAGACTTGCCAGGCAAGTGGAAAGAGTGGGAGGAAGCAGAAGGCTCCTCTCCAGCCATTCCCTGTGGTCAGCACCCCCTTTGAACGGGTGGGTATTGACATTGTGGGGCCACTGGACCCCAAGACAGCCATGGGCAACAGGTTTATCCTGGTCTTGGTGGACCATGCCACCCGGTACCCTGAAGCCATCCCTCTGAGGACAGTGACGGCCCCCATGGTGGGACGGGCACTGATGGGAATTTTCTCACGTGTGGGATTCCCTCAAGAGGTGGTGTCTGACAGAGGTACCAACTTCGTGTCCAAGTACATGAATCCCTGTAGCAGGAGTGCGGTGTAACTTACAAGTTCACCACTCCTTACCACCCTCAAGGAAATGGGCTGGTTGAGAGATTCAACCGGACCCTCAAGGGCATGATTATGGGTCTGGAAGAACCCATGAGGCGTAAATGGGATGTCCTCTTACCTTGCCTGTTGTTTGCATACCGGGAGGTGCCACAGAAGTCTCTAGGGTTCAGCCCCTTTGAGCTCCTCTATGGACACCCGGTGCGAGGACCTCTGAGTTTGGTCAAGGAAGGCTGGGAGCAATCTCCCAGGAAACCTCCCCAGGATGTATACAGTTACATGCTGGCCTTCAGGAACCAGACTAGGCGTTTCAGAGAGCTTGCTGAGGCAAATCTGGAAGCCAGCCAGGAGGAGATGAAGCGGTGGTACGACCAGAATGCCACTCTGGTCGAGCTTCAGCCTGGTCAGAAAGTGTGGGTCATGGCCCCTGTGGAGCCTTGTGCGCTCCAGGACAGGTGGACCGGCACTTTCACGGTGGTGGAGCGCAAGAGTCCAGGTACCTACTTGGTGGACTTGCAGTCTCCCAGGAACCCCTTGCGGGTCCTGCATGTGAACCGCCTAAAGCCCCACTTGGAGAGGTCCCAAGTGGGCATGCTCTTAGCTACAGATGATGGGATGGAGGAGGAGACCGAGCCTCTTCCTGACCTCCTGTCAGCCCGAGAGCAAGATGGATCAGTGGAGGGAGTAAACCTCTCTACCTCTCTCACACCTGAGCAGCAGGGTGACTGTCGCCAGCTGTTGGGACAGTTCCCTGACCTGTTCTCCCTGGTTCCCAGTGTCACTCATTGGTGCGTCCATGATGTGGACACTGGGGACAGTCTTCCTGTGAAGCACAAGGATTACAGGGTGACTGACAGGGTCAGAGCCTGCATCAAGGAGGAGGTCTCCAAGATGTTTGCGCTAGGGGTGATTGAGTCCTCTAACAGCCCTTGGGCCAGCCCAGTGGTCTTGGTTCCAAAGGCTGCCGCACCTGGTGCCACACCAGAACTCCGGTTCTGTGTGGACTACAGGGAACTCAATTCCGCCACCAGGACTGACGCCCACCCCATCCCCAGAGCTGATGAGCTCATAGATCGGTTAGGGGCTGCCCTGTACCTCAGCACGTTTGACTTAACGTCTGGGTACTGGCAGATCGCCTTGACTGATGGGGCAAAGAGAGGTCAGCATTCTCCATACCAGATGGGCACTACCAGTTCCGGGTGATGCCCTTTGGGATGAAGAATGCCCCTGCCACCTTTCAGAGGTTGGTCAACCAGGTGTTGGTTGGACTGGAGGATTTCAGTGCCGCCTACCTGGATGACATCGCAGTGTTCAGTGCCAGTTGGGAAGAACATCTGCGCCACCTCTGGGAAGTGTTGATGGCGCTGCGGAGGGCAGGCCTCACAATCAAGGCAAGTAAGTGCCAGATTGGGCAGGGTTCTGTGGTGTACTTGGGACACCAGGTTGGGAGCGGCCAGGTGGCGCCCCTCCAACCGAAAATTGATACCATTCTGGCTTGGGAGGCCCCCAACACCCAGACAGAGGTGAGAGCCTTCCTAGGACTCACCGGGTACTACAGGAGATTCGTCAAGGGGTATGGCAGCATTGTTGCCCCCTTGACAGAGCTGACTTCCAAGAAGCAGCCCAGGAAAGTGATTTGGACTGACCCCTGTCAAAAAGCTTTTGACACCTTGAAGACTGCCATGTGCACGGCGCCTGTGCTCCAGGCACCCAACTTCTCCAATGAGTTCATTGTTCAGACGGACGCTTCCTTCAGAGCATGGTGTAGGGGCTGTTCTATCACAGATCAATGAGGAGGGCCTAGACCAACCTGTAGCCTTCATCAGTAGGAGGTTACTTCCCCGGGAACAGAGATGGAGTGCTATTGAGCGTGAGGCATTTGCTGTGGTCTGGGCACTGAAGAAGCTGGGACCATACCTGTTTGGGACTCACTTCCGGGTTCAGACAGACCACAGGCCCCTCAGATGGTTGATGCAGATGAGGGGTGAGAATCCAAAGCTGTTGAGATGGTCCATTTCCCTACAGGGGATGGACTTTACGGTGGAACACCGCCCTGGTACAGAACACGCCAATGGTCTATCCAGATTTTCCGCCTTAGTGATGAGAACTCCCTAGGGGTAGGACAGTTCTCCCCACATTTCAGCTGGAGGGGACACGTGTTAGACCTGGCATCCTTGGCATGGGTCTCCTTTCCATTTTTTTCATAATGCCTCCACTGTTGTCGATATGTTTTTGCTGGACTAGATGCTCATGGGCACTTTGCCACTGCTAATCAGTGCCAAAGTGCAAGTGCTCCCTATTGTAAATTGTGATGTGAATTAGTGACTCCATGTTTGGCTTATTTGAATTACTGTCAGACCCTAGTACAGTGCACGGAGGGTGCCCAGGGCTTGTAAATCAAATGCTGCTGGTGGGCTTGCAGCACTGGTTGTGCCACCCACAGAAGCAGCTTGTAAAGTGTGTCTCAGGCCTGCCATTGCAGAGCCTGCGTGCAGTCTGTGACTGCCATGTCGACTTGGTAAGGGCACCCACTTACCAGTCCCTAAACCTTCCCTTTTCTTCAAATCAGACACCCCTATGGTAGGCCTACGGGCAGGGTGCATTGTAAGGATAAGGTGGGACATGCCTGGTGTGTGTGGCATGTCCTAATAGTGAATTACAGCCATTTTCGTTTTTCACTATTGCAAGGCTACCTGTTCCCCATAGGCAAGAATGGGCAGTTTTGATTATAACATCTTATAATCCTAAACTGACTCAGGGAACTAGGTAGAAATTCGAGTTTAGTATGCCTGAACTCAGAATGATAAAATACATCTTTTAGTGAAGTTGGTTTTAACATTCTGTGTTTGAAAATACCACTTTTAGAAAGTGGGTATTTTCTTGCCTAACTATCCAGCCTGCCTCTGCCAGCTTGTGTATTGTGTGTCTGGCTTGTGCGTGACAGGGGATGGGGGTGGCTACAGGAGACAGGGTGAGGCAGACCAGGGCTGAATATAGAGATCTGCATCCAGAGTGGAGGGAGGAGTTGCATCTGGGTCTGAATAGGGCTTTGCCTGCCTGCCACAATGCTGGCTCCACCTCCTGCCGGGCATCTGAGTACCCTGCCCCACATTCTGAAAGGAAAGAAGGAGTCATGTACACAGAGTGCTCCAAAGCTGCACAGAACTGGTTTAAGCTAGGCAAAGGCCTCTCTGCCTTCAGAGAACAAAGAGAAAAGGAGTATAAGTACTGGGGCCCAAACCCAGGAACTTTAGATCACTTTTGGGAACAAGAAGAAACCTTTGCTGAAGAGCGGAACCAAGAAGAAACTGAGGAGAGACTATCCCTAAGCCTGAAGTGCTGCTTGGGGGATTGGCCTGCAGTGGTTTGCCTGACTACCAAAGAAAGGAGAAAGGAACTTTTGCTTTGCTCTGACTTTCATCAACTTGTGAAGGACCTCCAAGGGCTTGAGAGAGAGCTTGCCCCCTGACCGAAGTCCCAGGACCAGTGTACTTCACCAGCCTTGTGAATTGCTGCTGGAAATGCTGTTTCAGTGGCTACAGGGTTAGGGAGCTGTGACCGACTCTGACGACCGGCTCGGTGTCCTGTAAGCACCGCTTCGAAGCACCGTCTCACCCTGCAACGCGCGGCCCTGGTTTCACCGACTCCGTCAAAGAGCCGCTGCCTGCACCGCATCGAGGGACAACGCGTCCTGCAACGCTTCGCTACGCCGAAACGAACTGGTCCGACCGACACGGTCACTGCTGCTGAGTTCGAGTCCTGTGACCGCACCGGAGTTGGGCACCGCTCGCACACTTCGCGACGCACCGCCCGACTCGCACCGCTGTCCGGACTGATCGACACCAGCTCCTGAATCCGAATCCGGCTCCGTCGCCGCACCGTAACCTGCCAGCACCGCATCGAAGCACCGTCTCGCCCTGCAACGCGCGGCCTTGGTCTCACCGACTCCGTCTCGACGACGTCAACGAGCCGCTGGCTGCACCGCATCGAGGGACAACGCGTCCTGCAACGCTTCCATTTTGCAACGCAACCACGACGTACAGCCATCCGGCTCGCACGCCCATGCCTGCCGCTTCAAGTAAAAGGTACTGTGACCGAGTCTGTCTACGCTGTGTTGGCCCGTCTCGACGCGGTCAGCTGGATTTGTTAGACTCTGTTTGTTCTTGACATCGCCGTAGCCGGAGGAGGCTACCGACTCACACAGAACCTTGAATTAAGCCTTTTTGATCAGAACTAAACATTCTTGACAGTATTGTGGATTATTTTTGTCGTTTATGGTCTTGTGATAAATCTATATAAAGTATACCTATTTTTATAAATATATAACCAGTGTGGTGTCCATTTGTAGTGTTGTCACTTGATTACTGTATGTGTTCACAAATGCTTTACACACTGCCTCTGAACTAAGCCTGTCTGCTCGTGCCAAGCTACCAAGAGGGTGAGCAGGGGTTATTTCGGGAGTGTACCTACTTTCACTGACTAGACTCAAGGGTCCCTATTTGGACAAAGGTACCTACCTCTGCCAACTAGAGACCCCCAAATCTAACAGTCCGCCTAGTTGTATTATCTGCGGAATAAGCGGCATACATTCCCATATCTTCTTTACTGCATTCATTTGAAAACCACACTGGATATGAAATCTGATGTCCGTGCCTAGAAATTGAAAGAGCAAAGTTTTTATTTTCCAGCCCTATATTTCTGGAACTGGCGTTTAAAGAGAGCACATATTGAAATAAAAAAAACAGCTCACAAATATATGTTTATTTTCCACGGATGGGCTCCTAGAGCCATCAGATAGATGAAGAATGCCATGTTCAAGTTGTCTAGAAGGTAGAAATTGAAGGTATTGACAGCTACTCGTGTATCATTTTCTGGCCCCCACAAATCTTCTACACTCTTACTGTGATCCCCCAATCAGCTACACAGGGAAACAGGAGACATGGGGAGGTATACACTGTGAGAAGTTGGCCTGGTATATGCTGTCCACTAATTAAAGTGGGGACCTTGCACCAGTCCAAACGACCCTTATTGATGATTAGGTTAAAGACAACCTTTATAGAAAGCTATCCTAGTGGTAGCTGTGGAGAGCAGCCTTCAGGCTAAATCTTGAAGGAATGTAAAGCAGTTTGTTTTACCAGTATATAACCTCCTGAATGACCAAATGAAAGAAGAACCACACCAGGTGTATATAAAATATATGTATTTAATACTAAACACTCTCTACTAACCTCTTTATGAGATTAGAGAACAATACACACAATATTAAATCACTAGAACAACAGTAAATAGCACAATACACAGCGGGCTCCAGGGGGAGACCGAACCATATACTAAGAAAGTGGTATAAGAACCACAACTTGACTAGACACAGTGCCTAGAGCACGTAGAATCTCTGGGACCCCAAGGAACCACCCAAGGTAGTGACACAGGGGAACCACGGAGGACAGGTGCTGTGTGGGAACACAGACGCGAGCTCCGTACAACTCTATGGGAAAGTCGCGGTTGGAATTTTAAAGATTAAGGACACTTAGGAGAGGACTTCAAGCAAACCCAGCTAAACATAGAAGGTTCTAAGGCCAGCACCCTTGAGAGTACCGAGGTACCCGTGTTACCTATCCCAGAGAAGCCGGGTGCATAGGGGTCAAGTGGTGTCGGAAACCCTCGTCGTTTTCAATGGCGTGATGCGAGAAAGTACTGCTGCTGTGGAGAAGAAAAGTGTCTGGTGTGATCCAAGCCTGGATCGGAGATGTGAAGAACCTGAAAGCAGAGGGGACAAAGTCTGGGTCACTTCACGTGACCAGGAGCGGAGCAATCGAATGCCCACCAATGTCGGGTGCTTAGGGTGCGAAGAGGTGAAGCTTGACTCTGCGCAACCACGGTCCAGATTCGAGCTGTCCCATGAAGGATGTCGAGTGCTGGGGGGTCAGTGTCTGGATTTAACACCAACAAGCCTTGGCAGCTGCAACCCACGCGGTCAGAGGAAAGAGGCTTCTGCGAGGACCAGCAAGGTCCTGGGGACTCACCAAGCAATGGAGAGTCAGGGCATGTCTGGAGCAACCAGGGAAGCCCACTGAAAGTTAAAGTTGCCTTCTCAGGGACCCACAGGCCAACGGACCAGGGATCGCGAAGGGACCTCGAGATTAATCACAAAGTGCCAGCCCACGGAACACTCGTGGAGTGTAGGCCGGAAATCTTCTGTGGAATTACTGCTCGGGGTCAGGACTACAAGAAGCCCAAATCACAGCTTCAGGGATTGCCGAAAAGCATATGCTGCTGCAAATGTACACGATGCCCAGGGGTACGGATTTCACGGTCCCCACGAGGGATACGGGCCTTCAGAGTCCTTCGGGAGCTTCGTAGATGCAAACCGGTCAGATGCGTTTAGGTGCCTGCTTAGCAGGGGAGTAACTCCTTTACTCCAAGGGAGATTCTTCAGTCGTCCAGCAAAGCGTAGATCGTTGAAGGTTACTTGGTTTCTGTAGCAGAGTTTAGTCCAGGTAATATCTAAAGTCCTGTAGCCAGGGGTTCCTACTTTACATCCAAGGAAGGGGTGGGACAAACTCTGGGGACCCACCTATGAGAGGGTCAGGACAGAGGGGTGGCTACACCCATGCCCTTTGTCCAGTTTCGCGCCAGAGCAGGGGCTGATAGCCCCTGCAACCGGTTTGAGCTGGACTATGCACGAGGACACCAAATGTGCCCCCAGTGCAGACATCAAAGCACTCTGAGAGTGCACCCACCCAGCCCCAATACACTAAAGCCTGTCTGGGAGGTGGTCACACCTCCCTGTGACAGGAAACCTATTGTCAAGCCTTCCCCTGCTGGAGTTTTGTCCAGCAGCAGGAGGGCAGACTCGTGTCTGTGGCTCGCAGCATCCATTTTGTGATGCCAGGGTTCTGTGAAGCTGGTACCGGGTGTACCGGTGTTGTCATATTTCTCCCTCTAGGAGGGTGGAATCATACCTCCCACACCAGTTACTGGTGTGGAGGTATGATTCCAAGGTGTTTGACACCAAACACGACATGTTTCCATGCAGCCAGATTAAAGTTAGCATTTACCGCGAGGTTATAATGCACTTAAGTATATATGGTTGGCTGCATCACAAACAACCCCGGAGAATAGGTTCCGAAGGCTGCAGAGGGGCTCTGCTCATGCATGGGCACCCTCTCACATAAAACCCAGCACTCTGCCTTCAGGATCGATAAGGCCTGCCATAGGGGTAAATGATAGGTTTATATGTGCAGTGATTAGGATAGATATAGTGAACCTATATGTTATGTTATGTTATGTTATTAGGATTTATAAAGCGCACGAATACCCGCAGGTGTCTTGGCGCTGCGTAACTGTAGTGACCCTGTTGGCAATCTAATTTTGGAACAACCAGGTTTTAAGTCCTTTCCTGAAGGAGATGAGGGAGCTCGCACCTCTTAGCTCATTCGGGAGACTGTTCCAGAGCTTAGTGGTGCTGTAGAGAAAGCTGCGGCCTCCCCATTTTGTGGTCCGAATTCTAGGCACTGTCAGGAGTTTGGCTCCCGTGGATCGAAGATGTCTAAGTAAGGGGTGCATGCCTCACCTTACACAGGCTGCAGTAGCAGACCTGTGGTGTCATTTTGAATGGTCTCTCAAGGGTGGCATAATACATGCTGCAGCCACTGGGAGGCCTCTGGGGTACCTATGCCCTGGGTACATAGTATACCATATACTAGGGACTTATAAGGCTACCCCAGAATCCAATCTGGAGTGTACCTAACATACATGCAATCAATTTAGAGGAGAAAGCAGATAGACTGGGGTCCTGAATAGCAGGATCCCAGTCAGACTAAGTCGAAAACAGTGAAACATCAGCAAAAAGTGGGGGTAACTATAAGAAGCAGATCCTACTCTCCTACACAACCCCCCCAAACGTCAGGACATTAAACTAACCTTGACCAATTGAGTCTTCATGTTCTAAGTGGAAATATCTGGAGAGTCCATCTGCATTGGCATGGTTACTCCCAGGTCTATGTTCCACTGTATAGTCCATCCCCTGTAGGGAAATGGACCACCTCAAAAGTTTGGGGTTTTCACGCTTCATCTGTTTTAGCCATAAGAGGGGCTTATGGTCTGTCTGAACAATGAAGTGAGTGCCAAACAAGTATGGCCTCAGCTTCTTCAGAGCCCAAACCACAGCAAAGGCTTCCCTCTCAATGGCTGACCAACGTTTCTCTCTGGGGGTCAGCATTCTGCTAATAAAAGCTACTGGCTGATCCTGACCTTCATCATTCAATTGTGATAACACAGCCCCTACCCCCAACTCAGATGCATCTGTTTGGACAATGAATTGTTTGGAGTAGTCAGGACTTTGCAGAATGGGAGCAGTGCACATTGCCTGCTTCAGGTCATCAAATGCCTTTTGACAGCTGACTGTCCACTGAACTTTCTTTGGCATTCTCTTGGAAGTTAAGTCATTCAAAGGGGTCACTAAGGATCCATATTCTTTTACAAACCTCCTATAGTACCCAGTCAGGCCCAAGAAAGCTCTGACCTGAGTCTGGGTGGTTGGAGCAACCCAGTCCATGATGGTCTGGATTTTGCTCTGCAATGGTTGAACCTGGCCTCCACCCACAAGGTGGCCCAGGTATACAACTTGACTCTGCCCTATCTGACACTTGGTGGCCTTGATAGTGAGGCCTGCTTTCTGCAGGGCCTCCAAAACATTTCGCAGGTGGACCAGGTGATCCTCTCAGGTGGAGCTAAAGACAGCAATATCATCTAGATATGCTGCACTATAGGCTTCCAGGCCTGTAAGAACTTTTTTCACCAACCTTTGAAAAGTGGCAGGTGCATTCTTCAAACCAAAGGGAATCACCACAAATTGGTAGTGCCCACTAGGGGTTGAGAATGCTGATTTGGCTTTTGCATCCTCAGCTAGTCTGATCTGCTAGTAGCCAGCTGTCAGGTCAAATGTGCTCAGAAACTTGGCTGAGGCCAAAGTATCTATAAGCTCACCTGCCCTAGGGATTGGATGGGCATCAGTCCTAGTGACTGCATTGAGACCTCTGTAGTCCACACAAAACCTCATCTCTCTCTTACCACCCTGTGTGTGAGGTTTAGGTACCAAGACTACTGAACTAGCCCAAGGGCTATCTGAGGGTTCAATCACACCCAAATCCAATATCTTCTGGACTTCAGTCCTGATGCAGTCCCTGACATGGTCAGGTTGCCTGTAAATCTTATTTTTAACAGGCAGACTGTCCCCAGTGTCCACTTCATTAGTGCACCAGGTAGTCTGACTTGGAGTCAGTGAGAACATATGTCTAAACTGGTTGAGAACTTTTCTGCAATCAGTTTGCTGCTGGTCAGTGAGGCTGCCTGCCAAGGCTACACCATCTACTGAACCATCATCAGGGTTCTGTGAGAGCAGGTCAGGGAGTGGATCACTCTCTTCCTCCTGCCCCTCATCAGTAGCCATGAGCAAGCCCATGTCTGCCCTGTCAACATATGGTTTGAGCCTATTGACATGGAGCACCCTATGGGGGCTCCTGGGAGTTCCAAGGTCTACCAGGTAGGTAACCTCTCCCTTTGCTCAGTTATGGTATGGGGGCCACTCCACTTGTCTTGGAGGGCTGCTGGGGCCACTGGCTCCAACACCCATACTTTCTGTCCTGGCTGATAAACAGTCAACACAGCCTTTTGGTCATGCCAGGCCTTTTGCAATTCCTGGCTAGCCTCAAGGTTTTTAGTTGCCTTCTTCATGTATTCAGCCATCCGGGAGCGGAGACCAAGTACTTAGTCCACAATATCCTGTTTAGGGGGTTTGAGAGGTAACTCCCATCCCTCCTTCACTAGACACAATGGACCCCTAACTGGATGTCCAAACAGAAGCTCACATGGGCTGTAACCAACCCCCGTCTGTGGAACCTCTCTGTAGGCAAAGAGAAGGCAGGGCAAAAGTATGTCCCATCTGCGCCTAAGCTTTTCTGGGAGACCTTTAATCATGCCCTTTAAGGTTTTGTTGAATCTTTCAACTAAACCATTGCATTGTGGGTGATAAGGGGTGGTAAATTTGTAATTTACACCACACTCCTTCCACATAGCAGTTAAGTAACTAGACATGAAGTTTGCATCTCTGTCTGATACTACCTCCTTAGGAAAACCCACCCTGGAAAAGATTCCCAGGAGGGCCCTTGCCACCACAGGAGCTGTGGTGGTCCTAAGGGGAATTGCCTCTGGATACCTAGTGGCATGGTCCACCACCACCAGTATAAATCTGTGCCCAGATGCAGTTTGAGGATCCAGGGGACCAACAATGTCAATCTCTACCCTCTCAAAGGGAACCCCCACCACAGGTAGTGGTATCAGGGGGGCCTTTGTAGTGCTACCTGACTTACCACTGGCTTGACAGGTGACACAGGAGCGGCAAAACTCCTTGGTGTCTTCAGACATATGAGGCCAATGAAAGTGAGGGACAATTCTGTCCCAAGTCTTGTTTTGGCCTAGGTGACCTGCTAATGGTATATCATGTGCTAGTGTCAATAGGAAGCTCCTAAACTTCAGAGGTATAACCAACCTCCTGGTGGCTCCAGGCTTGGGTTCTCTACACTCTGAGTAAAGGAGTCCATCATCCCAGTAGATCCTATGGGACCCACTAGCACTCCCAGCAGCCTCAGCAGCAGCCTGCTGTCTGAGGGGTTCAAGAAAGGGGCAGCTCAGCTGCTCCTGGCCCAGATCTGCCCTGGAAGGGCCCCCTGTCCCCAAGAACTCAACCTGATCAGGTTCAAGCTCATCTGGGGCAGTTCCTTCTTCAGGACTAAGATCAGCTCCCTCAAGAGACTGATCTGGATTCTGAGGCAGGGGGGAAGACACTGCCTTAATCCTACTGCTCCTTCTCTTGGAAGGCGCCTGGACCATTCTTCCAGGATCCAGGGCCTGTTCAGAGTTAGACATTTTTGCCTGTGACCTGGTCATAGCAAACACATCTGCAGGGATACCCAACATTTCTGCATGAGTCCTGAGTTCCACTTCAGCCCAAGCTGAAGTTTCTAAATCATTGCCCAACAAGCATTCAACAGGGAGGTCTGCACTTATCACAACCTTCTTAGGGCCAGTTACCCCTCCCCAGGAGAAATTAACAACTGCCAAGGAATGGTCTGTCCTGACATTGCTAGCATTGATCACTTGGTAGATCTCACCAAGTATGATTTGCTCAGGAGCCACAAGATCTTTTGTCACCATTGTGACACTTGCTCCTGTGTCCCTGAATACCAAGGCCTCTTTTCCATTTATTATAGGCTATTGTCTGTATTTGCCCAGATTACTGGGGCTTACAAATAAGGAGGCCATATCCATGCCTCCATCACAGATCAACATAGCCTGAGTTGGAACTCTGACTAGGCCAGAGTCCATCTCAGATCCCAGGGTTAACCCTACTACACCCTTGTTGGGAGCACCACCACTTGGAGCTGAACTTTGGGGAACAGTTGCCTTAGGGGCAGTGGTGGTTGGAGTTGAGTCCTTGGACTTGGTACAATCACTTGTCCAATGGGTCTTCTGTTTACAGATTTGACACCATGGCTTCTTTTTTCCTTTGTTTGTTTGTGACTCCCCACCAGATGCAGATTTTTGGGGCCCTTGAGAAGACTTCTGGTCTTTACCCTTCTCCCCACCCTTTTCAGAGTTTTTAGAATCTTGCTTCTTGGATTCACTACCTTGGTTCTGAACCTTCTGCCTCACCCTGGTTCTGACCCATGTGTCTGCCTTCTGGCCCAATTCTTGGGGAGAGGTCAGATCAGATCCCCACCAGGTACTGATGCAACAGTTGATTTTGACAGTTATTAAGGATCTGCTCTCTCATGATTAAATTATACAATCCTTTGAAATCACACACCTTACTGCCAAGTAACTAGCCTTCCAGAGTCTTAGTAGCACAATCTACAAAGTCAACCCAGTCCTGAGTCTGTGCCTTCTGGGTGTCTCTGAACTTTAACCTGTATTGTTCAGTGGTTAGGCCAAACCCATCAATCAGAGCACTCTTCAGGACTTTGTAATTATCTGCATCCTCTTCTCTTACAGTGAGGAGCTTGTCTCTACCTTTGTCTGCAAAGGAGAGCCACAAGATTGCTGCCCACTGCTCCTGAGGGACCCTCTGTACCTTACAGGCCCTCTCCAGTGCAGTTATCCATTTGTGGATGTCATCCCCACTCTGGTAGGGAGGCACAATCTTGTTCAGGTTCCTATGGTCATGAGTATGTTCTCTAACTCTAGGGACATCGTAGCTGCCACCATGGGGCTTTAGCCCCAACTTCTGAGAAGCTCTCTGAAGCTCCAGGGATTCCCTATCTAAGACCAATTGCTCTCTCTTGATTCTGAGCTTAGCTCTCTCAAACTCAAGCAGTTGGCACTTCTTCTCATAAGAGGACTCCCTTTTATGAGACACAGAGCTCCCCACAGATGTACCAGAATGATTAGATTCCAGAGAAGGAGATCTTGATCTTCTTGGTAAACTGTTAACCCTTCCAGGTGGGGTAAAGAGAGGACCATTGTGGCCTCCTTCCTCACCTTCAGGAAGAATTGTATTGTCTAGGGTAGAATCATTTTGATCCTCCTGGCCAGCATCAGAGTCCAGGTCATTGAAGTTCTCACTTCCTGTCCTTTCCTCTTCGGCTGTCCCACCCCCTTTTCCTACCTCATCAGACCCTGGAATCTTTCTGAGGTCATCTAAAAGCAAAGTCTCTATGAGACGTTGGGTGTTTGGATTTTTCCCTGACTTCAGTTTCCTGGATGTACACATGGCTCTCAATTCCTGGAATGAGAGATGGTCGTACTTAGTTGGCAAGGAGCCACTGATTTCAGGCTTAGAAGACATGCTAGTGTGGTTTGGTGTATGCACCTACCTACTCTAGTGGGAACTGAACTCTCTTGAGTTGGAGAAAGGGTGTGCTAGGCCCTTGACTTACCCAACTCTAAGTTCAGTAGAACTTACTTTATTCTAGACTTGATTTATATGTACCTAAGTACCTTTTCAGTTAGTCACTCAATGAGATTATCTGGTAAAACAATAGCAAGCTTGAATCCCAACCGCTGCACACCAATGTGAGAAGTTGGCCTGGTATATGCTGTCCGCTAATTAAAGTGGGCACCTTGCACTAGTCCAAACGACCCTTATTGATGATTAGGTTAAAGACAACCTTTATAGAAAGCTAAACTAGTGGTAGCTGTGGAGAGCAGCCTTCAGGCTAAGTCTTGAAGGAATGTAAAGCATCTTGTTTTACCAGTATATAACCTCCTGAATGACCAAATGAAAGGAGAACCACACCAGGTGTATATAAAATATATGTATTTATTACTAAACACTCTCTACTAACCTCTTTATGAGATTAGAGAACAATACACACAATATTAAATCACTAGAACGACAGTAAATAGCACAATACACAGCGGGCTCCAGGGGGAGACCGAACCATATACTAAGAAAGTGGTATAAGAACCACAACTTGACTAGACACAGTGCCTAGAGCACGTAGAATCTCTGGGACCCCAAGGAACCACCCAAGGTAGTGACACAGGGGACCCACGGAGGACGGGTGCAGTGTGGGAACACAGACGCGAGCTCCGTACAACTCTATGGGAAAGTCGCGGTTGGAATTTTAAAGATTAAGGACACTTAGGAGAGGACTTCAAGCAAACCCAGCTAAACATATAAGGTTCTAAGGCCAGCACCCTTGAGAGTACCGAGGTACCCGTGTTACCTATCCCAGAGAAGCCGGGTGCATAGGGGTCAAGTGGTGTCGGAAACCCTCGTCATTTTCAATGGCGTGATGTGAGAAAGTACTGCTGCCGTGGAGAAGAAAAGTGTCCGCTGTGATCCAAGCCTGGATCGGAGATGTGAAGAACCTGAAAGCAGAGGGGACAAAGTCTGGGTCACTTCACGTGACCAGGAGCGGAGCAATCGAATGCCCACCAATGTCGGGTGCTTCAGGTGCGAAGAGGTGAAGCTTGACTCTGCGCAACCACGGTCCAGATTCGAGCTGTCCCATGAAGGATGTCGAGTGCTGGGGGGTCAGTGTCTGGATTTAACACCAACAAGCCTTGGCAGCTGCAACCCATGCGGTCAGAGGAAAGAGGCTTCTGCGAGGACCAGCAAGGTCCTGGGGACTCACCAAGCAATGGAGAGTTAGGGCATGTCTGGAGCAACCAGGGAAGCCCACTGAAAGTTAAAGTTGCCTTCTCAGGGACCCACAGCCCAACGGACCAGGGATCGCGAAGGGACCTCGAGAGGAATCACAAAGTGCCAGCCCACGGAACACTCGTGGAGTGTAGGCCGGAAATCTTCTGTGGAATTACTGCTCGGGGTCAGGACTACAAGAAGCCCAAAGCACAGCTTCAGGGATTGCCGAAAAGCATATGCTGCTGCAAATGTACACGTTGCCCAGGGGTATGGATTTCACGGTCCCCACAAGGGATACGGCCCTTCAGAGTCCTTCTGGAGCTTCGTAGATGCAAACCGGTCAGATGTGTTTAGGTGCCTGCTTAGCAGGGGAGTAACTCCTTTACTCCAAGGGAGATTCTTCAGTCGTCCAGCAAAGTGTAGATCATCGAAGGTTACTTGGTTTCTGTAGCAGAGTTTAGTCCAGGTAATATCTAAAGTCCTGTAGCCAGGGGTTCCTACTTTACATCCAAGGAAGGGGTGGGACAAACTCTGGGGACCCACCTATGGGAGGGTCAGGACAGAGCGGTGGCTACACCCATGCCCTTTGTCCAGTTTCGCGCCAGAGCAGGGGCTGATAGCCCCTGCAACCGGTTTGAGCTGGACTATGCACGAGGACACCAAATGTGCCCCCAGTGCAGACATCAAAGCACTCTGAGAGTGCACCCACCCAGCCCCAATACACTAAAGCCTGTCTGGGAGGTGGTCACACCTCCCTGTGACAGAAAACCTATTGTCAAGCCTTCCCCTGCCGGAGTTTTGTCCAGCAGCAGGAGGGCAGACTCGTGTCTGTGGCTCGCAGCATCCATTTTGTGATGCCAGGGTTCTGTGAAGCTGGTATCGGGTGTACCGGTGTTGTCATATTTCTCCCTCTAGGAGGGTGAAATCATACCTCCCACACCAGTTACTGGTGTGGAGGTATGATTCCAAGGTGTTTGACACCAAACACGACATGTTTCCATGCAGACAGATTAAAGTTAGCATTTACTGCGAGGTTATAATGCACTTAAGTATATATGGTTGGCTGCATCACAAACAACCCCGGAGAATAGGTTCCGAAGGCTGCAGAGGGGCTCTGCTCATGCATGGGCACCCTCTCACATAAAACCCAGCACCCTGCCTTCAGGATCGATAAGGCCTGCCATAGGGGTGAATGATAGGTTTATATGTGCAGTGATTAGGATAGATATAGTGAACCTATATGTTATGTTATGTTATTAGGATTTATAAAGCGCACGAATACCCGCAGGTGTCTTTGCGCTGCGTAACTGTAGTGACCCTATTGGCAATCTAATTTTGGAACAACCAGGTTTTAAGTCCTTTCCTGAAGGAGAGGAGGGAGCTCGCACCTCTTAGCTCATTCGGGAGACTGTTCCAGAGCTTAGTGGTGCTGTAGAGAAAGCTGCGGCCTCCCCATTTTGTGGTCCGAATTCTAGGCACTGTCAGGAGTTTGGCTCCCGTGGATCGAAGATGTCTAAGTAAGGGGTGCATGCCCCACCTTACACAGGCTGCAGTAGCAGACCTGTGGTGTCATTTTGAATGGTCTCTCAAGGGTGGCATAATACATGCTGCAGCCACTGGGAGGCCTCTGGGGTACCTATGCCCTGGGTACATAGTATACCATATACTAGGGACTTATAAGGGTACCCCAGAATCCAATCTGGAGTGTACCTAACGTACATGCAATCAATTTAGAGGAGAAAGCAGATAGACTGGGGTTCTGAATAGCAGGATCCCAGTCAGATTAAGTCGAAAACAGTGAAACATCAGCAAAAAGTGGGGGTAACTATAAGAAGCAGATCCTACTTTCCTACACAACCCCCCCCAAACGTCAGGACAATAAACTAACCTTGACCAGTTGAGTCTTCATGTTCTAAGTGGAAATATCTGGAGAGTCCATCTGCATTGGCATGGTTACTCCCAGGTCTATGTTCCACTAAATAGTCCATCCCCTGTAGGGAAATGGACCACCTCAAAAGTTTGGTGTTTTCACCCTTCATCTGTTTTAGCCATAAGAGGGGCTTATGGTCTGTCTGAACATTGAAGTGAGTGCCAAACAAGTATGGCCTCAGCTTCTTCAGAGCCCAAACCACAGCAAAGGCTTCCCTCTCAATGGCTGACCAACGTTTCTCTCTGGGGGTCAGCCTTCTGCTAATAAAAGCTACTGGCTGATCCTGACCTTCATCATTCAATTGTGATAACAGAGCCCCTACCCCCAACTCAGATGCATCTGTTTGGACAATGAATTGTTTGGAGTAGTCAGGACTTTGCAGAATGGGAGCAGTGCACATGGCCTGCTTCAGGTCATCAAATGCCTTTTGACAGATGACTGTCCACTGAACTTTCTTTGGCATTCTCTTGGAAGTTAAGTCATTCAAAGGGGTCACAAAGGATCCATATTCTTTTACAAACCTCCTATAGTACCCAGTCAGGCCCAAGAAAGCTCTGACCTGAGTCTGGGTGGTTGGAGCAACCCAGTCCATGATGGTCTGGATTTTGCTCTGCAATGGTTGAACCTGGCCTCCACCCACAAGGTGGCCCAGGTATACAACTTGACTCTGCCCTATCTGACACTTGGTGGCCTTGATAGTGAGGCCTGCTTTCTGCAGGGCCTCCAAAACATTTCGCAAGTGGACCAGGTGATCCTCCCAGGTGGAGCTAAAGACAGCAATATCATCTAGATATGCTGCACTATAGGCTTCCAGGCCTGTAAGAACTTTTTTCACCAACCTTTGAAAAGTGGCAGGTGCATTCTTCAAACCAAAGGGAATCACCACAAATTGGTAGTGCCCACTAGGGGTTGAGAATGCTGTTTTGGCTTTTGCATCCTCAGCTAGTCTGATCTGCCTGTAGCCAGCTGTCAGGTCAAATGTGCTCAGAAACTTGGCTGAGGCCAAAGTATCTATAAGCTCATCTGCTCTAGGGATTGGATGGGCATCAGTCCTAGTGACTGCATTGAGACCTCTGTAGTCCACACAAAACCTCACCTCTCTCTTACCACCCTGGGTGTGAGGTTTAGGTACCAAGACTACTGGACTAGCCCAAGGGCTATCTGAGGGTTCAATCACACCCAAATCCAACATCTTCTGGACTTCAGTCCTGATGCAGTCCCTGACATGGTCAGGTTGCCTGTAAATCTTATTTTTAACAGGCAGACTGTCCCCAGTGTCCACTTCATGAGTGCACCAGGTAGTCTGACTTGGAGTCAGTGAGAACATATGTCTAAACTGGTTGAGAACTTTTCTGCAATCAGTTTGCTGCTGGTCAGTGAGGCTGCCTGCCAAGGCTACACCATCTACTGAACAATCATCAGGGTTCTGTGAGAGCAGGTCAGGGAGTGGATCACTCTCTTCCTCCTGCCCCTCATCAGTAGCCATGAGCAAGCCCATGTCTGCCCTGTCAACATACAGTTTGAGCCTGTTGACATGGAGCACCCTATGGGGGCTCCTGGGAGTTCCAAGGTCTACCAGGTAGGTAACCTCTCCCTTTTGCTCAGTTATGGTATGGGGGCCACACAACTTGTCTCGGAGGGCTGCTGGGGCCACTGGCTCCAACACCCATACTTTCTGTCCTGGCTGATAAATAGTCAACACAGCCTTTTGGTCATGCCAGGCCTTTTGCAATTCCTGGCTAGCCTCAAGGTTTTTAGTTGCCTTCTTCATGTATTCAGCCATCCGGGAGCGGAGACCAAGTACTTTGTCCACAATATCCTGTTTAGGGGGTTTGAGAGGTAACTCCCATCCCTCCTTCACTAGACATAATGGACCCCTAACTGGATGTCCAAACAGAAGCTCACATGGGCTGTAACCAACCCCCGTCTGTGGAACCTCTCTGTAGGCAAAGAGAAGGCAGGGCAAAAGTATGTCCCATCTGCGCCTAATCTTTTCTGGGAGACCTTTAATCATGCCCTTTAAGGTTTTGTTGAACCTTTCAACTAAACCATTGCATTGTGGGTGATAAAGGGTGGTAAATTTGTAATTTAAACCACACTCCTTCCACATAGCAGTTAAGTAACTAGACATGAAGTTTGCATCTCTGTCTGATACTACCTCCTTAGGAAAACCCACCCTGGAAAAGATTCCCAGGAGGGCCCTTGCCACCACAGGAGCTGTGGTGGTCCTAAGTGGAATTGCCTCTGGATACCTAGTGGCATGGTCCACCACCACCAGTATAAATCTGTGCCCAGATGCAGTTTGAGGATCCAGGGGACCAACAATGTCAATCCCTACCCTCTCAAAGGGAACCCCCACCACAGGTAGTGGTATCAGGGGGGCCTTTGTAGTGCTACCTGCCTTACCACTGGCTTGACAGGTGACACAGGTGCGGCAAAACTCCTTGGTATCTTCAGACATATGAGGCCAATGAAAGTGAGGGACAATTCTGTCCCAAGTCTTGTTTTGGCCTAGGTGACCTGCTAATGGTATATCATGTGCTAGTGTCAATAGGAAGCTCCTAAACTTCAGAGGTATAACCAACCTCCTGGTGGCTCCAGGCTTGGGTTCTCTACACTCTGAGTAAAGGAGTCCATCATCCCAGTAGATCCTATGGGACCCACTAGCACTCCCAGCAGCCTCAGCAGCAGCCTGCTGTCTGAGGGGTTCAAGAAAGGGGCAGCTCAGCTGCTCCTGGCTCAGATCTGCCCTGGAAGGGCCCCCTGTCCCCAAGAACTCAACCTGATCAGGTTCAAGCTCATCTGGGACAGTTCCTTCTTCAGAACTAAGATCAGCTCCCTCAAGAGACTGATCTGGATTCTGAGGCAGGGGGGAAGACACTGCCTTAACCCTACTGCTCCTTCTCTTGGAAGGCGCCTGGACCATTCTTCCAGGATCCAGGGCCTGTTCAGAGTTAGACATTTTTGCCTGTGACCTGGTCATAGCAAACACATCTGCAGGGATACCCAACATTTCTGCATGAGTCCTGAGTTCCACTTCAGCCCAAGCTGAAGTTTCTAAATCATTGCCCAACAAGCATTCAACAGGGAGGTCTGCACTTATCACAACCTTCTTAGGGCCAGTTACCCCTCCCCAGGAGAAATTAACAACTGCCAAGGAATGGTCTGTCCTGACATTGCTAGCATTGATCACTTGGTAGATCTCACCAAGTATGATTTGCTCAGGAGCCACAAGATCTTTTGTCACCATTGTGACACTTGCTCCTGTGTCCCTGAATACCAAGGCCTCTTTTCCATTTATTATAGGCTATTGTCTGTATTTGCCCAGATTACTGGGGCTTACAAATAAGGAGGCCATATCCATGCCTCCATCACAGATCAACATAGCCTGAGTTGGAACTCTGACTAGGCCAGAGTCCATCTCAGATCACAGGGTTAACCCTACTACACCCTTGTTGGGAGCACCACCACTTGGAGCTGAACTTGGGGGAACAGTTGCCTTAGGGGCAGTGGTGGTTGGAGTTGAGTCCTTGGACTTGGTACAATCACTTGTCCAATGGGTCTTCTGTTTACAGATTTGACACCATGGCTTCTTTTTGCCTTTTCCTTTGTTTGATTGTGACTCCCCACCAGATGCAGATTTTTGGGGCCCTTGAGAAGACTTCTGGTCTTTACCCTTCTCCCCACCCTTATCAGAGTTTTTAGAATCTTGCTTCTTGGAGTCACTACCTTGGTTCTGAACCTTCTGCCTCACCCTGGTTCTGACCCATTTGTCTGCCTTCTGGCCCAATTCTTGGGGAGAGGTCAGATCAGATCCCCACCAGGTACTGATGCAACAGTTGATTTTGACAGTTATTAAGGATCTGCTCTCTCATGATTAAATTATACAATCCTTTGAAATCACACACCTTACTGCCAAGTAACTAGCCTTCCAGAGCCTTAGTAGCACAATCTACAAAGTCAACCCAGTCCTGAGTCTGTGCCTTCTGGGTGTCTCTGAACTTTAACCTGTATTGTTCAGTGGTTAGGCCAAACCCATCAATCAGAGCACTCTTCAGGACTTTGTAATTATCTGCATCATCTTCTCTTACAGTGAGGAGCTTGTCGCCACCTTTGTCTGCAAAGGAGAGCCACAAGATTGCTGCCCACTGCTCCTGAGGGACCCTCTGTACCTTACAGGCCCTCTCCAGTGCAGTTATCCATTTGTGGATGTCATCCCCACTCTGGTAGGGAGGCACAATCGTGTTCAGGTTCCTATGGTCATGAGTATGTTCTCTAACTCTAGGGACATCGTAGCTGCCACCATGGGGCTTTAGCCCCAACTTCTGAGAAGCTCTCTGAAGCTCCAGGGATTCCCTATCTAAGACCAATTGCTCTCTCTTGATTCTGAGCTTAGCTCTCTCAAACTCAAGCAGTTGGCACTTCTTCTCATTAGAGGACTCCATTTTATGAGACACAGAGCTCCCCACAGATGTACCAGAATGATTAGATTCCAGAGAAGGAGATCTTGATCTTCTTGGTAAACTGTTAACCCTTCCAGGTGGGGTAAAGAGAGGACCATTGTGGCCTCCTTCCTCACCTTCAGGAAGAATTGTATTGTCTAGGGTAGAATCATTTTGATCCTCCTGGCCAGCATCAGAGTCCAGGTCATTGAAGTTCTCACTTCCTGTCCTTTCCTCTTCGGCTGTCCCACCCCCTTTTCCTACCTCATCAGACCCTGGAGTCTTTCTGAGGTCATCTAAAAGCAAAGTCTCTATGAGACGTTGGGTGTTTGGATTTTTCCCTGACTTCAGTTTCCTGGATGTACACATGGCTCTCAATTCCTGGAATGAGAGATGGTCGTACTTAGTTGGCAAGGAGCCACTGACTTCAGGCTTAGAAGACATGCTAGTGTGGTGTGGTGTATGCACCTACCTACTCTAGTGGGAACTGAACTCTCTTGAGTTGGAGAAAGGGTGTGCTAGGCCCTTGACTTACCCAACTCTAAGTTCAGTAGAACTTACTTTATTCTAGACTTGATTTATATGTACCTAAGTACCTTTTCAGTTAGTCACTCAATGAGATTATCTGGTAAAACAATAGCAAGCTTGAATCCCAACCACTGCACACCAATGTGAGAAGTTGGCCTGGTATATGCTGTCCGCTAATTTAAGTGGGCACCTTGCACTAGTCCAAACGACCCTTATTGATGATTAGGTTAAAGACAACCTTTATAGAAAGCTATCCTAGTGGTAGCTGTGGAGAGCAGCCTTCAGGCTAAGTCTTGAAGGAATGTAAAGCAGCTTGTTTTACCAGTATATAACCTCCTGAATGACCAAATGAAAGGAGAACCACACCAGGTGTATATAAAATATATGTATTTATTACTAAACACTCTCTACTAACCTCTTTATGAGATTAGAGAACAATACACACAATATTAAATCACTAGAACGACAGTAAATAGCACAATACACAGCGGGCTCCAGGGGGAGACCGAACCATATACTAAGAAAGTGGTATAAGAACCACAACTTGACTAGACACAGTGCCTAGAGCACGTAGAATCTCTGGGACCCCAAGGAACCACCCAAGGTAGTGACACAGGGGACCCACGGAGGACGGGTGCAGTGTGGGAACACAGACGCGAGCTCCGTACAACTCTATAGGAAAGTCGCGGTTGGAATTTTAAAGATTAAGGACACTTAGGAGAGGACTTCAAGCAAACCCAGCTAAACATAGAAGGTTCTAAGGCCAGCACCCTTGAGAGTACCGAGGTACCCGTGTTACCTATCCCAGAGAGGCCGGGTGCATAGGGGTCAAGTGGTGTCGGAAACCCTCGTCATTTTCAATGGCGTGATGCGAGAAAGTACTGCTGCCGTGGAGAAGAAAAGTGTCCGCTGTGATCCAAGCCTGGATCGGAGATGTGAAGAACCTGAAAGCAGAGGGGACAAAGTCTGGGTCACTTCACGTGACCAGGAGCGGAGCAATCGAATGCCCACCAATGTCGGGTGCTTCAGGTGCGAAGAGGTGAAGCTTGACTCTGCGCAACCACGGTCCAGATTCGAGCTGTCCCATGAAGGATGTCGAGTGCTGGGGGGTCAGTGTCTGGATTTAACACCAACAAGCCTTGGCAGCTGCAACCCACGTGGTCAGAGGAAAGAGGCTTCTGCGAGGACCAGCAAGGTCCTGGGGACTCACCAAGCAATGGAGAGTCAGGGCATGTCTGGAGCAACCAGGGAAGCCCACTGAAAGTTAAAGTTGCCTTCTCAGGGACCCACAGGCCAATGGACCAGGGATCGCGAAGGGACCTCGAGAGGAATCACAAAGTGCCAGCCCACGGAACACTGGTGGAGTGTAGGCCGGAAATCTTCTGTGGAATTACTGCTCGGGGTCAGGACTACAAGAAGCCCAAAGCACAGCTTCAGGGATTTCCGAAAAGCATATGCTGCTGCAAATGTACACGGTGCCCAGGGGTACGGATTTCACGGTCCCCACGAGGGATATGGGCCTTCAGAGTCCTTCGGGAGCTTCGTAGATGCAAACCGGTCAGATGCGTTTAGGTGCCTGCTTAGCAGGGGAGTAACTCCTTTACTCCAAGGGAGATTCTTCAGTCGTCCAGCAAAGCGTAGATCGTCGAAGGTTACTTGGTTTCTGTAGCAGAGTTTAGTCCAGGTAATATCTAAAGTCCTGTAGCCAGGGGTTCCTACTTTACATCCAAGGAAGGGGTGGGACAAACTCTGGGGACCCACCTATGGGAGGGTCAGGACAGAGGGGTGGCTACACCCATGCCCTTTGTCCAGTTTCGTGCCAGAGCAGGGGCTGATAGCCCCTGCAACCGGTTTGAGCTGGACTATGCACGAGGACACCAAATGTGCCCCCAGTGCAGACATCAAAGCACTCTGAGAGTGCACCCACCCAGCCCCAATACACTAAAGCCTGTCTGGGAGGTGGTCACACCTCCCTGTCACAGGAAACCTATTGTCAAGCCTTCCCCTGCCGGAGTTTTGTCCAGCAGCAGGAGGGCAGACTCGTGTCGGTGGCTCGCAGCATCCATTTTGTGATGCCAGGGTTCTGTGAAGCTGGTACCGGGTGTACCGGTGTTGTCATATTTCTCCCTCTAGGAGGGTGGAATCATACCTCCCACACCAGTTACTGGTGTGGAGGTATGATTCCAAGGTGTTTGACACCAAACACGACATGTTTCCATGCAGCCAGATTAAAGTTAGCATTTACCGCGAGGTTATAATGCACTTAAGTATATATGGTTGGCTGCATCACAAACAACCCCGGAGAATAGGTTCCGAAGGCTGCAGAGGGGCTCTGCTCATGCATGGGCACCCTCTCACATAAAACCCAGCACCCTGCCTTCAGGATCGATAAGGCCTGCCATAGGGGTGAATGATAGGTTTATATGTGCAGTGATTAGGATAGATATAGTGAACCTATATGTTATGTTATTAGGATTTATAAAGCGCACGAATACCCGCAGGTGTCTTGGCGCTGCATAACTGCAGTGACCCTGTTGGCAATCTAATTTTGGAACAACCAGGTTTTAAGTCCTTTCCTGAAGGAGAGGAGGGAGCTCGCACCTCTTAGCTCATGCAGGAGACTGTTCCAGAGCTTAGTGGTGCTGTAGAGAAAGCTGGGTCCTCCCCATTTTGTGGTCCGAATTCTAGGCACTGTCAGGAGTTTGGCTCCCGTGGATCGAAGATGTCTAAGTAAGGGGTGCATGCCCCACCTTACACAGGCTGCAGTAGCAGACCTGTGGTGTCATTTTGAATGGTCTCTCAAGGGTGGCATAATACATGCTGCAGCCACTGGGAGGCCTCTGGGGTACCTATGCCCTGGGTACATAGTATACCATATACTAGGGACTTATAAGGGTACCCCAGAATCCAATCTGGAGTGTACCTAACGTACATGCAATCAATTTAGAGGAGATAGCAGATAGACTGGGGTTCTGAATAGCAGGATCCCAGTCAGACTAAGTCGAAAACAGTGAAACATCAGCAAAAAGTGGGGGTAACTATAAGAAGCAGATCCTACTTTCCTACACAACCCCCCCCCAAACGTCAGGACATTAAACTAACCTTGACCAGTTGAGTCTTCATGTTCTAAGTGGAAATATCTGGAGAGTCCATCTGCATTGGCATGGTTACTCCCAGGTCTATGTTCCACTGAATAGTCCATCCCCTGTAGGGAAATGGACCACCTCAAAAGTTTGGGGTTTTCACCCTTCATCTGTTTTAGCCATAAGAGGGGCTTATGGTCTGTCTGACAATGAAGTGAGTGCCAAACAAGTATGGCCTCAGCTTCTTCAGAGCCCAAACCACAGCAAAGGCTTCCCTCTCAATGGCTGACCAGTGTTTCTCTCTGGGGGTCAGCCTTCTGCTAATAAAAGCTACTGGCTGATCCTGACCTTCATCATTCAATTGTGATAACAGAGCCCCTACCCCCAACTCAGATGCATCTGTTTGGACAATGAATTGTTTGGAGTAGTCAGGACTTTGCAGAATGGGAGCAGTGCACATGGCCTGCTTCAGGTCATCAAATGCCTTTTGACAGCTGACTGTCCACTGAACTTTCTTTGGCATTCTCTTGGAAGTTAAGCCATTCAAAGGGGTCACTAAGGATCCATATTCTTTTACAAACCTCCTATAGTACCCAGTCAGGCCCAAGAAAGCTCTGACCTGAGTCTGGGTGGTTGGAGCAACCCAGTCCATGATGGTCTGGATTTTGCTCTGCAATGGTTGAACCTGGCCTCCACCCACAAGGTGGCCCAGGTATACAACTTGACTCTGCCCTATCTGACACTTGGTGGCCTTGTTAGTGAGGCCTGCTTTCTGCAGGGCCTCCAAAACATTTCGCAAGTGGACCAGGTTTTCCTCCCAGATGGAGCTAAAGACAGCAATATCATCTAGATATGCTGCACTATAGGCTTCCAGGCCTGTAAGAACTTTTTTCACCAACCTTTGAAAAGTGGCAGGTGCATTCTTCAAACCAAAGGGAATCACCACAAATTGGTAGTGCCCACTAGGGGTTGAGAATGCTGTTTTGGCTTTTGCATCCTCAGCTAGTCTGATCTGCCAGTAGCCAGCTGTCAGGTCAAATGTGCTCAGAAACTTGGCTGAGGCCAAAGTATCTATAAGCTCATCTGCCCTAGGGATTGGATGGGCATCAGTCCTAGTGACTGCATTGAGACCTCTGTAGTCCACACAAAACCTCATCTCTCTCTTACCACCCTGGGTGTGAGGTTTAGGTACCAAGACTACTGGACTAGCCCAAGGGCTATCTGAGGGTTCAATCACACCCAAATCCAACATCTTCTGGACTTCAGTCCTGATGCAGTCCCTGACATGGTCAGGTTGCCTGTAAATCTTATTTTTAACAGGCAGACTGTCCCCAGTGTCCACTTCATGAGTGCACCAGGTAGTCTGACTTGGAGTCAGTGAGAACATATGTCTAAACTGGTTGAGAACTTTTCTGCAATCAGTTTGCTGCTGGTCAGTGAGGCTGGCTGCCAAGGCTACACCATCTACTGAACAATCATCAGGGTTCTGTGAGAGCAGGTCAGGGAGTGGATCACTCTCTTCCTCCTGCCCCTCATCAGTAGCCATGAGCAAGCCCATGTCTGCCCTGTCAACATATGGTTTGAGCCTGTTGACATGGAGCACCCTATGGGGGCTCCTGGGAGTTCCAAGGTCTACCAGGTAGGTAACCTCTCCCTTTTGCTCAGTTATGGTATGGGGGCCACTCCACTTGTCTCGGAGGGCTGCTGGGGCCACTGGCTCCAACATCCATACTTTCTGTCCTGGCTGATATACAGTCAACACAGCCTTTTAGTCATGCCAGGCCTTTTGCAATTCCTGGCTAGCCTCAAGGTTTTTAGTTGCCTTCTTCATGTATTCAGCCATCCGGGAGCGGAGACCAAGTACTTAGTCCACAATATCCTGTTTAGGGGGTTTGAGAGGTAACTCCCATCCCTCCTTCACTAGACACAATGGACCCCTAACTGGATGTCCAAACAGAAGCTCACATGGGCTGTAACCAACCCCCGTCTGTGGAACCTCTCTGTAGGCAAAGAGAAGGCAGGGCAAAAGTATGTCCCATCTGCGCCTAAGCTTTTCTGGGAGACCTTTAATCATGCCCTTTAAGGTTTTGTTGAACCTTTCAACTAAACCATTGCATTGTGGGTGATAAGGGGTGGTAAATTTGTAATTTACACCACACTCCTTCCACATAGCAGTTAAGTAACTAGACATGACGGGGGCGTGGCCAACCGCCCAAGATGGCGGACGTACATCGGTGAAGCTCCGGCCCCGGGGGGGATTAATCCTGCGAGTACACGGTGTTGCGGGGCATAGTTGAACGCCGGAGGGCCCAAAAACCCTGTCGGAACCTGCCCCACATGTGAGGATACACTCTGGGCTGCTGCGGCGTAGAAAAAAAAAAAAAAAAAAAGAAGATCGGAAACAGGCGAGCGGAGAGAGACTGCGGGCGCGGCCTGTTGGCGGCGGCCTGCGCAAGATCGGGGCTGCGCCGCGGCCCTCGGGGGACCAGACCGGCCTGTTCCCGGAGGACTGAAGGGGCGAGCGGCGGCTCCCGCCGATTACCGGAGGTGCGGCCTGACGACTGGAGAAACCCACAGAGGCACTGTGGTTACGATCGTGCAGCCGGAGGGACAGGCCCCTCATTGCCGGCGGGGATGAGAGGGTGAGTGAACAAGGGCCTGGAGTGCGTGCCCTCCTACCTCCCCTACCCCGCGGCGGTTGCAGGCTGCTGAGGCTGCCCCCACTGGTTGCGAGGGCACGAGAACGTCCTGGCATCGGGTGATCGGACCCGCCTGTGCTCTGGAGGCTGTATCTGCGGGCGGTGACTCCGCCGAGAACTGCGCGGGGCCGGGGCTGCACTGCGGCCCTTCGGGGACTGGGCCTGCCGGTGCCCTGGAGGCTGCGGAGGAAAGCGGCGGCTCCCGCCGATAACTGAAGGGGGAGACGGGCGACCGGTGAGTCCCGAAAAGGCGCCGTGCACAAGCTAGCAAAAAACTGGAGAGACATGCCCTTTATTGCCAGTGAGGACCGGGGGTGAGAGAACAACAGACCTGGAGTGTGGGCCATCCTGCTTCCCCCCCCCTCTTCCCTGTGACAGTTGTAGACTCTTGAGACTGTCCACCCCATCTACATTAGAGCGGACGGGGGGCTGCTCGGGCGCCCACCCCCCCCCTGGTCTGGAGGGGGAACCGGACGAGAATTGCGGAGTAGAGACGCACTGCGCTGAACACTTGGGATTGAGGTGCGTCGCCCAACGAAGTGTCTGGAGGGGGTTGTCTCGGCACTTTGCGAACTATCCTACCGACGGGGCACAGATCCGAGCACGCCTGACCTAGGCGATGGGGAGAGTAAAGGGGAAACCGCTTGATACGGGCCCAATGGCGGAAGGCCCCCCTGCGTCTGGTGCCCAGGATGGCCCGACAGATGCATCCATGGATAGTTCTGCAGTGTCCCAGTCGGATAAGCTAGACCTGATACTCCGGGAAATCAGGGACTCCAAGAAAATAATGGAGCGGCAGATAGGAGCCCTCACGACTGGTCTCACCTTGCTGAGAGCGGACCACGGGAAGCTCGCTGACAAGGTGCAGGAACACGAAGCAGCACTGACTAGCATAGACCCTCAGATTGCGGAACACACAACGCAATTGAAACAACTGCAACAACAGGTCTGCGGCCTACAGGATCGCGTTGAAGATGCGGAGGGCCGCAATCGCCGGAACAATGTTCGCATTATTGGGCTCCCGGAGAGAAGCGAAGGCACACGCCCTGCGGACTATATGGAAACATGGCTCCGAGAGTACGTTGCCCCGGAAGGGCTGTCCCCGTACTTCTGTGTGGAACGGGCTCACCGCATACCGACGGGCGCACCGAGGGTGGGGGCACCACCGCACCCCTTGATAGTAAAAATCTTGAACTATAGGGATAGAGACATACTGCTACAAAAGGCGAGAGACAAAATGAATATTCAGTTTGAAAACCAACGGATCTCCCTATATCCCGATTACACTGTTGCAGTTCAACGCCAGCGTACCTCCTTCCAAGCCGTGAGGAAAAAACTAAGGGCAGCGCAGCTGAAATACGCCCTCTTGTTCCCGGCTAGGCTAAAAGTGATCCATGACAGGAAAACTTACTTCTTCGATAGCCCCAACGACGCGGAAGAATGGCTGGAAATTATGGACATCGAACACAGCCAAGTGAGACCATCGGGCCAGACGGGAAAGGGACCTGAGGTGTCGCACTGGCAGAGGACACGAGGCCGCGGGGGGCTTGAAAATCGGTTGGAACGGGGCCCCACCCCTGCGCAAAAACAGGCCGGCAGGGAGGCGGCACTAACTGTTGCAGAATCCTTTAGAGAAGATAGCCCGAAAATAGTGACGGACACAGAGGACAGTACGGCCCAATCAGACTCTGATCACAGCATCGTTCTCTTCCCCTCGGCGACGCCGCAGACGGGAGATGGCCTCCTGGACAACTGAAAACACCACAGCACCTCCCCCGATGGGGACCTTCGCTTGGATCATGACACTGGACATGTAGCTGAGATTGACCACAATGAACAGTATCCTTTTTTCTTTTGATAATGCATGAAGTCGCCCGGACTCGGGCCTTGTGTGGACGATACATATGATGAGGCCCAGTAGGGACTCTACAACATGCTAAATGTACATGCTTGTCCCTTACAATTCAGGGTCGAGGAAGGGACCCGTTAGTATGTTTGAGTTACCACTGGGATTGCGTGGTGTATTATGTAGAGCTAGTCCCGCTCCCGCACGCACAATTGATTCCCGCATGCAATGCGTAGAAATTCCCCCCCCGGGGACCAGCCGGAGCTCTGCGCACATCCAAGCAGTAGTATGGTTGGAGACGCTTACCCCCCACGTAGTGTATGCACTGTTCTCTGGTTTGGTTATGTTTTCTGTTTTGGTTTGGCACAGCACTGTTCATTAGCTGCGCCGAGGAAGTTTAGTTTACGAGGGGAGGGGGTTTCCTGGTCCGTACTAGTTTTTCAGCTCCGTCAGCTGCGGAGGGTGGGGCAGGATGTGGGGATATGGCTTCCAATCGTACCACTTTAGGGTCCTATAACTTGCTGACGTGGACTATACGAGGGCTGGGGGCCGTACAGAAACGCCATAGAGTACATGCATACCTTCTCTGCCGCAAGGCGCAGATAGTCTTCTTCCAAGAGTCGCATCTGATGGAAGCGGAGGCACAAAAAACCCGACAGAAGTGGAGGGGTCGAGTGTTTACTACTAATTACTCGGCCTTTGCTCGAGGGGCAACAATTTGCATTAGGCATGGGGTCCCATTCGTAGAGCTGGATAGGCGAGTAGATGCCCAGGGCCGCTATATACTTCTGCGGGGCACCCTAGATCACCAACCTGTAGTGCTTGGCAGCATCTATGCGCCCAATTTTGACCAGGATAAGTTCTTCCACGACCTAGGTAGAGCCCTGACTGGGTGGGACACCATCCCTTGGATCCTGGGAGGGGACTGTAATGTGATCCTTAACGTCGACTTGGACAGATCTCACCCTCCACTACATGGGGCTGCTCTACATAAACAAACCGAATTCCTAAATGCATGGCTGAAGGGCTGGGGACTCACTGACACGTGGCGCATGCTGCATCCCACACATAGGGAGTACTCCTTTTACTCCCCAGTTCACCAGCTCCACACCCGGCTGGACAGGTTTATCTGCTCCCATACCATTACACCACAGGTACACCAGGCCACATATTTAGCGAAAACGTTTTCCGATCATAACCCTCTGGAACTAACGCTTACATGGGGCAGAATTCCATCCCCAGTCCCGACCTGGAGGCTACAGCCCCAACTCCTGGAAGATGCTCCCTTCAGGGCTTCACTATCGGACACTATAAATAATTTTTTACGGAAAACTGGAACACGGCCTCCTCCAACCTAATTGTGTGGGACGCACTCAAGGCAGTGGTTCGGGCGCAGCAATTAGTGCTACGGTAGGGGCACGACAGGAAGTACACAGGAAATTGGTGGATACAGAGGCCCTGATGACGGAACTGGAGCCAGCGGCGGTTACCGACACGGTTAAACGGGCAGCCCTACAGGACGCCCGCATTGCACATGCAGAGACATTAGAGACCATGAGGGTCATAGATTATCGGGCATATATACACTTAAAGCACACTGTCGTTGACAAATCGGGCACGTTGCTGGCTAGACTGCTGAGAGACACTCCAGAACTGCCAGTCGTCGCCTGCATCCGCTCCCCAGAAATGGGTCTAGTGCATACCCAAACAGAGATCAACGAAGCTTTCCATGCTCACCTGCAGCACCTTTACGAGGCGCCAACTAACATTAACGATAGTCGGATTGTGGCCTTTTTGGATGAACTACAGTTCCCCACGATTACTGAGGGTAAACATAAGGAAATATCAGGGCCTGTCACCCAACATGAAATACGAGCCGCAATAAAAGGCCTTAACCGTAACAAGACCCCGGGCCCAGACGGCCTACCCATCGAATTCTACGCTATTTATGCGGAGGCCTTGGTCCCTAAATTGGAAGAAATATACAAGAAGGCTTGGGACACTGGTAGCCTACCAAAATCCACAATGCAGGCATTGGTGGTGTCGCTCCCCAAGCCGGGGCGGGATTGCCTTGAATTATCCAATTATCGCCCGTTATCAATGCTGGCTATGGAATACAAAATCCTTAGCAAAGCCCTTGCTAACCGGCTGCTGCCTGCTCTACCTGCTCTTATACACCGGGACCAATGTGGGTTCCTACCTGACAGGAGTACATCTCTCAACATTAGGAGGCTACATCACCTAATGACGGCCACCCCGGTGGAATATCATAATGCTGGATGTTTGGGACCTGGATCTCAGACAGGCCTTTGACTCAATAACTTGGGAGTATATGTTTGCAGCTTTAACACGCTTTGGCCTCCCACCGGAGTACATCCGATGGGTGCGGCTGTTGTATACAGAACCTACGGCGAGAGCCCGCACAGGCAGATGCATATCCCGGGAATACGAGGTACACAGGGGCACGAGACAGGGGTGCCCGCTCTCTCCCCTGCTCTTTGTTCTTACGCTGGAGCCATTGGCTATTGCCCTGAGACAGTCGTTCGACGACTTGGGGATAACTATACAAGGTGTGCCAACCTTGACGTCTATATACGCAGACGACATCCTCTTATACCTACGTGACCTGGAAGGGGGGGCGGGCCCTCTCCCCGGTATTTTTGCTGCCTTCGAAGCTATATCGGGCCTAGCTATTAACGCCGGGAAATCGCACGCCTTTTACTTCCGAGATGGTCCGCGGCCAGACGGAATCCAATTTGGTGCATACCACATACCTGTAGCGCAAGGTACCTTTAAATATCTGGGAGTCCAAATTTACAGAGACCCCACAGACCTACTGGAGGGTAACCTAATGAAAGCAATTGCATCCCTCCGCTCCAGCATTGCCTTTTGGATATCCCTGCCATTGTCAGTGATGGGGAGGATAGCCATCTCCAAGATGGTGATGTTACCTCGCCTGCTGTACTACTTTGCCAATTTACCCATGACACTGCCTCTACCCATCTTCCACACGTTGGACAAGCTACTACTGGAACTTATCTGGGGCGCGGGTAGGCGCAGACTGAGTCTTAAGAAACTACAGCTGGCAACGGACAGGGGAGGTCTGGGTGTCCCCGATTTCCGGGCTTATTATTATGCTGCACAACTGAAATGGCTGTCCTATTGGACGGCGGGCAGGAACCTAGTTGAAATTGGTTACGACACGCGGAAAATAGAGCATGGTACGTTACATACCCTGCTGCTCCCCAAAGAGAAAATACCGATGGGCGCACCCCCGTTGTTATTAACGGCACTAAGGTGCTGGAAAAAAGCAGTGCAGTACACTTCAGCCACGGTTCCCTATGCCAACAACATTCCACTACTGGGGCTACCCGTTGCGGGTGATCGACTTACCATAGCCAGACTGCATGACTGGATAGAGGCTCGAGTGGCAGAAGTGGGTTCCTTCTTTGGGGATGGCGTGCTTCTGGACCATGCCGCATTTATACAAACCACAGGCGCCCCAGATCACCTGTATCTCATACACGCAGCAATAGCAAATTACATTCGGAGGACATGGGCACCACAGCGTAGTGAGCCCCCACAACATGAGATGGTACACCTACTTTACCATATGGGGAGGGGAGGACATCTCATCAAATGGTTATATATGGGTATTAGAGCGCAGGCCTCAGTACAACTTATAGGTCTCCGGGAACAGTGGGCAGGGTACATGGGCAAAGAGATTACAGACGATGCTTGGTCAAGTATCCTAGAGCACCCGAAAAGGGTCTCCCGTAATGCCAAGCTCAAATACATACAAACTATGGTTCTGCACAGGGCATACTTAACACCGAAAAAAATACACCGCATGTTCCCAGACGCTCAGCACTGTTGCCCGAGATGTGGAGCGGAGGAGGCGGGCTTTGTCCACATGTTGTGGGACTGTCCGCACCTCCGAGATTACTGGAGTCAAACCCTTGCGATACTTGCGGACATCACAAACCTCACACTGACGAACGACATTTCGGAATGCTTATTGGGTCTCTGCAAACGCACTAAGGCCCAGAGGGTACACCTGCGCTTCCTGGACCTGGCCACGATACTGGCGATTAGAGCCATCACCATGAGGTGGAAATCCCTGAGAGGCCCCCTGGTATACACATGGAGGGAGGAGGTAATACGATGGGGGGGCGCAGAGAGCGCGGCCCTCAGGAGGGAAGAAGCGCAAGCTTTGCGTAAACATCCCATATCTATGGCCTGGGATACTATGCTGGAGAACCTCAAACAACTGGAGATCCCCCCACACCTTCACTAATCAGACTGTGTGAACATACACACACCCTGACACACGTAGACAGCAATGGACCGATTGCCCCACAAGCCACAAAATAATGCACGCCAATGGGTAGGACAGAAAATCCAGAAAGCACTAGACCGAAATATTGGCAGATTAAATAAATGAAACAGGGACCAGGAATGGGGAGGGGGGAGGGAGGGGGTTGGGAAAGTTCAACGGGTGCACGGCTATGTTGGAAACATGTAGATTCATTGATATCTGTTGGGACGGGAGCCAGACACCCCCTATTTCTTTTTTGTCCCTCCAAACGATAATATGTACATGCTGTTGGCAGTAACACGCAGATGCGATTGTACTTGATTAAAAGTAGAATATGCTCAGGATAATACTCTACATGTAAGAAAATCGAAAATGCTTTGGATGTATTTGTAACACTGTCAATTCTATAGCCGATGCAACAATAAAGTTTGTGTTAAAAAAAAAAAGTAACTAGACATGAAGTTTGCATCTCTGTCTGATACTACCTCCTTAGGAAAACCCACCCTGGAAAAGATTCCCAGGAGGGCCCTTGCCACCACAGGAGCTGTGGTGGTCCTAAGGGGAATTGCCTCTGGATACCTAGTGGCATGGTCCACCACCACCAGTATAAATCTGTGCCCAGATGCAGTTTGAGGATTCAGGGGACCAACAATGTCAATCCCTACCCTCTCAAAGGGAACCCCCACCACAGGTAGTGGTATCAGGGGGGCCTTTGTAGTGCTACCTGCCTTACCACTGGCTTGACAGGTGACACAGGTGCGGCAAAACTCCTTGGTATCTTCAGACATATGAGGCCAATGAAAGTGAGGGACAATTCTGTCCCAAGTCTTGTTTTGGCCTAGGTGACCTGCTAATGGGATATCGTGTGCTAGTGTCAATAGGAAGCTCCTAAACTTCAGAGGTATAACCAACCTCCTGGTGGCTCCAGGCTTGGGTTCTCTACACTCTGAGTAAAGGAGTCCATCATCCCAGTAGATCCTATGGGACCCACTAGCACTCCCAGCAGCCTCAGCAGCAGCCTGCTGTCTGAGGGGTTCAAGAAAGGGGCAGCTCAGCTGCTCCTGGCTCAGATCTGCCCTGGAAGGGCCCCCTGTCCCCAAGAACTCAACCTGATCAGGTTCAAGCTCATCTGGGACAGTTCCTTCTTCAGGACTAAGATCAGCTCCCTCAAGAGACTGATCTGGATTCTGAGGCAGGGGGGAAGACACTGCCTTAACCATACTGCTCCTTCTCTTGGAAGGCGCCTGGACCATTCTTCCAGGATCCAGGGCCTGTTCAGAGTTAGACATTTTTGCCTGTGACATGGTCATAGCAAACACATCTGCAGGGATACCCAACATTTCTGCATGAGTCCTGAGTTCCACTTCAGCCCAAGCTGAAGTTTCTAAATCATTGCCCAACAAGCATTCAACACGGAGGTCTGCACTTATCACAACCTTCTTAGGGCCAGTTACCCCTCCCCAGGAGAAATTAACAACTGCCAAGGAATGGTCTGTCCTGACATTGCTAGCATTGATCACTTGGTAGATATCACCAAGTATGATTTGCTCAGGAGCCACAAGATCTTTTGTCACCATTGTGACACTTGCTCCTGTGTCCCTGAATACCAAGGCCTCTTTTCCATTTATTATAGCCTATTGTCTGTATTTGCCCAGATTACTGGGGCTTACAAATAAGGAGGCCATATCCATGCCTCCATCACAGATCAACATAGCCTGAGTTGGAAGTCTGACTAGGCCAGAGTCCATCTCAGATCCCAGGGTTAACCCTACTACACCCTTGTTGGGAGCACCACCACTTGGAGCTGAACTTGGGGGAACAGTTGCCTTAGGGGCAGTGGTGGTTGGAGTTGAGTCCTTGGACTTGGTACAATCACTTGTCCAATGGGTCTTCTGTTTACAGATTTGACACCATGGCTTCTTTTTGCCTTTTCCTTTGTTTGATTGTGACCCCCCACCAGATGCAGATTTTTGGGGCCCTTGAGAAGACTTCTGGTCTTTTCCCTTCTCCCCACCCTTATCAGAGTTTTTAGAATCTTGCTTCTTGGAGTCACTACCTTGGTTCTGAACCTTCTGCCTCACCCTGGTTCTGACCCATTTGTCTGCCTTCTGGCCCAATTCTTGGGGAGATGTCAGATCAGATCCCTACCAGGTACTGATGCAACAGTTGATTTTGACAGTTATTAAGGATCTGCTCTCTCATGATTAAATTATACAATCCTTTGAAATCACACACCTTACTGCCAAGTAACTAGCCTTCCAGAGCCTTAGTAGCACAATCTACAAAGTCAACCCAGTCCTGAGTCTGTGCCTTCTGGGTGTCTCTGAACTTTAACCTGTATTGTTCAGTGGTTAGGCCAAACCCATCAATCAGAGCACTCTTCAGGACTTTGTAATTATCTGCATCCTCTTCTCTTACAGTGAGGAGCTTGTCTCTACCTTTGTCTGCAAAGGAGAGCCACAAGATTGCTGCCCACTGCTCCTGAGGGACCCTCTGTACCTTACAGGCCCTCTCCAGTGCAGTTATCCATTTGTGGATGTCATCCCCACTCTGGTAGGGAGGCACAATCTTGTTCAGGTTCCTATGGTCATGAGTATGTTCTCTAACTCTAGGGACACCGTAGCTGCCACCATGGGGCTTTAGCCCCAACTTCTGAGAAGCTCTCTGAAGCTCCAGGGATTCCCTATCTAAGACCAATTGCTCTCTCTTGATTCTGAGCTTAGCTCTCTCAAACTCAAGCAGTTGGCACTTCTTCTCATTAGAGGACTCCATTTTATGAGACACAGAGCTCCCCACAGATGTACCAGAATGATTAGATTCCAGAGAAGGAGATCTTGATCTTCTCGGTAAACTGTTAACCCTTCCGGGTGGGGTAAAGAGAGGACCATTGCGGCCTCCTTCCTCACCTTCAGGAAGAATTGGATTGTCTAGGGTAGAATCATTTTGATCCTCCTGGCCAGCATCAGAGTCCAGGTCATTGAAGTTCTCACTTCCTGTCCTTTCCTCTTCGGCTGTCCCACCCCCTTTTCCTACCTCATCAGACCCTGGAGTCTTTCTGAGGTCATCTAAAAGCAAAGTCTCTATGAGACGTTGGGTGTTTGGATTTTTCCCTGACTTCAGTTTCCTGGATGTACACATGGCTCTCAATTCCTGGAATGAGAGATGGTCGTACTTAGTTGGCAAGGAGCCACTGACTTCAGGCTTAAAAGACATGCTAGTGTGGTGTGGTGTATGCACCTTCCTACTCTAGTGGGAACTGAACTCTCTTGAGTTGGAGAAAGGGTGTGCTAGGCCCTTGACTTACCCAACTCTAAGTTCAGTAGAACTTACTTTATTCTAGACTTGATTTATATGTACCTAAGTACCTTTTCAGTTAGTCACTCAATGAGATTATCTGGTAAAACAAAAGCAAGCTTTAATCCCAACCGCTGCACACCAATGTGAGAAGTTGGCCTGGTATATGCTGTCCGCTAATTAAAGTGGGCACCTTGCACTAGTCCAAACGACCCTTATTGATGATTAGGTTAAAGACAACTTTTATAGAAAGCTATCCTAGTGGTAGCTGTGGAGAGCAGCCTTCAGGCTAAGTCTTGAAGGAATGTAAAGCAGCTTGTTTTGCCAGTATATAACCTCCTGAATGACCAAATGATGGAGAACCAATACACACAATATTAAATCACTAGAACGACAGTAAATAGCACAATACACAGCGGGCTCCAGGGGGATACCGAACCATATACTAAGAAAGTGGTATAAGAACCACAACTTGAATAGACACAGTGCCTAGAGCACGTAGAATCTCTGGGACCCCAAGAAACCGCCCAAGGTAGTGACACAGGGGACCCACGGAGGACGGGTGCAGTGTGGGAACACAGACGCGAGGTCCGTACAACTCTATGGGAAAGTCGCAGTTGGAATTTTAAAGATTAAGGACACTTAGGAGAGGACTTCAAGCAAACCCAGCTAAACATAGAAGGTTCTAAGGCCAGCACCCTTGAGAGTACCGAGGTACCCGTGTTACCTATCCCAGAGGAGCCGGGTGCATAGGGGTCAAGTGGTGTCGGAAACCCTCGTCGTTTTCAATGGCGTGATGCGAGAAAGTACTGCTGCCGTGGAGTAGAAAAGTGTCCGGTGTGATCCAAGCCTGGATCGGAGATGTGAAGAACCTGAAAGCAGAGGGGACAAAGTCTGGGTCACTTCATGTGACCAGGAGCGGAGCAATCGAATGCCCACCAATGTCGGGTGCTTCAGGTGCGAAGAGGTGAAGCTTGACTCTGCAGCCACGGGGACCAGGAGACATCTGCGACAACCACAGTCCAGATTCGATCTGTCCCACAAAGGATGTCGAGTGCTGGGGGTTCAGTGTCTGGATTGAACACCAACAATCCTTGGCAGCTGCAATCCATGCGGTCAGAGGAAAGAGGCTTCTGCGAGGACCAGCAAGGTCCTGGGGACTCACCAAGCAATGGAGAGTCAGGGCACATCTGGAGTAACCAGGGAAGCCCACTGAAAGTTAAATTTGCCTTCTCAGGGACCCACAGGCCAATGGACCAGGGATCGCTAAGGGACCTCAAGAGGAATCACAAAGTGCCAGCCCACGGAACACTCGTGTAGTGTAGGCTGGAAATCTTCAGTGGAATTACTGCTCGGGGTCAGGACTACAAGTAGCCCAAAGCACAGCTTCAGGTATTGCCGAAAAGCATATGCTGCTGCAAATGTACACGATGCCCAGGGGTACGGATTTCACGGTCCCCACGAAGGATACGGGCCTCAGAATTGCAGAGAGCGCAGATTGTCCTCGGAGACCTTGGAAACCCACCTCCTGTATTGCAGAAATCTTCGGAGTCCTTCGGGAGCTTCGTAGATGCAAACCGGTCAGATGCATTTAGGTGCCTGCTCAGCAGGGGAGTAACTCCTTTACTCCAAGGGAGATTCTTAAGTCATCCAGCAAAGCATAGATCGTCGAAGGTTACTTGGTTTCTGTAGCAGAGTTTAGTCCAGGTAATATCTAAAGTCCTGTAGCCAGGGGTTCCTACTTTATACCCAAGGAAGGGGTGGGACAAACTCTGGGGACCCAACTATGGGAGGGTCAGGACAGAGGGGTGGCTATACCCATGTCCTTTGTCCAGTTTCGCGTCAGAGCAGGGGCTGATAGCCCCTGCAACCGGTTTGAGCTGGACTATGCACGAGGACACCAAATGTGCCCCCAGTGCAGACATCAAAGCACTCTGAGAGTGCACCCACCCAGCCCCAATACACTAAAGCCTGTCTGGGAGGTGGTCACACCTCCCTGTGACAGGAAACCTATTGTCAAGCCTTCCCCTGCCGGAGTTTCGTCCAGCAGCAGGAGGGCAGACTCGTGTCTGTGGCTGGCAGCATCCATTTTGTGATGCCAGGGTTCTGTGAAGCTGGTACCGGGTGTACCGGTGTTGTCATATTTCTCCCTCTAGGAGGGTGGAATCATACCTCCCACACCAGTTACTGGTGTGGTGGTATGATTCCAAGGTATTTGACACCAAACACAACATGTTTCCATGCAGCCAGATTAAAGTTAGCATTTACCGCGAGGTTATAATGCACTTAAGTATATATGGTTGGCTGCATCACAAACAACCCCAGAGGATAGGTTCCGAAGGCTGCAGAGGGGCTCTGCTCATGCATGGGCACCCTCTCACATAAAACCCAGCACCCTGCCTTCAGGATCGATAAGGCCTGCCATAGGGGTGACTGATAGGTTTATATGTGCAGTGATTAGGATAGATATAGTGAACCTATATCTAAGTAAGGGGTGCATGCACCACTTACACAGGCTGCAGTAGCAGACCTGTGGTGTCATTTTGAATGGTCTCTCAGGGGTGGCATAATAGATGCTGCAGCCCCTGGGAGGACTCTGGGGTACCTATGCCCTGGGTACATAGTATACCATATACTAGGGACATATAAGGGTACCCCAGAATCCAATCTGGAGTGTACCTAATGTACATGCAATCAATTTAGAGGAGAAAGCAGATAGACTGGGGTCCTGAATAGCAGGATCCCAGTCAGACTAAGTCGAAAACAGTGAAACATCAGCAAAAAGTGGGGGTAACTATAAGAAGCAGATCCTACTCTCCTACATACACAACATGGCCTCCCCTCCATATAGCTGCCTTCCACTAGCTGTGCTTTATAAATAATATATACATGAACGCATGCAGCCAATCTCCACCACCGCCTGGCCTGTGAAGGTGGAAAGAGGATCCAACCAAAATTATTGTCTGTTAATTTGTAGGACATAAAGAAGAAAATCCTTGATTTCGCTCAATTTATTTTCATTAAGGGACATGAGGTGCTAGGTATTCAGGAATCCATTTAGCTTATATAGGGGCATAATTAAAAACCCTCATTGCCACGTGAACGTCACTTTTTACGACGTTCCTGTGGCTATAGGGGCTTCGCCTTATTTACAAGGCAGCGTTAAGCCACTTAACGTGGCTTAACGCTGCCTTGTAAATAAGGCCCCCTTTAATGCTATGCTTAGCGTGAAAGGGGAGGGCAATGGGTGTTGCTGTGGGCGTTCCACCACAACACCCATTGATTTTGACTCTCCCCCCTATGTACAAGGGTGACGTAAATAGGAGGCAGCGCCAAAATTAAGACCAGGAAAAACCTGGTCTTACCCTGGCTCAACAAGGAGAAATGTTTAATTTCTACTCTTTTTTGCTGTTTTCACGTGTGCTGCATTGTGCAGCACACATGGAAAGAGCAAAAGGCCAATCATTGTTTATGTACATGAAGGTCCCCCTTCCTGCACATAAACAATAATTTTTTAAGTTTTAAAGAGATTTTATTTGTTAAGAAAATAAGACATAGTACAATAATCAAAAGAATATTCCATAAGTACAGAATAATACAGCTAGATTATCTGGGGGGGAAGGAGAGGAACGAAAGTGAGAAAAGAAGGGGGTATAGAAAGATAGAAAAAAAGGGGGGGGATGTAAATTCCATACTAGTCGTTATAAGCAAAAAACAACAGTTATGCATAAAAATTCTTTCTATATTAAATTATTCTATAACCATAGGATAAATATTATTTAAAACAACAGTATTTGTAAAATCAAGGGGGTTTGGGTACTTCCTCAATGTAGGGGTTATGTGAAGGTAACATTTTAGCTGAGACATTTAAGAAATCAGTAATGGGCAACCAAAGTATATCTCGTTTAAAAGCAAGCGCGGTTGGGTGTACATAGGCTCTGTCCAATCTATGGTTATAGCAAACTCCATACCACCATGCTTGAAAGGATACAGCAGATGTATCTTTCCATGACTTAGTGATTTGTCGAAATTAACCCTGGGCGTAGTTCGCGTAGTCGCGCTACGCGTAGCTACGCAAAGTGCAGTTCGCACTACGCGAGCTATGCGTAGCACTACGCGAACTGCGTAGTTTGCTGTTCGCACTGTGCAATGCGAGAGAACGGCATCTCGCACAGTGCGAGCAGTCGTTTTCTGCTGCTCGAGTAGATTTTTACTCGAGCAGCAGTTTTCTCAACGCGGACTGGTAGTTTCTCATCGCGAGCGGTCGCGAGCATACGCGACCACTCGCAATGAGAAACCTGACCTCCCCGCGTTGAGATCCTCGCCGGGAGGTTTATTTTCCTCGCTCGCGATCGGCAACTTGATGTTGCTGATCGCGAACGAGAAAAAGTCTCGCCGGGATGTCATTTTGCTTGCTCGCGGTCGCCAACTTGACGTTGAGGACCGCGAGCAAGCAAAAAATGACTGCTGCACTACGCTTTGCTGCGCTACGTGTGTTCGCACTGTGCTACGTGCAAATCGCGTAGTGCGAAGTTGCGCAAACTTCGCAAGCGTAGCGTAGTGCTTTGCCCAGGCCTAGTTGAAATGCATAAACAATCATTTTTGAAAATTGCTGTTTTGCAACTTCTATGTGTGTTGCATTAAGCAGCACACATAGAAGTTACATAGCAGCATTTAAAGATTGTTTATGTGCAGGAAGAGTGACCTTCCTGCACATAAACAATCTTCCCCTGAAAGCAGAAACCCTTTCACTATGGTGCAAGGGTGCCTGCGTTGGTGCTAGACTGCTAAGTGTAGTGCCAGCGCAGGGGGAAATGCAGGGCTGCACCATATTCTTGTAAATATGGTGCAGCCCTGCGTTTCTGAAGTGGCGGAGTGAGGCGTTAAGCCAGGAAGGCTAACGCCTCACTCCGCCACTCCCCTTGTAAATATGCCCCATAGTTTGTAATGATTTAAGAATATTGGTATTGTAAACTATGATGTATTTTGATAGTTCTGTGCTGTTTATCACATATCCCAGTAACATAATATGAAAGAAATCTCCTTTGAGTCTCAGTGTTTTGCTAGGTTTTTTTTATAAGGGACTAAATAGGGTCAAATTAGAATGTTCTTGACATTAAATAGGTTTCTTTAGCGTCACATGTGTCCGGTGAGCGGTTATACCTTGTTCGCAGGTCGGGGATTATCTGTATCTCCACCAGCAGTGTGGGAGAACTTGTTACGATCCTGTATTCTTGGGACCGGTATATTTGAAGTCCGGTTTTCCAGTGACCGTCTATGATCGACCCTGACAGTGTGCGGGGACATTTTCATTATTTGCACCCATTTGGGTGGTGCGGGCCGTTTTTTCCTCCCATCTTTGGAGGAGACTATATTTGGATTTGGCGTGGCACCTGATCATTTCTGGCTGTCCTCCGCCCCTGCAGATCGTGTTTCCGTTTGGCTTTGGAAGATCTATCCAGTCTATGAATGATAACTGCCTATCAGGAATTGTTTGTGGCTTTGCGGATCTGCTACATATATATTTTGCCAGACTTACCCGCGGAGTTTACGCCCTCCCAGGAGGATAGTTCTTTACTCCCCTGAGTACTGCATCTTGGCTAACAGTATATTATCTCTACCTTCGGAGTACCCCTATCAAGGAGTGATAGTGACTGCACATGTAGCAGCCGAATTCATATTTGTAACCATTGTTTCCCACTACCCCTCATTCTACCTCATTGCTCTGATATTTTGAATTCTTCTGTGCCCTGAGGAAGGTGAAGGCTGTATTCAGCCAAGCACCGAAACGCGCGTCGGCACTGAGAAGGACAGAAACCATTTAGTCAAGAATAAAGGGCCCCCTGATACTAGTGTGAAGTACACCTAGGCAGGGACATACATGCTGTGAAATTCCTAGGGCTACTTCTTAACAAATTATAAAACCATAATAATATAAATGATGATAATGACACTGAAATTAGAAAATTACAAAAAGTTTTTTTTAATAGAAAAATACTTCATTAAAATGCAAGGCCTAGTATGCGTTTTTACTAGATACATAATTTACATGGCCTGCAAGAGGAAGTTAATCACTTTCACATATTTTATCTTTTCTTCTGTTTCCTAATGTCTATATGACATAATATAAATCAAATTAGTTAAAAAGACTGGGTGGTTTCCAAGATGTCTCAGATGTCTCAACGCGCGTTTCGGCAGTGGAACTGCCTTCTTCAGGAGAGCCACCTCCACTTACAATTTCATCGTGAGAAATACGAAAGCCTGATAGCAGGTTTACAAGGGATCCCCAACTCTTGGATTAACGTATCCCAAACAATGGTTAAAAAACCATAAGGTTCAGTCCCAGCAAAATTAATACTGATAAGATGGTCCAATAAAGGTCACATGAGGGGTCCCCTATGTGTACCTTGAGTAATGATGGGGTACGATAATTGGACGGGCTGGAATTCTTAGAATATCAAATATGAAAGTTCTTGAACTTGTCATGGAAAAGGTGCCGGGCGCACTGTAATTCCCTCGATATAACAGTACGAATTCTTCACGTCGATAAAGCTATGCAGACAGCCCAAACGATGTCTTGCCGTGACGGGATGGTCAGGAAAATGAACCGAACCATCCCGTCATGGCAAGACATCGTTTGGGCTGCATAGCTTTATCGACGTGAAGAATTCGTACTGTTATATCGAGGGAATTACAGTGCGCCCGGCACCTTTTCCATGACAAGTTCAAGAACTTTCATATTTGATATTCTAAGAATTCCAGCCCGTCCAATTATCGTACCCCATCATTACTCAAGGTACACATAGGGGACCTGTTGGCCTCTGGTACCTCCCAACCAACAACCGCCAGAGTCAGAGGAGTCGCACAGCCAGCCCCATCCAAGTTCCTCACACCTGTCCTGGATGCCATCATCATCTAGGTACCCCAGTACATATACGTCCCCCACAATGCGGAGGAACAGCTGGAGACCAAGCAAGGACTATACGCCATAGCTGGATTCCGGCACGTGTTGGGGGCAATCGACTGCACACATGTCCTACTTGTGCCCCCTGCCGACACCGCACACAAGTACCGCAACAGAAAGCACATGCATCCCATCAACGTGCAGGCAATAGTGGACTACAGGGGACTCTTCACCAATGTCGTAGCCAACTACCCAGGCAGTGTGCATGATCCCTTCATCTTCTGACAGTCCAAAATCAACCAGCGCTTCCAGGATGGCACCTATGGAAATGCACTGCATGTTGGCAAGTACCAAATGAACACACCACACCCCTCAACTCCACAGTCATGCAACTCACAACTCTGGCACTGCACATGTCACAAAATCACATACGACTAAACAATGAGAGAGCAAGGGAAAAAAAGGGGGGTGCGTCCGTATCCCCGGTATAATGATATCTGAAACAAAAAGGACGAACCCTCAATGTGGATGTGGTACAATCACTGGTTACGTTAGTACAAGGACCCACTAGGTTTGTTTAAAAGACCCCTCACACACCAACCTGGTTGGTGTCATGCTTCATCATTGGGGTCCCAACCGGGTGGCCGAATGCCGCCCGGTTGTGCTACGACGCCTGATTACAGCGGAGCTGGTTGGTGTATATGTGAGATGTGATGTAAATTAAAAATATCTCTGAGAATCCTTGCCTGTAAACTTTTATTAGTGGCGGCTCAGGATATGGTTAAAAATAAGTGTGGTGCAACTAGAATTGTTATCCCTAGTTGACTAAGTGTGTGGTCAACATGTTTCAGCCCACAATGGGAAGTACGAGGGGCTTTCTTCAGGACCGTGTGGTGAAAAAGTGAGTGGCAAAGTGAGTAGTGCCACGTGAAAGGAGTAAAATGGTACCTACACACGCGCTAAGGTGTGTGGACTAAATGTCTCCGTACTTACGGACAC